>VFFE01006624.1:647421-805417 GCA_008921705.1 Burhinus oedicnemus | reverse complement strand
GGAGGACCCAGGAAACTACAGGCCAGTCAGCCTCACCTCCATCCCTGGAAAGATGATGGAACAGCTCATTCTGGGTGTCATCTCTAAGCATGTAGAGGAAAAGAAGGTTATCAGAAGTAGCCAACATGGATTCACCAAGGGGAAGTCATGTCTGACTAATCTGATAGCCTTCTACGATGGCGTGACTGGATGGATAGATGAGGGGAAGGCAGTGGATGTTGTCTACCTTGACTTCAGCAAGGCTTTTGACACCATCTCCCACAGCATCCTCATAGGCAAGCTTAGGAAGTGTGGGTTGGATGAATGGACAGTGGGGTGGATTGAAAACTGGCTGAATGGCAGAGCTCAGAGGGTTGTGATCAGTGGCGCAGAGTATAGTTGGAGGTCTGTGACAAGTGGTGTTCTCCAGGGGTCAGTCCTGGCTCCAGTCCTGTTCAATATATTCATCAGTGACCTGGACGAAGGGATAGAGTGTACCATCAGCAAGTTTGCTGATGATACAAAACTGGGAGGAATGGCTGACACACCGGAAGGCTGTGCTGCCATTCAGCATGACCTGGACAGGCTGGAGAGTTGGGCAGAGAGAAACCTCATGAAGTTCAACAAGGGCAAGTGTAAGGTACTGGACCTGGGGAGGAATAACCCCATGCAGCAGTACAGGTTAGGGGCTGACCTGCTGGAAAGCAGCTCTGTGGAAAGGGACCTGGGCGTCCTGGTGGACAACAGGATGACCATGAGGCAGCAATGTGCCCTTGCGGCCAAGAAGGCCAATGGCATCCTGGGGTGCATCTAGAGGTGTGTGGCAAGCAGGTCGCGGGAGGTCATCCTCCCCCTCTTGCATAATGGTGGGCAGAAAAAGGAAACATAGCCTTCAGATTAACCTGTCTGTTAAAATGGAAATTCATTTACTTTTCTCCCCATCTGTACAGCTGACAATGGACTGGGCTCTGCGTTCAACCTGCTGAGTTGGGGTTACACAAAATGTTTTCTCCAAGAACCAGATTTGCTTCCCTGTTTCTTCATTTTTCCAAGGAAAAGCAAGATGGCAATTTCTAGTGTCCAAAACACGCTGTAAGTGACACACACTGAAGTGCTGGATACTCAGTGGGGAAGCCTGCAAGTTTTTGTCTCTCCATGTCCCCAGTGGGACACATGAATGGCAAAATGAAAGAGAAAACAAAAAAACCCCAACAAGTGGGCACAATTTTTGAAGATCTTCATTCCTGGATCTGAGTTAAGACAGTTTCCAGTACTGAGTTAAAGGCATAAATTCTACGAGATTCTTCCCTTTTTTTCCTCACTCTCTGTTAATAAAAGAGGCTAGAGCAGATTCAGTCCTGAGGAGGGTAAGAGCCTAGGTCTGCTGATTCATCTGTTATTCATCACACATTTAAAAACTACTGTCCTGTAAAGTGTCCTGCAGTTTGAATTCACTTACAGCAAGTGCAAAAAAACCCTGGGTGAATGAAAGCCCATTAAACCTTTCTTCTACGATTTGAAATTCATTGTATTTAGTTCTTAGAAATGAGCTTTTTTTACTAGTTCATTTATGAAGTGAAGCCATAGGTTTTCTATTTTTTTTCCTTTTTTCCAAAGAACATACCTGTCACTCAGAAAACCTTCTTCTCTGCCTGTAATCAGTATGCCAGCTTTAATTGCTGCTTACTGACTGCCATGCAGTGTTCTTGTTACTTTTTGATGATTTACAAAATCACCATAGACATCTGGTACTTTGAGAAGCCCCACACTGTATAATGATTTCTTATTTGTCATCAAAACAAGTTTCCCTATCAGTGATAACAGTATTCCCAGTGTTTCTCTTTGTATCGTCAGATGAACAGAAAACACACCTGATATGGCCGTAAAGACAGTGTGATGAATTTCCTTCGTTTTTCTCTGTATTTATGGTACAGTGCTTTTGCACTTGTACTCACAGGGAAGAAGTAAAGGTGGAAGCTAAATGAAAATAGTTTTATGAATTTTCCTGCCTTCTGATGTATAGAAACTTCTTAATAACTGATCTGAAAATAACTTATATTATTTTTTGTACTGTTTTCTTCAGCAGGGTAGATTGCAGCTTACTGTAAAAAAGTTTCCTGCCCAATATTTTCACCCACCTGATAGTCAAAGATTTCTCTGAGTACAAGAGGGTGAAGAGGAAAAATAGAAAACAAGGTATCTCTCAATTTTATGTGTGCAACAGCTCAGATTCACAGAAGTACACTCAAGACAGCACTATGTACTGATCGACTCAGTACTAGGTATTTTTATGGGAAATCTATTTTTGTCTTCGAGACAGCAAAGGAATAGCAACAGAACTACTAGGTTTCAAGAAACTAAATTATAGCAAATTGTCAAAACTTTGTTTTATCCTCAGAGAAGAAGTGACTTTGTAGTTTCTCGAGTACAAGGGGAAAACTCCTGAGTGACTTGATAGAAGTTTTCTTTATCTCAATAGAGATATGAGTTCGATGGAGGTTACGTTTCTTCAGTGTGTTATATGGACCTGTAGGAACCTAGAAACCAGAGATAAATGAAGGATTCTGGAAGGATACTGGATGTAAATGATAACCAGAATTTGAGTTTGGGGGAAGGTATATGCTTGAGGAGGGAGGGCAAATGCAGCTCCTCTTAGGAACTCATAGGGAAGAAATAAACTAAATGTATGAAACTTAAAGGGAGGGTGCTGGGAGGACCCACTAGTCTTTTTTCAGTGGTGCCCAGTGATAGGACAAGAGGTAATGGACACAAACTTGACCATAGGAAGTTCCATCTAAACATGAGGAGGAACTTCTTTTCTTTGAGGGTGGCAGAGCACTGGAACAGGCTGCCCAGAGAGGTGGTGGAGTCTCTGACTCTGGAGACATTCCAAACCCACCTGGATGCCATCCTGTGCAACCTGCTCTAGGTGACCCTCCTGTGGCAGGGGGGTTGTACTAGATGATCTCCAGAGGTCCCTTCCAACCCCTGTGATTCTGTGATTCTATGTGGAGAAAAGAGGGAAAGTAGCTTTTATTCATTTCCTATCATTCAAGTCCTGATTGTATCAAACATAGCAGGCCACTTTATCATAGCTAGCAATTGAAACAAAGAGTAAATGAGTAAATGAAATGTATTCCTGGCTGCCAGTAAGTTAGTACAGATTGGTTATCGACTGTGAATATGTGTAACAAATAGGATGAGGGACAAAACGCTTCTGCTGTGAAAGGACTATTGAAATAGTCTGCATAAGGAAGGCAAGAAAATATCCCACGAAGTGTACTCCAAAAAGCAGACCTGCAGGCCAATAACTGGTGTCAACAACAGCTGGTGTCAACAACAGGAATTTGTTTTTCACAACCATGGGATGCTTCGAGGCCTAAGGAATGCTTGGCGTAAATGGGATCCACCTGGCAAAGTGGGGAAAAAGCATCTTTGCCAACAGGCTGGTCAACCTTGTAAGGAGAGATTTAAACTAGGAATGATAAGGAAGGGAAAGCAGCAATCAAGCGAGTGTGGTGCATGGGGTGACAAGCAATGTGTGCCGAGTGATGGGGACAGGAGAGACCTGGTGATCAGCTGTACAGTGTTGAAGGGGGATCATCTCAAGTGTGTGCTTATAAATAAAGTGTTGAAAGAACAGCATGATGAGGGCAGCTCTCACACATTTTCTGTGAAACCAGTACGAGTGGGTGAAACTGAAGTGCCTGTATACTAACACACGTCACACAAGGAATAAACAGGAGAAAGTAAAGATCTGTGTGCAGTTGCAGGTTGATGGTTTCATTGGGATCACAGAAACAAGGTGGAATAGCTCACACAACTGGAATGCAGCAATGAATGGTTATAAGCTCTTTAGGAAGGGCAGACCAGCAAGGCAAAGTGGAGAGTCACCCTTTATGTGAGAGAGCATTTGTGAGAGAGTACATGCAGCTCAGCCTTAGGATGGGTGATGAGCCAGCTGAGAGTTTTTGGGTCACTATTTGTGGGTGAACCAACATGGCTGATGTGTTTATGGGAATCTGCTACAGACTACCTGGGCAGAAAGGTGTAGATAAGGCCTTCTTCAGACAACTGAAGTATCTTCACAATTGCAGGCCCATGGGATTTAATGGCATGCACCCACAGGTGCCGATGGAGATGGCCAGTGTCACTGTGAGGCTACTCTCAAAAATATTTGAAAGTTCATGAAGCTTAGAAGAGTTTCCTGAGGACTGGAAGAAAAGAAATGTTACTCCTGTCTTCAGGAGGGACAAGAAGGAGGATCTGGGGAACTACAGACCAGTCAGCCTCACCTCAGTCCTTGGGAAGGTGAAGGAGCAAATTTTACTGGAAGCCATTTCCAAGTAATGAAGGGCAAGACGGTGATTGGGAGTAGTCAGCAGGATTTATGAAAGGGAAATCATGCCTGGCCTAACAGAAGCCTTCTATGACAAAATGACTAGCTTGGTGGATGAGAGGAGAGCAATTTAGTCAGGCTTTCAATGCAGTCTGCCATAATATCCTTATTAACAAACTGATGATGTACAAGCTAGGTAAGTGGACACTGAAGTGGACTGAAAACTAGTTGAACTGCCAGGCTCATGGGGTTGGAATCAGCAGTGCAATGTCCAGCTGGAGGCCAGTCACTAGTGGAGTAACTCAGCAGTTAGTGCTGTGGCCAACACTGTCTAACATCTTCATTCATGACCTGGATGATGGGACAGAATGCACCCTCAGCAAGTTTGCAGATGGTACACAACTAGGAGGAGTGGCTGACACAACAGATGTCTGTGCTGCCATTCAGAGGGACCTCAACAAGCTGGAGGAAAGGGCTGACAGGAACCCCATCTTGCTAAACAAAAGAGAAATGCCAAGTACTACATGTGGAGAAGAATGGTGTCATGCACCAGTACCGGATGGGAACTGACTGGCTGGAAAGCCGCTTTGCAGAGAAGGCCCTGGGGATCTTGGGGAACAACCAGCTGAACATGACCTAGCAATACACCCTTGCAGCAAAGAAGGCAAATAGCCTTCTTGTCTGCCTTAGGAGGTCATTCCTCTCAGCACTGATGAGACACATCTAGAGTGCTGGGTCCAGGTCGGGGCTCCTAAGTACAAGACATGGACTTCCTGCAGCAAGTCCAGCAAAGAGCCATGAAGATGATTAAGGGATGGGGGATTGGACATATGAGGAGAGGTTGAGAAAGGTGGGACTGTTCAGCCTGGAGAAGACAGGCTCAGGGGCATCTCTTCAATGTGTATAAATATCTGATGGGTGTAGGGGGTTAAAGAAGACAGAGCCAGACTCTTCTCAGTAGTGCCTGCTGACAGGAAAAGAGGCAATGGGCACAAAGTAAACCACATGAAATTCTATCCAAGAAAAAATTTTCTACTGTTAGAGTGACCAAACACTGGAACAGGCTGTCCAGAGAGCTTGTGGAGTTTCCATTCTCAGAGCTATATGTTCCAAAAAATGTGTGCTGGTAATCTGAGTTAAAATGCTGGAACAGTTCAGACATTTTAGAGGGAAAAAAGACAATGAAAGAAGTGTGGTTCAACTACAATACTCGTGTTTCTCCCTCCTCCCCACCTCTCTCAAAAAAAGCCCACACAGTGTTTTTCTAGGGTAGAGATATCTGAGAAAAGAATTAGAAGCAACCTGACTGGACATGGTCCTGAGCAACCTGCTCTAGATAACCCTTCTTTGATCAGGGGCTTGGACTACACAATCTCCAGAGCTGTCTTCCATCACTAGTTATTCTGTGAGCCTGTGAATCCTGCATTGCTCCTTACATAACAGTTTTGTCTTGTGTCTTGATAGCACTCAACTTGCAAGGATGGTAAAGAGATATTTATCCAGCAAAGCTTCTGGCTTCCAGGAAACTCTTCCCTAGCAACTACTCCATCTGAAAATTGTCACACATTTTTTTGAGTCCTGGGATGCTTTTAATGTCATTGTCACAGACGGGAGCACAGGCTCAGTGGACAGCATGGGGGACGGAGCAGAGACAATGTCTATTTTAAGGTCGGAAAGCATGGATTTCTTTGCTATGACATTTGGTACATCTGTCACAAGACACGACTTGGAAGAACAAAATAATATGTTCCAAAAAATATGTGTTGGTAATCTGAGTTAAAATACTGGAACAGTTCAGACATTTTAGAGGGAAAAAAAGACAATGAAAGAAGTGTGGTTCAACTACAATACTTGTGTTTCTCCTTCCTCCCCACCCCTCCCTAAAAAAGCCCACCCAATGTTTTTCTAGGGTAGAGATATCTGAGAAAAGAATTAGAAGCAAAAATCGCGAAATATATTTTAGAAGAGTTTGTATTAACCTTTTCCCCTTCACTTATATGTACATTTTCCACAGGTAGTTTTATAACTCTGGTTTCAAGGACAGAGTTGAAAGCACGTTCAGTCTGATTTGTTATTCTGAACTGATAGGAACTCATTGGATTTGGTTTCACCTTCTGGTTTTCAATTTGTTTTTCAATTCTTTTTGTACCACCTGAGTTTTAAGTTCAAACAAAACAGAATCCTTAGAGTGAGATTCCCCTCAAATCACTTTTCCCTACTTTAAGACAAAATCACTGATTTTTACAGGCTTGCAAAACATCCATGAAAGCATCTTTTAGCAAGCAAGGCCTGAATGTTGAAAAGAAATCTGAAAATGGACAAAGTTATGGAGATCCTGACCTGACCCAGTGCTGCAGATTAATGTAGTTTTGTTCATTTTAACAAGTTATTTCTGTTGTCAATAAAGCTTCACCACTTTCCTAGTCATGCTGACCTAAGCAGATGAAGTCCATGCTTTTTGTTACGTAAAACTGAAAGACTGACTAAACTAAAAAAATATATATGTTTGCTTCACACGTTCAGAACTACTACTGGAACTGTCAAATCCTCACATTTAGAAAATATGTCACTTGAGAGCAAGCTGTTCTGGGTACAGCTGGATAAATGTGGTCCTGAGCACAGAAAGCATTGCCCATATAGTCAGCCACCCTGTGCACTTCCAGTGAGACAAATTATCAAGAAAAGGAAAAAAAAAACCCAGCGTAGCAGTTGTTTTTAGTTTGGCTCAGGCACTTTAATGGTTGCTGAATAAGCAACTTTTATTAGCTAAGAAATCTGCAGGTGTCTCTTCCCCATTGCCCAGGGAAGAGTTTTATTTGTGTTACCAAAATAACTACAATTATGTCTTGAAATCTCCAAGGCAGCAGTGGTTTTCTCCCAATGTATTAACCATGAGCTTTTAAAATTATCTGAGGCCTGAACAAGAGTAGACATGGACCACTAACCCCTATCCTGAGTGTTCAACCTGTCCTGATAGGAGTCATGAACGAGAACAGCACAGCATCAGTCAAAGCATAATGTTCAGGCTGGGAATATAAATATGCAGACTCATCATCATCAGAGAAACACAGAAAAGGAACCCTTAATGGCTAAAATAGATCTATCTAAGAGATATGTAAGTCTAAACTGCAAAGTTTTTGCAATTGGAATGAAAAGAGGTTTACACCAATGGATGCAATTTTTTTCTTTTAAAAACATGGCAGTCAGCTAAATCTTTTTTTTTTTTTTTCAGGGTGAAGAAACCTGAACTTCAGAGAAAGGTTTCTGTGTAGTGCTTATTTGTTTACAATTGGAAGCAACAGGCTTTTCTCATGGACTCTCAGAACAAAGTCCTCCATGAAAGTGTCAACTGTTCTAGCCTAGATCTTCTCCCTCATGTTCTGTTACCAATGTGTATGACGTCCTTTTGCAGCACTGGGTTGAGCATGGAGGAAGAACACTGGACTGAACTGGGTCCCAGCCTCTGGGTTGGGGTAGTGAGGAGCTGGATGGGGAGGAGAAAGCTGGGGAGAGTGTTAAATCTGAACCTGAGGACCCAAGCTGCTTTTACAGACCTGCAAGTCTTCTGCACTGAAGACACTTGAGAAACCTGAAACCCTGCTGTGGCATTTCCTTCTGGGCTTCTGGCTGCAGAATCTGCTCAGTGCACCCTCGCCTTGTCTGATGGGGCTGCTGGCACAGCAGGACCTTTTGGTAGGATGTTACTGTCCAGGGACCTTAGCTCTTTTGTGGGGGTCCTTCTGCCTATGGGAGTGCTGTCTACCTGCAAACTCTTCACTCCAAGGGCAAGCTGCATTTCATTATGTTTTCCTATCTAGCCAAAATGATGTATAAGAGCTTGTAGATTGTGAAGAAAATATAAAAACAGAGGTGCTGTGCTTCTTCTGTGGCCTGAGGATCTGATGCAGTCATGTTACTGGTCAGGTGCCCTGTGGTGAAAGCAGTGTAAGATGGAGCACAACCTCACTTACAGGAACACTGAAGTCAGGGCTCAGTAGACCTAGCTGGCAACTGGGAGGTAAAAACAAAGGTCAACTGGGAGGCTTGTGAGATTGTTGAAAAGATCTTCAAAGATAGCGGATGAGGTCTCACAAGACAGCTATATTAATATAAAAACTGTAAACTGAAGAATGCCATTTTCGCTTTGCTATTGCTACTGAGTAGTGACACGTGAGTGGAAGTTTGCTTTTACAGTATGATAAAGCTGCAGAATAGCAATTAGACAAGAGGGTCATTGCATTGTCTGCCTGGTTCGGCACCACATAACTGAAATATCCTGTAAAATATCTATCTATAAATTACTAAACACATACAAACAAAACTGTAATAGCACATTTTACAAGCAAAGGTGAAGAATATTTCCCATTTTAAACTCAGTCTTCAAAGCTGAGAACAGGGAGGTACCAAGTAGTGTGATACTGCTCTCTGGTGGAAGCAGAGCACCAGCTGAGTCACCAGGCAAACCAGAATCAGTGGTCATGTGAAGTGTTTTCAATGCAAGGATGGCAAAAACAAGAATGCAAGCTGCCAGAAATCATATACTCTGCAGAACTATTCAATCTGCTGAACTGCAGATGATAATGGGAGCTGCGAAACAGTTTCAGAGGGGAACAGAGTTTGTGGTTAGCCCAGCACTAGCATGCAGGGGAGGGGAGAAGACAGGAGAGGAGAGGAGAGGAGAGGAGAGGAGAGGAGAGGAGAGGAGAGGAGAGGACAGGACAGGACAGGACAGGACAGGACAGGACGATGTACCATAGATGATAAATTAAAGTTTAGGCCTGTATCTGACAGGATTTTCAAAAAGCGTTCTTTCTGAGGTAGGACATCAAAGACCTGGTCATACCACTGCATTTGGAACTTGCTTAGTAAAAAATCAGAAACTGAGACATAAAAGTTCCTGTGTTTGTAGCTTCTAATTTCTGTTCTTCTATTAGATAAATGAATGCAGAACTAGCAACTATTCTGAGCCTAAGAGAAGGCTTAACAGGCAACAGATCACTTAATCATAAAATGGCCTTACTGTTATAGTTTTAAAAGTATTCATAATTTTCAACAAAATGCGGAAAGGTGTTAGTCAAAGGTGATGTAAACTGTTTACTCTGATTCATTCATTGGCAAGCACATCTCTCAAGGTTTGATTAAAAAGCACAACATTGGCTTTATCAGTAGGAAATATTCCACAGAGATAAAGGGATGGGATAAACATACAAATAAATAAATATTAAATCAGATATACATGTACATATCTAAGTTCTTGGAATGTATTTTAGAGTACTTCATAGCATTAGTGCCTACAGGCAGTGACTGAGATAGCTCAACGCCTCATTACTGTTCAGCTCCAAAATACAATGAAAGATCTTTCCCGTGCCAAAGGGCTTAAATACTAAGTAGAGGAGAGAAAAGGAGAATAAGCATAAAGTATTATTATCCCCTTTGACAGAGTTGAAATTTAGGTATAAAGAGCCTGAGTCAGCAAAACACCTAAGCACCTGCTTAAGCACATTCAGTTCTTCAAATATTTTTATGTATTTTGCTGAATGGAAACAGCATTAAGTACATTCCTATCATCTTCATTGGATGAGGGTTATTTGACTTGTTTATACTCAGAAAGGACAGAATTTGCCTGGGAGTAGCCCTTTCTAGACCTAGTATCCTAAACCCCTTAATTTGGAAGTTTTAGTCACCCAAGGCAACCTATGCAGCCTATGCAGAGTAAGTAACTGGATTTAGTAAAATTGTCTACAGGGAAAAAAAGGTCTTACATTATCCTACCCCAAAACATACACTGGGAGCATGGCACAAAGATTATGGGGGAGGTGTTTAGGAGGGGGACATATCACAAAACTGTAACTGATGATTCTTTTGCCAGAATGCCATTGTTTGGGTCAATATTTGCTGTACAAGTTAATCTTGGCTGAGCATTAACATGAAGCAAATGTGTCTCATGGTGCTATCTGCCAATATTTAACAGGGAGCTCATAGAAACATTTCTCCCTTGGCCTTTCATTAACTCTGTTTCTAGGACCTGTGTCCCTGAACACAGGAAACTCAGTGAAATGGAAATTTGGGCATTTCTTCTTCATTCTCTTGGAATCAAGCAAGAAAACACAAAGCGGAAGTGTTATCCCCTTGTTCCAGAGTACACTGATAGTCAGGAGGAATTTTGCTTGTGCAACAGAGTACATCTGATCTCTAGATATAGCTGGAATAATTCAGCTGTGTGTTAAGTTTTATATGATTTTTTTAAAATAATTGCTAAAGCATCTTTCTGAAGGCTAATGCAGTAACATTGGAGAATTGTGAACCTTGAGCAGCAAGAAAAATTGTTCCAAACTTCCATTTGACTTTCTGGTGTTATTTCTAACTGGACATCCAGAGAAATTCCCTCCTGGTTGTGGCCAGACCGACTTTATGGCTTGTATGTTTGGTGGTACTGGTGGCTTGGAGAACCAGGTCATGCACAGTCACTGCAGAACCAGCCTGTCTACCTTCACCTTCCAACTCCTGGATCCTTATAGGGTGCTCACTTACTTTCTTTCCCAGATTCCCAGTTGCTCAACAGTAAAGGTGACTATGTCACCAGAAATGAATGTTAGTTACTATTTGTATGAAAAACAAATTGCCATGTATATCCTTTACATCATTATTTGTGTTCATTGAAAGGAATTTAGAAACTGGACTTTTCAAGATGAATGAAGAAGTTGTTTCCTGGAGCTGAAGGAATTGCCTCTTCAGGGCTCGTCTCTTACTCCTGAGAGTTGTCAAACAGCTTTCCATTAAACTGTGTGGTGATTCAAGTTCAAACATATGTTTTCCGTATCTTTTCAGTGTCATCATTTTCTGTCTATGAATTGAGGTACAGATACTGGGTTTGTCTATTTACCCATCAGTGTCTTTTTGGAAGTTACACAGAAATTAGTTTTTTCCCTAATAAAACTTGCCTTCCAGGCAGACAGCTGAAATCCATTGCAAGGATCATTCCTGTACTGTGATTCAGGTGCTGTTGTAAATGATTTAATTTTTTACTGAATTAATTCTGTAAATGAAGAGGAAATTATCCAAGGAATGTCCTTGAGAAAATGAATGTATGCACTTTCTGCAAATCATTCGCAGAAAATTTAGATGCAGCAAGTGAAAATTCAGTTTATCTTTCTTCTGTATTACCACATGGTGGCCACATAACCCCAGCGATGTGGACTGCTGCTGCAGTAATGCTGAGAAACCGTTGATAATTCCAGTACCTGTTTTCTATGCACCCCACACGAAGAGACTTCGTCTACACTAAGGTCTTCTGTGCAAGTCCTACAAACTCACTAACATCTTCTAAAAGCTCAAGTACTATAATTCCGCAAACTATGCAGTCTGATTATTGGACTGGTTATTTAGACTGAAGCTAGTTGTAATCAAAATACTAGAAGTACAGATACAAATGGGTGAGAATTGGAAAAAAACTTTGTAGAAATCCTCAAATTCCATTTTTCAAGTTCTTCTGAAAATGAGTGAATTTACTGTAATAAACCATGGTATTTTAACATTATTTACATTTTACTTTTAATAGTGACAACATGTAACATAAAGATCATGAGCATTTTAATGATGCACTTATTACATCAGTTTCTGTATTAAAATCAGTTTACTTTAAAACAAATGCCATGTTTGATCTGTCAAAATATTTCTACAGAGAACTGAGCTCAGCCCTGATGCAGGATTAGAGTGGGCCCACTTTTATCATCACCACAGTGTTTTCCTGGTTCAGTCCTCAGCACAACACCCAATGCCCCCCAGCAGCTGGGGATGGCATTCTGGTACTCCAAACACGACCCATAGGAATGGGACCAAAAGGGTTTGATACACATCACCTGCTCCCCTGGGATGCCTGGGAAATGCTCAAGAGCCTGACTTCAGTCAGTTGTCAAAACACATGTCAAAATTCAGAAAGAATTACATATAAAGGCCAAATACATAGAAAATAAGGGGAAGTCCACCTGTCAGACTTTTAACTAGAACCAATTTGAGATTGTTTTTATTTCCCCCAGGAGTAGTTTGGCATTCTTGGGAAAAATCAAAACCTGAAAAAATTAAAACCTGAACACTTTCCAGTGAACACGTCAAATAATGAAACAAAAGCGCTGCCATGGGACCTTGTAAGAATTGTGGCCATAATGCCACATACATCCATCATCTGCTGTGAGCAGGGTGTCCTGCAAAATACTGCTGTAGGTGAGGGAAAAGAACTTACCAGTAGTCACCCATGCTGTACCATGAAAAAGATCCTGTGGTCAGGAGCCTCTCCCTTAAACTGGGTGGAGACATGAGGCAACTGAACCACATCTACCATGGGGCACTGTAGCATCATCTCCAAACCAGAATATTATATTTTTTGACCAAAACCCAGAATTTTTTCAGGTTTAGGCCTTTTCCTTTTTGGGTCTAAATAACTATTGAAATTTTCCATGGAAAACAAATACTCCTCTCAAAATATTTTCTGCATCAGTTTTTTTCATTTGAAATAAATTACAAATCGTGGGTTTTGATCTACTCGCAAAGTCTGAGGAACCATCCCAAATAAAATTGGAAAATTTGCGGTTTAAAAGCAACCTTATTTAAATTTATTAAAACCCTTTAGCCTGCAACACTGTGTGTCATAAACAACATCAGTAGGAAGAGCTTTCGGCAGGGCTGTCCACCTTCATCTTAACCTGTGCAACGTGGAGGAGATGATTCAGCTTTTACAGGGCTGCCTCTTACAAATTCCCAAAGCAAGCCACAGTCAAACCATTGCCTACCCCAGACTAAGTTGGGGGAACGGGGTGCAGATTTGACAAGACAAGGCTTCTCTATGGCAAAGTTGCATCTCCACTGACCCATGACCCATTGCATGGTACATCTGCCCAGGTCTGCTGGCAGGCCCCTTCCTGCTGCCATTTTGTGCTACGGTTCTTCCCAGGTGATTGCAGCTTCTGCAGAAAAATACAAACTGACTATCAGCACTGACATGGTACAGTTTCCTTCCTCACTGCGAAGAGGACAAATTCCAGCCTAGGTTAAAGTGGAACATGGGGTGAGCCCAGGTCCCTGGATGGGTGAGCAAGCCCAAAATTCAAGTACCTCCAGAACCAGCTGGTAGGGACACACTACTTGCCATCAACATACTTCTCTGTGTAGAAGCCCAGGTCTAAAGCACCATGTTTAAAAACCTGCTGGTAGCTCCCCAGGGAAAAGAGATCCTGCACAGAATGAACTCCCTGATGGGCATAGTTATTCAGGAGAGAGGACAGGCAGCATGCAGCCAGGCTGGGGACACTGTGGACGATTTCTGCCATGTCACAGAGCCCAATTCAAGATGCCAGAAAATGTCACTGAGGGACTGTTGCCCCACAGCTTCCCACACCTTTTCCCCAGGATTTTTGCACCAGGCTATAAAGTCATGGGATTTAGAGCAATGAGAAATTCAAGTTCTTTCTGAAACAGCTTTGTAATAATGAGTGTTGTCTCAGAAAACTGGAATCACGTCTTGCATATTCCTGAGAAAATGCCTTCATTGAGAAGAGACGCATTTCAGGGAAATACCATTATTGTTTCAGGTTGCCCCTTTGTGTGTTCTGTAAATCTTCAAAGTGGTTGTGACTATAATTCATCTGGGCCGTGGGCAGAAGGAGACATTTCTCCCAAGAGGGGGACAGACTACATGTGTGTGTGGTCCAAGAGAAAGCAGCTTTAATCATGCGCTGAGAGTAATAGGCATTGTACTGTGACTAAATTTACTGTGCTTTCTGGCAGACTCTTTCTGCCGGGAGAAGTGGTGCATTTCAAGCTCTAATCTTTGTTTTGTCTGTAGATTTTCACTCTTTCTGTACTAACTTGATACTAAGGGCCTGAGCTTCACAAAATGGGGCCCAAAGTCATCGTCTGCTTTTGCAAGCTCGAGCACCTAGCACATGAGCGTCTGAGTGCAAATCAGAAGTGACTCACAAAGAGCTCTGGACACGTGGCTCTGCAAAGTCCCTTTTTGCTTTCATGTATGATAAAGATTTTACACAACCGAAGTTATGTTTCTGAGAATAAAATGCTGGACGTTTAGTTCAGAGATACATTTTATTCTCGTCTCATTGCCAAAGGCAGCTGAAATATTGAAGTACAAGCACAGTGCCAACTGTGCGGTTAAATTGAAGTCCCCAGCTCAGCTTTTCTGCAGATTTAATTGGCAAGGCTGTAGTCTTTTCAGATCTTTTCAGATTTGGTCATCCTCTTTGTACAAAATTAAGAGAATTAAGGCCAAATCCAAGCATAAAATAACACCATAAGACCCTCATTGTCCTTGTGAAATGGACAAACATGATGTGTTTTCCCTCAGTTTGATTTACACCATCAGCATTTGGAAGCACAGCCGTTGTTTAGCCAAACCTGCCAAATGTTTTCTATTTAATTACACAATGCAACCACAAACTCTCCTAGGAAAAGATTTCTTATTTATTTATTTATTTGTTTGTTTGTTTAAGTTGATGAGATAATAATTCTCAGAAATAAAGTCTCAAGGAAGAAACATTTATAAGCAATATAAGAAAAAAGTAGTTGTAAGGTTTGGGGTGGTTTTTTAAATTTATCTGAGAACAAGAAAGACGGAAGTGCAGAAAATAGGTGTGAGGCTTTTTTATTTTAATCACTGTAAGTACAAAAATCTACAGAAGAACAGGGAGATAACACTGTAGTGAAGTTGTGTATCATTTTATGCTGCAAAGAGCAAGTGAGGGGTGTGTAACATGCTTCCTCAGTCTTCCTCCTCTCCATCTGTCCTCCTGCCCTGCTCCCTGTCACAGCCAGTCCATCCTGTCAGTCTGGAGTTTGGCTCTACTTAGCCCTGAAGAGAAGGTGTCTCATTGTCACAAGATGTAACGAGAGCGAGTAGTTCAGATTCTTTCAAAGGTAGATTGTACTTCCGTGAATAAAAATATCATCTGAAGTTGCATTATCTCAAGTCATAAGTATAATCCTTTAGGGCATAAACTGATCACCAACAGGCTTGACAAAGGAATGTCTTCAGGCAGTGTGTTATTACCAGTGATGAGTGATAAGTTATGTTATTTTCCATACAGAAGTACTGACTTGCAGTCAAAATGGTCTTTTAATTTATTAGAACAACACGACAAGGAAGAAAAAACTGTGGTATCTTTCCAAGAAAGACAGACTTTTGTACACAAAGCATCCACTCAGGATGGACAAGGCAGTGGGCACAGTGCTGGAGTCACTTTTCAGATGGCAGACAGTTTTCAGATTTAAAGAAACATTATAAAGTAACCTTAAAATTATCACTAAAGAAAGCAAACCTGCCGCTCAGAAAAATGAACTCTTTCCTCCTCCAAAAATATTCCCTTCAGACTCTCTAGCTCATACCCTCTGAAGGTTTGGGGTGTATCTCTTTTTGCTTTCCATTGCTTTTGTTGGTGAGAAAGGTAGTTTGACCTTAGTCATTCCTTCTCTCGCATTTTGTTTTTCACAGGTCTTTGGGGCTTTGGGGTGAGTTGTTCCACTCCTGGCCATCACATTGCCTCTTGTCAAACAAAACATCTTCTCGGGGGACTGAGAGCAGTTGTCTCCCCTTGCAGCTCCTGGCAAAAAGAAAATGGACTTGCTGGCAGCCAAAGGCTGCTGGGTGCCCGTAACTGCTCTGTGGCAGGTAGGTAAGAAAAGAAAACTGATATTTTCAAAGCAAAAATAGTGGGCTGCAACACACTGTGGCATAACTACCATCCCAGAAGGACGGGCTACTGGACATCACCAGGGAGAGGGTAGTTAACAATATCGGTGGCCAGACTTCAGCAGCTGGGGTGATGCACTGGTGGAGGTGGCGGTGGTGGTGAGAGATCTTGTGCCCTCAGCCCCCAGGAGCTCTCCCCCCTCATAATGGTGACAGCACACGTAGGTGTGTACTCCAGCAGCAAAAAGGGGACAAAGTCCCCACGCGGGAGTGGAGCAGTAAGGGGTGGCAGAGCAGTTTCTGAGGGCACCCCAAGACAGCACCATATGTGGGGTGAGCTCAAAGCCTGCAGGGACAGAGCTGACCAGGCCCCCAAAATACAGACTCCAGTGTTCAACCTTCCCTAATTCCTCTCCTCTGTGTGCAATTTCCTGCAAAAGGGTGTATCATTCAAAGTGTTTTTAAATAGGTTACACATCCCTCGTCATTACTTTAATTTTAAAATGTTCTGCAAAACTAATTATTTTTAATGTTACTTACAGAAAAACCCGAAGGTGTGGTAAAATAATATTTTTAACTCTAGCAATTTAAATTGAGAACTCTTATAAAATTACCAACAGTCTTTTGAATTGCAGCTCAGAAAGAGATATTTCCTTTTATGACACTCCGTTCTTTATATAATATTTAACCCATGGAGCTGTAAAGGTTATACGAACTGCATACTTTGGAAGGTTTATTCCTCATCCTGCTGTTATGACGCACAAATAAGTGACTGAGTATGTAAGTAAAACTAAATAAATGAAGCCAGAGAAACACAATCCGAAGTGAAGTATTGCTTATTCTTAATCCTGCCTCATTTGGGGCACTTCTTTGTGAGAATCCCAAAGTAGCTGAAGATCCCTTCAAAGAAAAACTAGTTATAGAAAACTTATCCCTGGCGCTCATGTGATCAGGTAATGTACTCGATTCACACAAACAGGTAATCCACAAGGCTGCACTCTAGACGGTTAAGTGGCTTTAACGTAAACTCCTATTGCGGAGGGCTGGAAAGCAGATAAAAGCTTCATTTGTCTTCTGAGCCCTCGCCGAAAATCTGCCCATTATACAGTGCAGACCTGTGTGAAGGCTCCTGGTGCCTTTCTGATGTGGGGGACGGCGTGCTTTCGGCGAAGAGTCAATGACCGGCGCGCTCCTGGCTGGACTCGCCCGCTCCCCACGGCAGGATCAGACCGTGGGCAGGGGCTTTGCTCTCTCGCCCGGCGTCAGCGAGCTGCAGCAGCCGCTCAGCCGGCCCAAAGACGTCGCCATGGGAGGACACATCCCTTGGTTCACGATAGGGAGAGCAACAAAGGTTTGCTTATGGCTCCCGTGAAAAATAGTTTTTTTGTGTAAGGATATTTATCATCCGCTCATGTCATCGTTTCTGGGTTTCTGGTGACAGTTGTGGCATGGACAGCGTACAGAGTCTTTTATCTGTGAATGTTAACATTTCTTTGAAGACTAAGCATGAAATATATTACAACAAGTTTACTGATAGAAGAGCTGGAATGACTTCATAAGAGGAGAGGATCACAGAAACAGACACATAACTGTTTGTGGATTCTATTTAGAAAATAGAGCAATGTTCAAAAGCACAAAACCAAACAAATTTTGCTTTTGTTTCAGAGGTCTGAAGTTGGGACCCAATCCACCCCTCAGTGAAGCCAGCAGGAGTCTTCTCATTGACTTCAATGAGCTTTTCATCCAGCTTCTGCTTGGTCTTAAGTTCTTTGTGATTAAACTTCTTTCCGTCTTTCCTGATAACGCAGACAGGTTTCTATGAAGTTGGCATGCAGTACACATCCATCACACTCTGAGACACGAGCTTCTAAAAGGGATGCAGGTACCGGGAACCGCTTTCCTGGGAGCAGGGACAGCTGGCCTTCCTCCCAGGCGGCTGCGGTGTAAAGTGGTGGGACACTGTCAGCCTCTGCATCTCTACTGCCTCCCGCAGCTTCTCATGCTCTTATGCTTCAGAAGTTTTCTTTCAAAGCTTGAATTTTTGCAAGTCTTGTTGATACTTTCTGTGTTCTTTGAATGCCGGCTGTTCTAGGATAAAGTAAGCAAGCAAGCCGTCTGATTGACAAAAACACCAGCCTCGAACCCAGAGTTTTGGGTGTATCTTTTAAGTGGTGTGCCAGAAACCAATTTGCAATTAATGAATGCCCATGTCGTCTAACAAAGCTGAATCTGGCAGTGTGATGTTAATATCTAAAAGCAAATACTGGTAGCGCAGGGAGATTGGTAAATGCATGCTCAAAATCCACATTCTGGAAATCCCCTCATTTTAAAAAATTTTTCCTTTCCCCAAGGATACCTGTTAAGTTTGGGGCAATTTGTGCTGCTGCTGAATTAAAATAACGAAAATGTGATTCTGAGTGAAGTTAATTCATTACTTTTCAGTTCTAAGCTTCTGGAAGCAAAAGCCCACATGGGCTGTGTGCCACAGAGATATGCTCCACCAGTTCTGCAGTCTTCGAACCCTTCATGATCTTTTGTGTTTGCTGGTAGGGGCAGCCCACCCAGCACAAACAGGCATGCAAACGATTTTAACAGACAAGCGTTGTGTTGACCAAGGTTTCCAGCGTTAAACTATCCAGAAAGATTTAGACAAATTTTTCCCTATGGTAAAATGCATATGTTAGTTTAAAGATGAAGAGAAATGAAATGTGTTATTTATAGCCTGAAATATCCTTAATATTACACACATGTGTATTTCACTTAATCATTGTTTTGATAAATGCCCACACTGCTAAACACCTAATGTACAACAGGATGTGGTTCCCACTTAAATTAGCAGATGCTATAGTTTCTGATTGTTAATGATGGACCTGTTTGCCAATAAAAACAACTGATGGATCAGCATGTGTGAGCTACTGAACCTCAGCAAAAGCCCAAACTAATGAGAGAGAGAGGAAAATGCTTCAGGTCACAGTCAGCAGATGGGAACTGGCCAGATGTCTGTCTGGGGCAGGGAAAGTGCAGCATGTATTTAAATATATATCTATGTTTTTATATAGCAGCAACCACTGGGAAGTTCAAACACTTGGACTAACCAAAGCAATGGTTTTGAAGTTTACTTTTGCAGTTGGGGTACAAAAATAAACGGAAAGCATACATCTCTAAATCTGAAACTTCAGCTATCAGATGGCACTGAAATGGCCATCACATGCAGTTTAGAACACAAGAAATAAACTCAAAATGTTGCAAGTCAGATGAAAACTGCATTAGGTGATTTTGGCAACGTAGGATGCCATCTGTGTGCAGCTGAAAATAAAATTGCATTTTAATTTTCTCTTATGTTTTTATTAAGCAAGACATGCTATAAAATGTCACATGTCTAAACAACATTTTTTGCAAAAGTGTGTGACACATGCAAACGAATGGAGAATATTAGCTAAAAAAAGATGAAATTGTGCCATTTCTAGTAAAGAAGCAAGTTATACAGTTACATATTAAAAGCTAAGCTAGCTAATTTCCTAAACATGCAGGCAGTAAATGTATGATTGAAAATGTCGGCATTTTTTTAATCATGTGCTACTGCAAAATTACACATATCATGTATCTCTGAGTAAAATAAATAAAACTTGCTTATTTTTCACTGAATAAACTTGCACTTCTGCCCAGATTCAGCAACCTGGTCACACTGTATCTGGGAGATTTATTAATCAGCTGAAAGATACGCAGGTGCTTAAGTGCCTGACTGGACTGGGGCCTATAAGACAAAATTCATTATAAGTAGAAATGCAATTTGTTCGTGGATTGAAGCAATTTGAGCGTTTCATTTGACTTGTCTATAAATGGAATTTCCCTCTACGCCGTTCACAGCAAGCATATTTTTCCACGGGGATCTGATCCAGACCTCACTGGAGTCAATGGCCATCTTTCCACTCGCTTTGGTGGGTTCTGGATCCGTCCCCAGCTGTGAGCAGGGTACGTCTGCCTGCCAGCACCAGCCCTGGGCTTCCCCCTCAGGCAGGGTGTTCTCGGCTGATGGGTGCTGCACCCTTACGTTCAGGGCGCCATACTACTGAAAAAGGAAGTTGCCATGAAGAAAATAGTTGTGTCGTGCTTTTTGATGGCAACATGAAGCGGGAAATGCAAGAATTTTCCTTTGGAGAAACACCCCCTAGCCCCTTAGGACATTTGGGTGCAGAAAGACCCCAGCAAGGGCAAGATGCAGAGGGGAACAAATGGGGGTATTTTTGCCAAAACCTCGCCTCCTGCCGTTGCAGCTGGAAAATGGGCTCAGATATATCATAGCAATGGCAAGAAAATGATGATAGCAAGTAGGGACAGTGCTGGGGGGCAAGGGGAAGAGGGAAAATGGGAGATACCTGGCTGCCGATGTCTTCCCTGGCTGGTGCAAACAACATTGGATGCAGTATGACACAGATACACCCGCACTGGGAGAAGAAGATTGTTGTCAGACAAGCACCCATTTCCGTGGCTTTTTGCCTGCCTTCACACCCTCTTTCCTCAGACAACATCCTTATTATTCAAGTGCTACAGCTAAGACAGCTGTAGGGCAGGAGCCTGTATATTGTCTTTCAAAAAGTTTCAGGAAAAAAACACCCCATGAATCCTACAGCATCTGTCATGGTGTGTGTGCTTTGCATCATGCATGATACTGTGTCTAAAACACACGCCACTCACTCATTAAAACGTCGGAAAGAAAGGTAGAGGTTATTCAAGCACAAGAGAGCTCCTGTTCAATGGTTTGACTGAATAACAATAGAAATCTGCACCTGCACAGGTTTCTGCCAAAACTGATCTCACACAACTGTTGATCTTGATTAAATTCATTAGGCTGGGAGAGATGGATTTCTATATATCTTATTGTACGCGTTTTATGGGTTATGCTCCTGGGTGGAATATAAGGTGGTTTTTGTTCAGGAGACAGTAGGAAAATCATGCTGAGACCCAGGCCTGCTTTAGAATTCAACAGATTCAGCAAAAACTTTGGCCAGGACTTATTTTGGACTTCAGTAAAACAGTATTATAGGAGTTTCCGTAAGTTTAAAGGAACTGTCTGAGAGTTTGTATATATTATAAATCCTATTCTGTACAGATTTTGCCTGCAGTAGCAAAGCAGCAACATTTTTCAACGATTCTGGCTTAAGTTATAAAGCTTTATCCCGGAGCGATGAAATTAGAAAAATATTTTACAAAACCAGAACACAGGTCACATATTTGCAATATCTTTCCGTAGCGTTAGCCCTCTTTGAACAAAGTTTTATGTCACAGCTGCACAGCACACATTGACTGGTTGCATCCAAAATACGGAAAATAAATCACAGGTTTGTCCACACATTTGATAACGTAAGGAAAACCAACGGGCTTTCCTTGCTGGTACTTATTCCTCCCTTCTACCTATTCTGTGAGGATGTGTCTTTATATATGTATATACAGACATACAGAAACATGCACACCTAATTTCTGCCTTTTCACTTTGCTTTGATTTACTGTTGTGCAAACAAAAGGCTTGAGACCTGATTATAATCTTACTAAGTTAATCAGGCTGTTTATGTCAGTAATTAATCAATGTTGCATGTAAAAGCTCACAACCTGCCCCAAGGTACGTAATTTACCCTTGCATTTCACTTTGCATCATCATTTGCATCAGTACAAAGGGAGTGCAAACACGTGTGCTGCTGTATTCTCTGTTCACCCTTCACTCATTTTGCGCAGAGGTATGAGACAACCAAAATCTGTGGTCAGTAAAAAACATGAAACTGAAATGATATAGCAGCCTAAGGAATTCGGCATTGTCTGACGTGAAGTGGCATGGTGGCTTTGCCCACGTCTTCTGAACAGAATCCCCATCCCACCGAGCTCCCCTGCCAGAGGAGCACCAGGCAGTGCTCCCATCAGCAGATGTGGCAAAAAGAATGGGAATGGTGACTCCGAAGGAGGAGCTCCCCTCTTACTCCTATGGCTCATACAGCTGTGTACTGCCCGAGATAAGAGTGTGCAGCAGCACATCTTTTGGGGAGCTCTGCCGTGTTGCAGCTATGCTAAGGTGCATGTACGGAAAAACAAAAAACCAGCTCACCAGGGCTGATGTTCTGGCACTGAGATTCATGGACACATTTTGTAAGTGTGTGTGGCTAAGTGTGTGTATGTTTGTGTCCACATGGGTGTAGGCTTATAGAGCTAGAAACAGCAAGATATCATAACAGCAGATAAACAGGGTATATTGCTGCATGTACAGCTCAGAGCTGCCCTCAGCTCAGAGCAAACTGTTTATAAAGGAATTATTTTAATGTAAGGCAACTCTCTCTGAGGTAGAACATGGGTATTGTTTGAGAAAAAGCAATGACATTATTCAACACTCCATACCAAGACAGTACCTCACTGCTATAAAAATGTCTTTTAAAGCAGGATTAATATGTTCATTCAAACTGAAATTTAGGCAGAGTGGGTTATGTGAAAACGAGTGAGATCTGTAGTGAACCTACATTTCTTTAAAGGATGCGACATCAGTATTAGTCTAAATAGAGTTACTGGGTTCTTGGGTTTTGCACAATTTAAGAAATTGGTGGATATTTGTTCTAAAAGAACTGTTTCCTGCTGATGTTTTTATGACAGATTCAGGAAGAGAGCACAAAATTAAAGCAGTGTGTGCAAGAAAAAGTGGGAAAACCTTTTAGTCCTGACACATCGAGAGGGTCAGCTGACCAGAGGACCTGAAATAGCACAGGACTAGACAAAATTAGGGCACCTTTGAAAAAAAAAAATGGGAAAAGAGGCAAAAACGTTTTCAGATGTACTGGCACTGAAGACTTGTGCCTGATTTTAAGAAGAACTTTAATTTTTTTTTTTTTTAATGGAAAAAAACCTACCTGCTAAAACCTTTAATCCTCAGTATGTTGCCCAGTTTTTTGTCCACATCAGAGCTGTCCTCTCCTCCGATTGCTGCCTGTCACTGAATAAAGATGTCTCTCAGGCTTTTGAAATGAGAGTTATTATCCAGCTACCCAAACTCTGCTTTGCTATGCCTTTTCTAAGGCAGGATCTGAAATAATTTCTGAACTGAATAATTGTACATGCAGATGAAAATTTCTTTGCTACATAATGTTATTCTTAGCTAAAGATGGGATGAATAACCCTGAGGTGGTGCTTATTTCTCCTCACTTAATATGGAGAGACTTACACAACTGACTCGCAGAAGGTGTTTAACTTTCAGACAGTGAAAGCCAGGTGAGATAAATCCTACATTGTTACGCACTCAACTATGTTGCCTGGGGTGCACCTGATGAGGCATTCAAGAAAGGCTTCACCCCAAGCCTTAATGTACTCGCTGGGAAACATGAGGAGATTGGGGACGAGAAATGGCTTGGCATTATTTTGGGACCCTTCCAGATAGATGGGGAGAACCCTCCCCTGGGGACATCTAATCCCAGGAAAGCGCACCGGACTGTGCACAACACCCTTGGTCAGAGGAATTGGAGGCAGCTGAGAGCAGCTCAAAGGGCAATGGGTATGAAAGCATCCTCTCATTTTATTCAGAGACAAAACTTCCACTGACTCCAGTGATGCAGTTTTATCCATTTGCAAGAGACCATCCAGCAGTGAAACCCACGCTGTGGTTACGATGGGGGTATGGAAAATCAACGTATTCTCAAAGCAATTTCCATATTCTTAGCATATGGCCCATGCACTGAGCCCTTATTTGGGTCAATGAGAGCTTCTCATGCAGAACGAGCAGAGAAAACATGCACAGCCTGTGCCTGAGAGGGGCATATGCGTGCAATAGCTAAATATTTTAACGGGAGAAACAGACTTTAACGAAGGAGCTAACTGCATAAGCCTAGGCAGGTTTTATTAAGGGCATTAATTTACACAAGCTGTATGATTGTGTTCTCATGAAATCTGCCATGCATAATTACTAAAGATGTTAATAAATAGTTGGCAAATCAGAACAGCTGTTTATGATGATATCCAGCTTTTCTAAGAAAAGCCAGACTTTAACCTCACCACCATTAATACTGTGAAACATACTCTGGCCAGTGCATGTGATGCGATATCCTAAGTAGATGAATATCCATTGCATTCCCTGTCCTGGATAGTGCAAAAAGGCCTAAGGTTGGCATTTTCTTTGATGTGGACCTTCCAGCATAATTGCCTTTAGTTGAAAAAATAAAACCCAAAGCAAATCCCTATAAATGATGCGAAGGGAGGAAGGGTTTATGTTTTCCTTTGAAGTCATGTGAGATGTTCAGATACAGAGATTGATGCTGCTTGAGAATGTGGCTAGTATGTAGCTGCAGTCAGTTTTCACCACTTCTTTGATAAGTTGTCCGTTGATCTTGTATTAAAACCACAGCTGTGCACACAAAAATTATTCCTTTTTCTGTATGTGGTATCAAAATGTTTTCATACCTTACGTAGCTAAAAGCTGCCTCTCTTCTGTTCACCTTTTCCCAGTTCCAGCTAGCAGTTTTGGAAATCAGTCCAGCAAAATGTCTATGTTCTGTCTGTATTGCAAAGGCCAGCAGACCCACTCTCTGCGTTTCACGTTTTATTAATTACTGATGTATTTGTTCTGAATTTCCTCCTATCCAATCACATTTCTGCAGAGCTCTCTGTGTCCATGCTTAGCATGCTAATGAAGTGTGGCTACTCAGATGATGTTCAGGAAGTTCTGCTTGTCAATATATATTATGTGTCAGAAACCTGCTAGTTTGGAGCAGAACCAAAACTGGGGATAAAGTATTGTCATGGCTGGCTGGCAGCTTGGCACCTGGAGAGAACTTAAATTTCCTCAGCAAATAAGGACTGACATTAAATTCATGGACTAACATACACATAAGCATCATACAGAGCTCTCCCTGGCTGGATGTATCATCCGGTCTCTCTTGACAGGTTATCTTTCCCAGTAGCTGCTTTCCACATTCAGCTCACAGAACCAAGAGCCTCCACTTCCCTTGATGCTATTGCTGATATACATGAATTTCCTCTACACCTAAAAGTAGATCTGATGAATTTTCTGTTAAGTATTCCTCTCCACTAGCTAATACAGAAACTTTAGCTGTGATACAGATATCTGTATTGTATAAAACAAATCCCATCTCCTTAGAGCAAGGAATATTTAATTACATATACACATATACAAGGCAAAACAAACCCAATATGACCATTTATTTGGTCTGTTGGAGATCCAGGTGACATACTTTGATCTGTTTCATCCAGCTGGGGACTGTGGTGCTGGACGTCCCAAATGCTAGGAGAAAGCACTACCCATTGGGCATTGCCCACCCTGGCAAGCTCTCCCTGCTGTCCTGTGTAACCATTCAGTCCTGAGAAAGTATCACCAAGGACACCACAGGAAAGTCCCCAACCACTTGCACCTCCTGATTGACCCACACCATAATTTTTCTGTGCAATTCCCTCTCTCCTACTAAAGTGAGTGACTGGCCAAACTGCATCTCCTCTCAGGACTGCGCCCATTGCTCCAGACCCTTTGCAGACCCTTACCTCACCTTCTTTCTCTCACTGACATTAGCTTCAGCAGAGGCTTTGTCATGGTCAAAACTGAGCTGCTTACTTTTTTTGGCAACTGCCTCTCCAAGGCACGGAAAAGCCCAGCCCCACCAAACGTGCCTGCGGCGGTCCCACTCCATGGCTGGCAGGCTCCGGCCTCCCGACACGACCCACAGGAGGTGGCTGCCAGCCCCACAGCTGGCCTTTCGGGAACACCAAGATCCCCTTGAAAAAAAACCCAGTCCCTAAATCTCAGAGATGACAGATTGCAGCAATTAGCTGTGAGAGTATCCAGCCTCCTTTGTAACCGACAATAGCAGCATCAGGTTTGGAGGTAACAGCAGGCTCCTTTGATAAAAAGACCTCTTCCAAATGCCAGCCTGTCACTTCCTGGCGGGAGAAAGACTAAAAGCATTTCCAGGGAAAACAAGTAGCAGTGGGCAAGTTACGTATCTCAGGAAACTTACCATAAGATGCTGCTTTTATAATGCAGTGTTTTATTGTTTGTGTTTATATATAAATCCTGAAAGGTAAACTTCTGCATTGTAGCATTTGACCTTAAAAACGCAATTTTCTCTTTGCCTGCAGCAGCTCAGCTTGTACCTAAAAAACCTCTGAAAAAGCCACAGGAACATTTTTTATTCAAAAGGGCACTTCACATTTTCCCCTGGATGACAATCAGAATGACGAGTCCTTTCTACTTAGAATTAGATAGGTTAAGTGATAAATACAAATGTGGACTTGTCTTTCCCCAGATTGGTAGGTGTTTTCCCTTTTTGTATCAGTTCTCTATTTTTTTCGATACTCAGACTATGAATATTTTGAATCTTCTCTTCAATATATCGCAGCACATCACGGCATTCCAGCACTGCAGATGCAATCACCTGTAAACAGTTAATCAAAAATGAAATCCTGATTTCACATTAATCTTATCTGCAAAAATAAAATACATTTTGCATGTTCTGTTTTGTCTCACTTTTGGTTTTTCAAGGGTTCCAAAATATTTTCAGATGTCAGAATCTACATTATATTTTTCATTTTAAAATCCAGGAAGAAATTATGAAAAATAAAATACGTTTGCAACCATATTCCCACCTGCAATACTGCTTAAAACTTTCCAAATGTTGAAAAACAAGACAGGCAGTATCTTTTTTTTCTTCTTAAATCTGTGCTGACTGCTGAGAATTTTATCAAGGATGGATGTGAAGAATGATTAGACTGAAAAGCTTCATGGTTTCCACCCATGGACTGAAAAGAAATAAAGTGAAGAGTCTCATTATTTCTCTTCCCACGTCCATCATAGTGATTACTGTACTCTGAAAACTGGACAGCCATGCCAAAGTACAAAGTTTCTTTTTTTACCCCCTCTGTATTATATGAAATTTTATGTCATCCCAGAATAGGACTAAAAACAACCAAAGCAAATACATTGTTCATTATAAAGACTATGAGAATAAATTTTACTGTGAAGTCAGTAATTATTTTTTTTATTTTGCGAAAAAGTGGGTAGACGGTATCAAAGGACAGAGAAAGCAATGTGGAAGCCCACGGGGAAGCTCAGAACAAAATATTAAAGGGAAGTAACCTGATTTGAAAGCAAATATCTCAAAATGAAGCACGGATCTTAGAATGAAATGACACTTTGGAAAAAAGTAAAACCCATTATTTGATCTGGATCCACTAGAGACGGTTTTTAGTGGAACTAGAATGATTTTGTGCTTTTCTTTGAATTGAGAAGTTAGAATTATTAATTTTAAAAATGTCAACATTTTGTGGCCACTTCTATCACTGAATCCTTATCTCCAGATGTGGAAGCACACCTGCCTTCACTACTATGTGTGTGCTTTCCTACTGCACCTCCCATGGGGCAAACTCTCCTGCACTATCTTAAAGTAAATGTTAGTTAAGTTTATGAAGCTGTTTATTTCATGGTAACTTGTGAATGATTAGTCAATGAAAAATCACTGCCTAGAGAAAGCACAACTGTTGAATGAGTTGAAAAACTGTGGCCAGGAAAGTCTAATATCTCTAGAAGTCAAGACAGTAGTGATCAAAAGCCAGTGTTCTCCATAGTCTTGTAATTTACCCCATGTTCTGTCTCCCAGACACCCTGCCCTGCTTTTGTGTCTGCACATGAGCACATAGATTTTTCTTGCTGAGGTGTGAATTCAGGTATTTTCTGCCTTGTGTTAGATAAATCTAGAAATCTTAATCTTCCTTATTGTCTCTGATAAGACCATGCTACTTAAAATACTAGCTCCATACACTGCCTGAATTCTCTCATAAATCTGGTGCTGGAAAATAGCTGGAGATACTTCTTGTCTCACAATCTGAATAAATAAAGTTTTTTGTAGATTTGAAAAATTCATTAGAATGTACTTTCTGAGATTATATTAAAAATGCAGAGCTATTTGTAAAAAATATGAAGCCACAAAATACCGGTACGTAACTGTGCTTCAGTTTTAAAATCCCTCACTTCATGAGCTAGAATAGTGCCAGGTGAACGCCCAAATCAAAAGCAGCCCTGCAGAAACTTCTGCAATTAGCGAGTTAGGAGTCTGCAGCTACTGACCAATAATTTGACAGTTACCGTTGCTGCCATGAGACATTTGCAAAGCAAGACTTTGAAAAAGGTGGTGAGCCATCTCCAGTTTCTACTTATGATGATTATACCACTCCACGTTTTGAGTTGATTTCATGACATGAATTACGTACTAATTAGTGACTTGTCACAAAGTGGTGTTTGCAAATGAATCAAATATAATTCCATAGGTATAGACACAGAGGAACACAGCAGCTAAGACTAAATTTTACAAACACGAGTGCTGTAGCTGTGTCATTGCACAAACTCTTTTTCATTTTTTAACCAAAAGGAAAAGAAAAAGTCTAGTTCACTCATTTTTCCAGTAGTTTGACTTGGGCCAATCAAGATAATTTGTATTCTTAATAAGGGATTTGGTGCTTTAACTATTTTTTTCACAAGACAGATCCATCTCCCTTCCGCACTAAGAACCTCTGCTCTCGTGGAGGCAATGGATGTGGGCTGCATGTTGCTCAAAGGAGCGCAGAAGGACATTTCCTTCATGACGTGAAGTTTATCTCCAGTGAGAGTGAAAAAAGCAAAGCCAGGGCCGCAGTGGCTGCCCACTGTCTCGTACTCTTCTTCTGCTTCCCAAGTACAACAGGAGATGAAAAGTCCAAAAGCTGGTGGGCTTGTGGCGTAGCAGGAGGGTAATCTTGTAGCACCACAGTTTTGTCATGGTCTTCCGTTTCTGTCCCTGGACCCAGGGAGTTCTCTGGTTTAATTAAACATACTATGGTCGCATCCAGGAGCTCCAAGCAGAAATCCATCTCTACTGTCCTACAAACATGTAAGAAAACATGGTTTCCAACCCTGCAGGGAGAGACAGCTTCTCATCTAAATAGGGCTGTCCTCTCTGGCAGGCTATGAGTCTTACAAAGCTCATTTTGACTTTGCATGTGCCTTTGTCACAGTTTTACTCTCTGGGACCCCTCCACTGAAGAGATGCCCGCTGAAGAAATTGAGATAGACTAAGATTTTAGTTTTAAATTATCCTCCTTCTAGCAAGCGAACTGTAAATTACTGCTTTGCCATGTGGTGGAGCTGGTAGACAGCAGTTCCCAAATTTCATTTTTTTCGCTGTGGAGGTTGTTGCTATGTTTGGAATCTTTCTTTTTTAAGAGTATTCACAACTATGTTTAGTCTGGTAAACTACCTATAAAACTTAATGTTTGCTTTTGTATTTATATCATAAACCCTCAACACTGAGGAAAACTTCAAAGCTTGATTTTTGGAGTGAGAACTGCCAAGTCTGATGGCAACTTTCCACACCAATATTTAATGACCACTCATCCATTATTCCATGAAGAGCAATGCCTCTGAAGGGATCTGTAGATCTCATTTTTGAGTTTCTAGACAACAGAGGAACTTGCAGACCACTGCCGAGGATGGTCATCCAGAGTAATGCACACAGCACAGGTAGAGCTGGAAACACATCCCAGAAATAAAATATTGTATGGTGTTTTGTGTCTCAGCAAAATTCCCCATTTTCAGCACATGAGAAGGTTTAATGGATATCAAGTGGATCCAGAGTGGATCAACTGAATGTTATGTTCTTAAAGTAGCCAAGTACCTCAGTGATGTGCTGGTGTGGAGACACATTCTGGGGTTCTTCAGTTCTGCTCAGCTTTGCAAGGCTCAGACCCAAGCGCTCACAGTGATTTAGGATTTAAACTCCCCCTTGGATCTGCACAGTGCTTTGGAAAGTCCTCATAGGTTTCTGCTTGCAACTTTTCATATAAATCTTTCCAAATCTGGTCCTAAATGCATAAGAACTACCTCAGAGAGAAAAAGTCTTGTGATTAAAATAGCACAGTATAATTCAGAATTACTAATTATATTCCCTGCATTCCCATTAACCATCTGTGTTGCCTAAAGCAAGTGGTGTAAATTCACTATGCCTCAGTTTACTCCTCTGTAACACTGGCATAATATTTGCCTCTCTTATAGCACTGCATGTGTAAAAATTCATTTGAAATTCTCAGATAAAAAGTACTTTGAAAGTATATGGTAGTATGGTCATTATTACTTTCAGTCTTTGCCTCATGTTATTTTCTAGTCTATTTATTATTTTACACTTCTCCCACCTCTCAATACAGTAGTCAACTGTTTCATTCCTGAGAAACTGCATTTTAGAGCATTTCATAGAGGTGTTGGTGGCATATGGTCAAATTCCAGTATGACCAGTTTGCCAACTGAAATTCTCCCGATAGTTTAAAGTGGATTAAGTATTTTTCTCGTCCTCTAATGTGTTCGACAAGGCTATCCATGAAATACCCTTTGCATTTCATTCCTATGTAGCTGTGCAGTAGTGAACCAAGTTTATGTTTCTGACTGTTTTGACTACAAAGTAGTTTGAATTATTTGGGGAAATGCAAGACAAAATTAATAATACTGACACTGTGTATAAAATACCAGTGTTTGAAACCACATTTGTGAATAACTGTTTTATTTCAGATTTCTTATGGTCCTTGCACATTAAAAGAAGACTTATATCCTGTCCAATCTCATGTGTGCATTTTAAATTATGGAATGAAACAGAAATTCACCTATTTCTTTTTCTTTCCTGCATTCCCATAGCTTGAAAATAGTCCCATTTGTTAAAAAAAGACATGATGCACAGTTTATAATGTGGATTGACTCAAATAATGAGAATCTGTTGGATGCTAGATTTGTTTGGGCTGTTACAGAATGCTCTTTCAAAGCTTATTAAGACGAGTACACACAGCTATGTTAACTTTTAATGGGTCACTTAAATTTTTGTGTTTGGAGAAGAACAGGGTACTTACTTATATTTGAAAATCCCCAGACAAAACCATACCACAAAACCCAGCAACGCTCCATGTCTACTTGTGGTCAGCTGTAAGATAAATGATGAGAGCAAAATTCAGATTTAAAACTGAAAAAAAAAAAAAAAGTTTGAGTTTGAACTATCAAGGAGTTCATTTGAGTCTGGAAGTACTAGCTGATCTCATGTTTACATAAACTGCAATGACAAAGTATATCTGTGGATTAAAGAATGAGGGCCAGATTTTCAGCTAGTGCAAATTGCGGTAGGTCCAGTGAATCCAACAGAAATAAACTGATTTATGCCTCTCCTAGCAAATAAATTATTTGCATTATTTGTTTAGAGAAAAAAAACCCAACTTTTTTACTCTTCACACATATATTTGCATGGATTCAATTGTAACACAAATGTTTAAAAACTGTGGATAGTAGCTTCAAGGTCACCTTTGAAAATGTGTTTATGGTATACAAATCAACCATGTGTAAAATGAGGACATATTCTTACTGTATAAGAACACATCGCAGTAAGCTGCACATTTCTCCTTTGCACATACCCTTTTGATATATATTTAAATGGCTTCATCCCAACATGACCTTGAAAGGTTAATTTAAAACAAGACTTGATTTTTTTTTTGCTATTTGCTTTAAGAAAAGGGGTTTTGTAGGACATGTTGTTCACTTGATGTTAAATCTCATCTTACAAGGGTGTTCTGGAATGTGTTGGAATAAATCTCAACAGTCATATTCCCTGAATAATAGCTAAATGTTTGTGAGTGCAATAGGAGGTATAGCTCAAAATCTTTCATGACTAGAAAAAGCAGTGTTATTTTAAAACTCAGATACTTAGTGCTTTCCTGTTTTCTCTCAGCATTGTATCAGTAGGTACATTCTTTAAAAGCAATCACATCTTGGTTTCTTTAGTCTGCAGAAACCCCGTCTGTGTATGCTTCTGATAGAAACCAGATTCCGCCCGGTGGAATCCACAGGAGCAACGTATCTGCAGCTCGTTTGTGCATATTCTCCGCCTCATTTACATATAAATTACATAACGCATTGCGTAGGGACCGCCTCACCCCCTCAACGGGGAGGTCATTCTGGGAAAAGGGGGCGCAGTGCTGAAAGCTGTCCCGTGGTCCCCCCGGGGAGGCAGGGGTTGCCCATCAGCCCCCGGAGTGGGCAGGCTCTGCAGAGGCAGGCTTGGCACCAGCTCGGCAGGCAGCGGTGCCCATCTGGGGTTTTCCCTGGGATGTGTGCGCTGGCGGCTGGTGGGGGACACGGACAGAGGTGCAGCCGGGCTGGGAAGGCAGCAGCCACCGCCCGCTGTTGTTCAGGCATGAATTCCTCAGCTGGCACGGTTGCCCTAAAGCCCTTTGTATCTGTTTGATCCCCATCTCTCTTCTTAGCTTTAAAAGTACTTCCTTGAGTGGTGTAATCATGGGGCAATTTTCCTCTCGTGCCAAGTTTAGATATTGTATATACTACTTACATGTTGACTTGGGTGACATTGTTTCCCAGTTCCCAGTGAGATAGGGATCAGACCACCTCTGTGCAGCTCAAAGACCAAAGCGTTGCACCAGACAGCATGAGATTTCTCCAGAACATTTTGGAAGTGGAAATTGAAGTCATTTGAGGATTAGCATTTTGTTAGATGGGGAGATGAACCCCAAAACACAACATCCTGAAATTGCTCAGCTGTTGTTCATGGCTGAAGATTTGAAGGCAGAGATTGCAATCTCTTCATGCTCTCTCTGCCTGCCGTACGGTTTGCAGAACAACAAGCAAGACAGGTCAGCACTGGCCCCCCTTTTCTCTGTCTGTGTAACCTGGTATTAGCGAAAGAAAGCAAAATGGTTTGAAATCCTACTTGAAGCGGATACTGGTTACTTAAGTCAGCATTATGTTCAGTAACAACAGACACAGCTGTCTTGACCACACACAGACCATTTTAGCAATTGCCAAAGTGCAACGCTCGTTACGCAGCCAAGTCTTAAATTATGGTAAGCAATGAAATAACCAAAGACGTTTTAAAAGAAAGCACATCAGTTCCATTAATATGAAATTTACCTTTCAGATAATTCCTGACTTGTAACAAATGTACGTTTGCCAGTTTTGTGAGCAACCAGACTATGGAAAGTAAAAATTACTTCATAAAAATAAGCTAGCCAGGATTTTATGTGAATGGGACTTAATGACTATGTAATTATAATTTCTAAGTGCATGTAATTATTAAAATTAAAAGCAGTCTTCTGCTTTCTGTAGCTTTTCATTGGCTTTCTTTTTTAAAAAAATCAGATTCACAATGAAAATCCGTACCAATCACAAGGCTTGAGGGATGACAAATTTAGGCTTCAATTCAACAGAACACTTGAGCATGTGCGCATAATTGAGCATGGACTTGAGTTCTTTGCTGAGTTTGAATCCTAAGAAAGGTACACAGACCTTTTCAGGGAATTTTGGCATTTTCAACTATTTTGAGCTGGGCGAAGAAAGGATGAATTTGGATTTACCCAAACGGCTTTAGTTGCATGTAGTTTTGGCATGTAGGCTTTGGGAGTGGGATGAAGTTATTTTCCAGGTTCCTTCTTCTCAAACTCCTTCCACTTAAAACTGTAATAACAATTTCTTGTTGGCCTTTAAAATTCAATTAGTCCTAGGGATAAAATGGAGACTAAAACATTGCACAAGGCCACATCATTACCAAAGAAATGAATGAAAAAGAGAATTACAATTCAGTGATTTCACAGAAGCATATGAAATATGTGTGGTGTTTAACCTTGTCCAAGCTCCTGGAAGCACACAAGGCCCTAACTGCTTCTCTAAATCTGACTTTGCTGTCCCTGCAGCCCTTACATAGCTCTCCTTCAAGGTAGATCCAGAAGCTGCATAACATCAAAGGATAGCATCAAATCTCTGTCTCCGTATGAAGGATATTGTAACTTCTCCTTCACTTCTGTGCCGTTAACAGAAAGTCCGTCCCCTGTTCCTACCTGCATGTCTCCCCTCTTCCTACCTGCAGGCCTGCACTAGTCTTATCTGTAAATGATAAGCACAAAGCACGGTCTAAGTGCCCGCAGTGGAAGGCACATTTGACCAAGGTGGGACGAGTTTGGCTCCTGCCTGTGGCCACTGGATGGAATGAAAAAAGCAGCAAAGGAACAGCTCGTATTTTGAGTTCAGTAATTTTCCCCCTCTCATTCTGGACTTCCTGTAGGTGGCAGCACAGTGCCAGGATGGAAGAAGATGGCAGCTGTAGACAGACTTCAGTGGTCTCTCAACTGCTGCCTTGGCTTGGGACTATCTAAGAAGAAAAAAGGAGATGCTTTTGCAGTGGCGTGAACTGGGTCATGGATGAACCCTTCCTTTTTGCCCACAGAGATGAGCTGTAGGTGCATCTTGCTTGGTGGACAGTAGCTCACCAGCATTGCTGGGGACCAAGAAAATCAAAGAGTTTATTAAGTTTCTCTGTAGCCCTGCTCACATTAAATGGCACGGTCAGTCCTCACTCCTGTCTCCTTCTTTCATTATGTTTTAAAGTCTGTACAATTAATTTCCATTGTTGTTTCCCCCTCCAAAGTAGATTTACTTCTTTTCTAAATAAAATTTTCTTTAATAAAAGGGAGTACCACAAAACACAGCATCCCTTCAATATTGAAAAAAAAATATTAAATCCTTTGTATATTCCTTATAACTGTTGAAAAACTACAAAAGAAAAAAAAAATGTCATGATGATGTGTCTGTACCTGCAAAAAGTACAGCTTGTTTAAGAAAATGCTCAATATTATGTATTGTGACAGTTGCTATAGTAATAACTCTTTTTCCCCTTGTGTAACAAAGTAATTAATTATGAAAACCTAAGGAAATTGTTCGTAGGTGGGGCCTTGCTGACACTTTTGGGTTCAGGTTTTGTTTTTCCCAAGATGTGCATATTTGTTGCACCAAGTATGGTCAGCCCTGAGCAATCTGAGAGGTGATCAGCTCTGCTGAGAGAGACAGAGAGAAAGCGGAGATGTGGCGAGGTCCAGGAAATAGCACATTCAAAAGACAAACACAGCCTTCTATTTTCCCATACTTTCTGCCGAGCAATGATCATGGAGCAGATCCTGCCTGACGTAGGGCAATGAATCTCAGCAGTGGGTTTCCAAATCGGAGATGTCTGGGGAAGGGTGTCCAGGGTTCAGTGCACGTGGCCTTCCGGTAGAGTTGTCTCAAGTGCATTCCTACCCTCAGCATTGAAGGCTGTAAAACCTAGAGCAAAACAGAACCAGAAACAAATTATTTCAGAATATGCTTTTGCCAGTGCAATGGGAACTTACACTGTGGCTTTTCTATGATAACTGGACCTGAATGCATACACAGGCTTAGGAGGAAAATTCTTAAGGCACATGGTCTGTACAGTTCCACCTTTGGGACACACCATCCAAGCACATGTATTTGAGCCCCCATGCGCTGGGCATTGTGTTTTGAACTTTCTTTGTCCCAGAAGGCTGCAGCAACCTCTCTGTCTGGAGGCTGTCCAGGACGCCTCCTGGGCACTGGCTGTTTGCTCTCTCCTGGTGGCACTGAGACCCTGCAGTACGGCAGCCCGGGGCCACCATGCCAGTTCTGAGCCCAAGGACTCCCTGGTACCTTCATTACACTTTCTACTTGGCTCCAGTTATGTGGTGCTGTAAGTTTGCAGCTTGGTTTTTCAATGATGTTTGTCAGTGGAGGTAAACCAAGAAAAAGATTGCAATTTTCTTTAAGCAATAACTTGTGGCTTTATTTACTACAGGAAATTTTCAAGTGTAGACAAAACTGTACGTTTAGGTACATTTCATTGCCTCATGTCTGGCAGTCTTAGAGGCCCCTGCATTGCCCAAGATCCTTCATCTCTCTCCACCCTTTGCATGCTTCCTCCCTCTCCAGAACATGGGAGCCTAACTGTTTCTCTGTCTCTTTTCCTCCATTCACTCCCTAAAGGAGCCAATTAAGGACCCCGTCAAAAAATAAACAAATATGATCTACTCTCATTTGTCAGGCAACCTCCTGTTCCACCTCAGTGTGCAACAAAATCCAGATGATCTGTCGCATAGTACCTTCACTGGTTTGGTTCAGACTTGAAAAGTAAGTTTGCCCTGAACTCCAGCCAACTCGGAGTCCATTATTGGCTTCTATGTGAAGTACCCAGTATCAAACAGAACTCACAAATTACACGTAGCTTTCCTCATAATTAAATTTCTTCACGTTTCCTCTTAGGTCTCTAGAAAAACATGAGGAGATTTTTCTGATTTTTTTTCTGACTTGGAAAAGCTGATAAAATATGGAGCACTCACATTAAAAAGGGGGAGAATGCTTAGCTTTTGTTGGATTGAAAGCTTCTGTGGGCCCCACAGTAGCCCAAAAAAAGGAGAGGATGGTGGAGACACCAACATAGAGCAGAACTGCTGTCATCAGCAGGAAGAAGTTGAAGACAACTGATCAAGATGCTGGGAGGAACAGATTGGGGTAAAAGCACTGGTGCCTAGCAAAGAAAAGAGCCTCCATCATGGAGGATGATGGTGCAGAGCCCATGGGAAGATATTGCAGAGACTGAAGGGAGCCGCTGGCAGGAGCGGGAGCAGATTGGGAGCAGCCCGCATGCATCAGAGCAGCAGGCTGGGACAAGGGCAAGGCAGTTGGTACGGCTGTGTCTCACCTACCAGTCTGAAATTCAGGTTGTTGCTTACTCATGCCTCAAATTATCCCTTACTCCACGTTTTTTCAACCTGCATGTGGGAGTCAAGCCCTGCCATTTTAAATTAGAGGCAGTTATGTGAGCATCACAGGAGTAATGTAAGGATTTCAGTAGCAATACCTCAGCATACCAAGGTGATTCTTTGACATGTACTTCAAGATCACTCCAAATGCTTGGTAATATGGCAGGATTTAGTTTCTGCAGGAGTCAAATGCCCTACCGGTGTAAATAGACACAGTCACGTTCACTGTAGTAGGAGGTAGTGTATTTATATCAGCAGGGAATTTCCTTCCATTTAGTGAGCCTTTAAAGAAAAGAATAGACAGGAGAAAATACAAATTTTTCTCTTCTTGTCCATCAGTTTCTAAACATAAACTTATTTCCTCCTATGCTGTAGTATTTTAAAACCAGAACAAAGAGCTGGTGAGAGTAAGCACAGCTATGTGCTAATTTATAACTGCTCAGAGTAAAAGGCAGCTCCAGCTGACAGTAGCTTCAAAAAAATTGTGCCTCCTGTAAATTAGGGTAAGGGAACTGATCACTGAAGGTAAACAGGTGATGAAATACTTCATTAGTACCTCATTTGTAATTTATGTCTGCTGAAGTAGTTGACAAAGAATCAAAACGTAAGTGGTAGATTTCTCAGAAGTGCAGCCTTTGAGGTCACTGAAGTGGATTAATTATAACCCAGTGTAAAGCACAGCCTGTCTCTGTGTCAATTACCAGTATTTGATAACTGAAATTATGTCAAGCTCTGTTCTTCTTCAAGATGCAGCCACACATTTTAAAATCATTATGACTGTAAGCATGAGCTTCACATAGCTAATGAGTTCAGCTCATTTATTAAAGTTCATTTTGACTTAGCAGATAGTAGTTGAGATTCAGAGGGGAGTGGGTAGCAAGGGATCCAGTTCTGCAAAAATAAATGCCTTTCCTTATCCCCTTTCCCAATCCTATGCAGGAGAAACAAATTTAGTTCACTTGCCAAAGAATCATTTAAATGTACTGTAGGAGAAAGAGTTGAGGGAGTCAACTGCTATTAAATATGACTTGCTTCTAATGGCTATCAGAGCTCCAATTGTTAAGTGAAAATGCTGGGCTTAATGGACTACCTGCTGTTCATACTCATAATAGCAAAATGGCTGATAATGTACCTCTACCCCATCTTGGGATTTTCTTTCCTCTTTTCCTCCCTTTTTCACACTCTTCCCTGCAACTGCAGAAGTATTGGGTAGGGTTCGATAGCATCTGTCCGTATGTTATCAAAACCTACCACACGCTCTTTGGTGAGTAACTCTATCTTGCTGTGGCTGTTCCATCTGCTGCCAGGGCAGCAGGCAGGCAGTGCACGCTCCCTGCATCCCGACCCACACACAGTGAGCAAACTCTGAACGCAATGGGTTTGGGCTCGGTTCGGTTTTCTGATGCAAAAAGCAGCTAATGCACTGGGTGCATTAATGCAGGGGAGGTTTAGATTGGGTATTAGGAGTTTTGAATTTCTTCACTAAAAGGGTTATCAAGCATTGGAACAGGCTGTCCAGGGAGGTGGTTGAGTCGCCATCCCTGGAGGTATTTGAAAGATGGATAGACGTGGTGCTGAGGGACAGGGTTTAGTGGTAACATGGCAGTGCTAGGTTAACGGTTGGAGTCGATGATCTTAAAGGTCTCTTCCAACCAAAACGATTCTATGATTCCATGGGCTGGCATCAGTAAACCGATCACCAGGACACCAGCTTTGCTGCACATTTCATGTACGCTTCGACTCAGCACAGCTGCTGCGCCAGGGCCCCTGAGCAGCCGTAGCCGGTGCTGCAGATTCCCACCTCTGGGAGAAACGATGCCAGATCTCGGCTGTGCTGTCAAACAGAATGGCTCCAGCTTCAGCTGAGGTCAGACTTTGACCAGAAGCTAAGGAACAGTGTTTGGTCCAGTGAGATATTCTTTCACTGTTCCCTGCTTTCACCTGAAGTATCTCAGTTGTAAATGTCTCTTACTGAAGTAGCTAGTAACATATGATCCTGTTGCATAGGTAATTCCTTATTCTTTTTGCTCTAACTAAATGACATACAGTCTGGGGTCAGACAGTGTTTTCAATAGAATCTTGTATTTATCATGGCTGTAACTTTATAGAGAGCCATGTTCATCAGCAATCTTTTAAGAAAGCAACAAGTTAATTCTTTGAGGTGGACATAGTATAGTCAGAAGACTTTCTTCTAAAAAATAAATTTATTTTTAAGATTAACAACATGTGGTGCTAATGTTTAAAGTACAAATTTTAGTTTGTCAGTGCAACTCATCATTCCTTATTACACATTGTGAAATCATTTTAAGATTCTTTGTGCTTCTTTAAGCCAAAAGAATATCTGACAACCACCCAAGACCTCTGCTACGGAGTCCAGAGTAAGTATACAGCTGTGACCTAAACCATAGACGTCTAACCTGAACCTCATGAAAATAATTGAGGAAAAGATTTATTTGTGTCTCTGATTTAATAACACTTTATTTTCCAATGGAATCAATCACTCCAATTTGCATCAGATTGATGTTCATATCTTTAGTACCAGGATAATATGGCTGTTAATTTTAGAAACACCTAAATGGATTAGGTATGCGGAGAGATATATTGAGCAGAATATTCACCACAGGGTGGCTTTCTGGCCCTACTGAAATCAGCAGAAGTTATAGCATCTACGTCAATGCATATGGGATTTCAAATCTCATATTTTAACCTCCCCTGTTTCAGGGAAAATATTTTATTGGATAAACAGCCAGAATGTTGAAACAATCCCTCCCTAAATATTTTGCAGCAATAATGACACTGATTTCTCCATGGCATCAATCAAACTGGAACACTTAAAAATACTGACTTCAATATAAGTAAGTAAAAATGTGCTACAGATTGGAAATGAGGGAAGAGAACTGGTATGAAGGGTATTATAAGCTATGTCTAGACTTACCTGCTAGGAAAAATGATGGCTCCTGTCCAGCCCGCACCTCCAGTTTTCTTTTCTGTGAAAACCAGATTGTGGGAAGGTGGGAGGGAAGAAGGAGGGACAGCTGCTGCATGCCTGTGTTTTGTCCCATTAGGGAGCTGGGATGTGAGACTACGCAAATGGAAAGTGGAAAATTCTCCCCACATCCCTCATCTAGATACAGCTAAATGCCCACAGTGACCAAGGGAATGGCTTTTTCATAGGAATTCAAAAGTATTTCCATTTTTTCCACTCATTTGTTTAAATATAGCTTTGTAGACTCAGACTTTTCAAAAAGCTGGGAAATAGATGGGATTATTTCCTTGTGTGCCACCACTTTAATGGTTCTGTATTTGAGATGAGCTTAATAATGCTGATGACTCAAAGGCAGGCTTTTACAAAGGTGCAGGAACAGATTTTCAAGCTCCTTGTGTTCCCAAATGAGCTCCTACATGGCACCAGAGTAATGGGCACATTGCAAAAAAACAATTTCCACTGTCTCCTTGTTCGTATTCTGCCACCAGTGCTCAGAGTTTCAATAAAATGTCAACACCAAAACTTTTGAGGACTTGTAAAAACAGTTCCATGCCGAAACCTGAACAAGACACTAACTAGGAAATGCAGACAGAAGAAACTGATTTTTTCTAGGCTGCCGTTTATGCTTTCTGCCCTTTTTAGCAGATATTTATCCATGGCTGGTAGGAATTTATGTACATCCAGAAAAGGTGTGTGGCTGCACTAGTCTGGAGAGGGGCGAGACAGCTGGCCCTGCGGGACGGGCTGGGCAGAAGCAGATGGCCCCAAGCGGCCGGGCTGGTGTGGGGACAGATGGCAACACGGGACAGCTCGGGAAGGGGGACATATGGCAACATGGGACTGGCAGGAGCACAAGTCCTTACGCTGGTCCCAATTACGGGCCTGGTGGGTCTGGATTCGCCTGGGAGAAGGTAAAAGGGCTTTTATGTCTTCCCATCCCTCCTCAGACACTGGCAGGGATGCCATGGACCTCAGGATGCAGCCATGGCTGTGTGCTGTACAGCCTGGACAACAATGTCAGCCACTGCAGGCTGCTGAGCCTTTCTGAATATTTTTTCTGCTGTTATTTCAGCATCTAACAAGTTTTCACCATTCTTACACACATTTATATCTTTTGATTTTCATCAGCACATGGTCCATCAGAAGTAGAAAAGGATAAAAGGCAACATGTGCGCCACCGAGATTTAATGGGCTGATTCAGCATGCTGTTATGTCCTTTGAGACATGGAAGACAAATGAATTTGCCTGTTCATCATCTTAGAGAGCTGACACGTAGTAAGTATCAAAAATACTTAAGACACAGAAAAACATAAAAACATGTCCATTGTACATTCCCTCCTCCCTAACACTAACCAAGAAATTTGCTTCAATTCTGAAGGAGCTTTTTAGGCACAAATACTTTTTCACCACTAACCACTAACTACCACATTGCACATGTAGAGCATAATTAAGAAGAATAATAAATTAGGACTTGGATGTCTTCCCATGTAATTTTGAATATGGGAGGCAAAATGAAAAAGCTTTACATGCTGAACATTATGGAATGTGCTTATATACACATAAGCCTAATATTTGTCGGTATGCCTCCTATATTTCTTTGCCTTAATACAAGCTGTCCACCCAGAAATGACATCTTTTGGGTATATTTTAAATAGGTGAAGGCGAATTCATTTAGTTTGGTCACATTAAACTGCTGAAGGACTCCATAGATAGCACATACAGCACAGCCTGCTTCCCTGGTGAGAACAGGATGAGATTTTTTTATAGAGAACATTAAGTGTATTGAGCAAATTGCATTCACCATATTACACTGTACCTTTTATAACTATTGTCATTGCATTTTTCACTTTTCCAGCATACTTCATCATCTCTTTCATGACCTTTTTTATTGAATACACTATTAACACAGCAACATCCCTTACAGAGGTATAGGAATTAATTAACTTGCAGCAGTTGTGATCTCCGAACACTGAATATAACAGATTTGGTGGTCATATCACTGGGACCAATTGCCTGCCTATGGACAAGAGTATGCAATCACAAAATAATATAGATTAAAGCTCTTGTTAATAGAATTAATTTCTTTTTGGGGGGAGGAGGGGAAAGAAGTGATGGTAAAGTTAAAAATGATACTTTAGGGTTGGGAAGAGATTTCATTTATTCTAAGAGAGACTAACCTAAACTGTGAAATCCATATACAGATGTGGATCTGGACTGCTCCAAAAATGCAGTAGTGTTCAGAAATGGATTTTTATGATCCTATCTTAGCTAGATAGAGAATCAATGTTAAGATGGAGATTTGCACTCTGAAGTCTCTCTGAGCCAGGTTTTCTAATGCCTGCTACTTCCTTCTACTTTTTGTGAAAGAGGATTTTCACGGTTACTATAAGGGAATTATTCTAGCCATTCAAGGAATACAAAGGGGTTTATAATGCAGTTTTTGTAAGGAGCATATATTTACATGGTGACATCCTCGAAAGACTAAAAGTTAGTCTTCCTGTGTGTGCAGCGTGGTACGATGGAATATGGCTGGGTTTCCTGACAGTAAAAATACACAGAGAATCTCCTGTATCTATCCATCAATAGCATGATTTTATCTGATACTGAATATTTTCTCTCAGATGATGCATATTTGTATGAGTACTTGATTATCTTTCTCTATCAGACTGGTACCCAAACACTGAAAGGTCAGAGTCTTTACTGATGTGTATTCGGACAGTGGCACTCAAGCAGATGGACCTATGTTAACTGATAGCCACTGATGACTCAACTGAAGATTTAAGTTTGACAATTATTTGGTCTAATATAATTTATTTAAAAAGTCAAATTTCTTTAAAAGGGTCCACTCTATTCTCATTTCCCACATTTCCCATAGGTATTAATTAAGGTCTGTCCAAACTCAGAATATGGGTATTTTTTCCTTTTATGCAGGAATGTTTTCCTATAGTTTGGGAAGATTGTCCTTTTATTTCATAGCTGTGAAATGTCTCTTAGTATCACTGTCCTACTTGTTATAAATGTATGTATTCTGCTCCATATGAGTGACCTTTGGATGATACCAAGAAGTTATAGAGCTTATAAGGTAGAAATCCTTCTGTAGAAACATCCTGAATCATTTTCCTGTGGGAAGAGGGCTTCCCCACCTGCAAATTTGATAGGATGTTTCTTGCCTCAGGAGAATGGCAGAGAAGATCCACAATTTATTTTGGTAGTTTGAGGCAACATTCTGTCCACTGCATTCAAAAGGCCCAAAATCCACAAAATATAAGAATGAAAATAAGTGTTTTCATAAGCAAAGCACCATGGTTAGGCATGATGCTTCCAATTTGCAACATCCCAGAAAGATGAATGACCTTGCTTGTATGTTATTTTAGTTTTCTAAGGGATGTATGATGAATGAGATTTTCCAAATGTATTCATGAATAATAATGTCATTTTAATGATATTGCATCTTTGCATACAGCAGATGATTACAAAGAATGCCAATGGGGACTGATAACCAGGTCCTGTAATTGAAATCATGTCTAGAAGAAATACTATAGCGTGGCTTTGCACATTTCAGGACTACCCAGAAACCAATATCTCTCCTGAAAATGGTAGACTGCCTACAGCTATCATTCCAGCTACTTCTGAGTAATGGTAATAGCTCTGGAATGACATCTGACTTGAAGCAGTCAGGTATTAAAATACCAGACAAGCATGGCTGCCTGTACCTGACTGTACTACAGGAGCAGTGATCTGTGGCAAACTGCCACGGTAATATGTCCCTTTAAGATGTAACCTCTCCAAAAGGCAAAAGTTCAAGTAGGTTTGGTATTGGTAAGGTCTATTCTCTCATATCCAGCTTTAACAGGGAGTTCTCTGTTTTTTTCCTCTTCTTTTAGCAGTTGCACAAATAATGGTAAAATACTGGAAACAGGAATGTAAGAAAAAGTACACAAATTCTATTTAGAGCATCTGCAAAGTAAATACAAACTCCCCCAAAACCTAATGTACTGTGTTTCTTACATTAGAAGAAGTATAGACTAATCTGAAAGTCTGACTTCTTCAAAGATAATGGTGAAAATCCCACTGAGGTTTCATTCAGTCTGTTCTGTCTTCTCTGTCCTGTGTAACTACTGAGCTTCTTTCTGGGTCTATTTTTTTTAGAAATAATGGAAATAACTTAGATTAAATTAAATCTTCATTTTCTTGGGCATAATCCACGAGCCTGAGGAATAGCTGATGAAATATCCTTGCATTTTTAACCAATTGTACTAATCCAGTCAACACCATAATTGCACTCAGAATCCCTTAGGCCTAATTTGAGTGTAAGGAAAAGCTACTGTGCTATTGTTAAACTCCTTGAGTTTAATTTTTTACCAGCCAATAATTACAAAACACAGGAAATGACATGGTGAATGATGGAACTATTTTGAAGTGCAAATTTATGAAGCAGCTGCAGCAAATAAAGTGGTAATTTAATTAGGCTTATGTCCTAAAGCTGAGGTGTAGTGAAGAACATTTTTGAGATACAAGCTAATTCAAATCTGGAATAGTAATCCCACATTTAGTAATTTCAGTGCTATAGCTCAGTTAATTACAGCATATTAGCAAATAATGAGATAATTAATCTTCAAATGCAGTTCTTGTCTACATGCATATTACAGAAGAATTTGACTTATCCTTTCTTTGTATGTTTTTCCAAGAACAAGTTATGACTAATTTAACCTAGAGAAACCCTTCCTCACCAAAATACCTAGATTCTTTTCTTTTCTAAACCTATCAGGTTTCGGACAACTCGTTCTTTGTTTAAACAAGAAAATACTTTCATAATAGAATCTGTGAGAAGAATCTCAAAAGGTACTAAATTAATTTTATTTGTCAATTAAAGACTATTGCATCTACTGCTTTTGCTTTTACAAGTAGAATATATGGACTATTGCTGAGACATTTAATCTGTCCTACTCCAGTTTTATTTGTAGTACAGTGGTTTCTATCTGCACTTTGAAAACACTTGCTTTTACAAGCAGATAGCTGTTGGCACACGGCACACAATGTATTTTATACATTAAGCATAGTACCAGAAAATAATACCTTTTCAAAAATGTTAGTAGTCATAACTTTAGCAGATTTCTCAGTGAAGTATTTATTTTATATTTTATAAATATTAATATAAATATTACTTTTTTATTTTGAGCCTTCCGCTTTGTCCACAGAACACTCAGCATCACCTTAAACATATGCATACTTTTTGTTCCTGCTTATATGTATACCCAGCTACAAAAGGCAACTGTTGTATGACAGGTAGGCTTAAATCTTTTCACACCACATCCAAAATTCTCTGCGCTTTTGGAGGTCCTATCTATTGCAATAAGTACATTTCCCATTTGCTTCATCATCTTATTCACTTGCCTTGCAAGTCTGTATTGGTTTGCTTCAATGGATTTTATGACTGCCACGGATTATTTTGAGTTTTCAATATTTAATGCTTCCTGTTACTTTTATCATTGGATATAACTGAACCAGCTTTTCACATCCTGCCCTCACTTCCACAGGCTGTTTCACTGGGTCCATAACCCACAAGCCTGAGGAATAGCTGATGAAATATCCTTGCGTTTTTAACCAATTGTACTAATCCAGTCAACGCCATAATTGCATTCAGAATCCCTTAGGCCTAATTTAGTGTAAGGAAATGATGAGTAGGGTTTTGCATGCTGGGCGCATAGTCACAAATACCACATTTAAATGCATTATTTTTAGTGTCACAAAAGCTAACATGTTAAGTAACTGCATACAAACAGATTTTATCCTCTGTGGTAGCTGAGAAAATATGTAATGCTGGCAAAACAAAAGAGGAAGGAAAACATCATCTGGCAAAGAGCAAGACTTTGTATCTGTTGTTCCATCTTCCACGTTTGATTGAGTCCTCTTTGAGGAACTGATGAGATCTACTGGTCCTAAAAACGGTGGCCCAAATTTCAACAGACTTGAAACTATGCGCTTCCTCTCTAATAATAGGCAATGGCGTAGGGAGCATGTGGCTTTAAATCATTTTACCTAAATGAAAGTTGCATAGTGTTTGTCTCATGTAATTGTTGGCTTCGCAAAGTCAACTGGAGAATTGCTATCTGTAGAAAAAGACTGGTCCAAATAACCCAGGTGTTTGTATTCAAATTATACTTCACTGGAAATCTTGGAGGATCATAAAAAAGCCTGTATCCCTCTTAAATATTCCTGTCTAACAATGTAGAAAGACATGAATGAATATATACATATATTTTAAGATGAGGGACGAAATGGTAAAATAACAATGTTGACTGTTGTTTTTTCACTGTACCCGTGTGGCCTGTGTCACAGCAGGCCTGGGTGGATCAAATGCTCTGCAGCTGTCACCGTATCTGTAGATCCCTCTTTGCTGAATGAGCTACACAGGTTTAGGCTCTGGGCATGACTCAACATATAGAAGCTGTAGCTTTCCAGTGCAGTGAAGAGATCAGGAGACTTCATTGCACCACATGGTGTGCTCTCCTCCACTGCAGGAAGAAAGACCAAACAAAACAAAAAACAGGGGTCAGCTAAACACATCACTTTGCAGATATTTACAGTGTTTTGTGGGGGGGTTGTGTTTGTGTTTGGTTTTGTGGGGTTTTTTTGTGGGGTTTTTTTTTGTGTGTGTGTGTGTGGGTTTTGGTTGTTTTAGTCTTTTGTTTTGTTTTGTTCTAATTTTGAGCTCAGATAGCATTATTTTCCTAACCTTCACCTTTAAATTGGAGGGAATTGAATTCAGAAGTTCATATTTGACTGTGACCATGTTTCATGAGGGACAGAAGAATATCTCCTATTTTTTTCTGACTGTAGATGGTAATTTTTGCTCTGAAGCACTAACCTCAGTAATGAAAAATCTGAACTGCAGTAACAGCTGGAGGTCCAAAGCAAGAGAAGTTGCCATTACCCTCTTTAAACAGAGGAAGCATGTACACGACATCATATCTCAGGAACAACAAAAAAGATTCACCCCAGTTTGTTCACTTAACTAAAGTGTGGATGACAGCCCCCATACAAAAAATCAGATCCCTCGGCAATCCTCCTTTTCTGCCCCGTGCCAGCTGCTGGGGGCAGGCAGAGGGAGCACCGAACTGCCTTAGAAAGCCTGCTAATCCTTGCAGGAGGCTGAATTAGGGACAGCTATAAAACGTGGTTACCTTCATGTGGTAAGAAGCTTTCTCTATGAAGCCTTTTCATCGAAGCTGAAAATGGGAAACAGTAGCAAGAATTTCAACTTTCCACCATTCCTGCTGTTAAAAATCTTCTTATTGCATTTACACCCTCGCCTTGCCCACACAGACCTATAGATTGATGGGGAAAGGCAGCCTTTTGAGGACTCCTTGCCTTAATTTATAGCTTAGAAATTGCAGTGTGGGTTGTGGGAAGAGCCAGCTGAGGTCTTGTGTCACTGTGGTGGGCTGAGGCAATGTACGAACACATCTAATTTATCACTTGTCTAAAGCTTAGTGGTTGATCTTGGTAAAGTGAAAGCAGTTCAGTTCAATAGTGGAGTATTTTAGCCCAAAGCCTAAGATTAGTTCTCAGGGAAAAGCACTTGTTTGTTTTTCTTTTACTTAAATGCTATAGGGTTTTAAGAGGAAAAGAGGAAAGAGGAAATTTTTTCACAATGAGAACAATCAGCCATTGGAATAATCTCCTCAGGGAAGTGGTGGATTCCCCAACATTGGACACTTCTAAGATTAGGCTGGACAGGTTGCTGGGCCATCTTGTCTAGACGATGCTTTTGCCAAGAAAGTTGGGACCAGAAGATCCTTGAAGTCCCTTCCAACCTGGTATCCTATGATTCCATGATTTAAATTTTTGATTTCAGTAATTTTGTTTCACCAAGAGACTGGCAACGGACACAACTGAGGAGGATTTCCCATGGGATGGCACTGACACAGGGCATTAGCCGAGTGGTTTGTAACAACCCTTCCTCCTCTGCAGTGCCTTTCCGCACAAAGCCAACAGACATCTGAATCTCCTTTGCCCTCCCAGTAAAGAAGGCACCACATAACAAACATTTATTGTTGTGCTTGTTCTCCAGAGGGGTGCTAGTTAGATGGGTAGCGTTTGGTGATTCCCCTCGGCAGGGAGGATTCATAATTTGACTCACTGACCCCGAAGTCCTCAGGCAGGTGTCAAACCATTGTGACTGGATCCAACTTACACTCATATGCTGGTTTTATGCAAAATTACTTGATTTCATAATACCACATGTCTTGCTAATACTGGAACTGCTTTTTCAGTATTATGCAAAGCGATTTTAGTAACAGGAAATACTTAATGTCATTTTTCTTCAATACAGTGCATCATCTTCATTTTTAACTTTCCCTTAGAGATACTTAATGTAATATTTAAAATATTTGGGGAGAGAGCCAGTCCATGACTGAGATTTTCAAACTTGCCATCTGGTTTCCATTTCAAAAATGAGGAGGGTCTCTAATCTGGTTTACACCAACTGTCCAGGGCTTTCATTCTTGGTCACAGAGGCAGCCAACTAGCAACATTAACAGAGAAAGATGTCTTACTAGAAAAGCATTTACAAAAACTGTAAGGTTGTGTCCCTTACATACATCCTTCCACTCCAGAAGGTACTTCTCAAAATGCCATAATTCTTTTTGTTTTGCAGGTCTTTATACTCTGGGATCATTTTCAATTCTTCCTTCTCCATTGCACCACACATCCCATCTTTTGTCCATTTCTCATTTTTTTCTTACTTCATTGAGTTTTGTACCTGAATTTAGACTCTCCCCCTCTTGAAGCTGCCAGCCCACAGGAAAAAGCCATGACTTGAAGAAGAGAAACAAACTTCAATGGCTTCAAAGACTAAAAAACCTTTCAGTTATGCCATACGCTTGCTTCCACTTTTATGGTCACAGCTGAGATTTATTTTGGGGACACACTTGGAACAGCTTTGCCATCATTACCACAAAGTGGAAGAGAATTTTTTGTGGATTTTTGTGCTTTCCCACAGGTACGTGAACTCAGCACAGCTGCTGAACTGATTTGGCCCCTCATGGTGTCCCCAGCCACTGTGTGCTCTCCAGAATGACTGGCCTTGATAAGAAGAAAGAAAAGACTTAACACACAAAATCAAGGTGTTAGCGTGATGGCAGAGACGCAGACTGTTTATCTTGAGGTGGTGTGTTTCCTTGGTAAAATATATAACCAACTGCTATATGACCCCTTGTAGTGATTTCCAGGTTTTCTAATGGAAGACAGTGTACTTCAAACATTAGACGTGGTCTCAGGAGACCTGCTTCTGTCTCCCTCCTTCATATACCAGCCGTAGCTCTTAGTCACAGTACTTTCAGCTCTCTGTACCTCTGTTTCTCCACTCGCAAACCATAGGCAATTCCCCCTTTAAGAATAATCTAAAAACTGTTGTTGCTGTTATTATGGCACGTGTTAGGAGATAAATGGCCCATATTAGAAGATAAAAGGTACAGAACCCCTCCAGAAACCCCTTCCAAAAATCATCCAGGAACACAAGCAGAAGCACACAACATAAACCAAGGTAAGCAGTCAGACATAGAGATGTATTGTAGGATTATACTTTGGCTGCCTCACAGCATAGTTGGATTTTATCTTCTTAGAAGCAACATTTCTTTAAAAATTAAAACATTTTTAGTCACATTTTGAGTAGGGATTGATTTTCATGCCATACATTGATTTTTCAAGGAGGCTGGGAATGGAAATCTGATACCAATGAGATTAGACTGAGCTGTTTTCTCTCCGGGGTGAGGCAACAATTCAGCAAAGTATTTAAGTATGTAGCTAATTTTAAGCATTTAAAAAGTCCCAAATCAATTTCCTGCAGAACTCCTCCTGAACACAAAGCTGTGGAGGCCAAATGTTATCAAACTGTGCCATCCAACTCCATTTTCCTTTGTTTTTCATTAACATTCAGCAACAGCTTTTTACTTTTATCTGTGGAAAGTTAATTTTAAGCTGTCATACTAGCAGACAGGTTCAGCAGGAGGCTGTGATCAGTCCTAAAGGTATTATATTTCGTGTGGAACTGGGCATTGTTTAAGTACAGGAGACAAAAAGATTCCTCAAAACCTCCTTCAAGTATGCTTGCACAAAGGATATTAAATGATATAGGAAAATACATTATGCAGCAGAACCCTCTCCCTTCCAGCAGATGACTTTGTGTGAGTGTGACCAGGGAGAATCCTGTGACTATTTTTTCCAAGCATGTGCTTTGGCAAGACTTGTGTGATCCAGGAAACAAAAGGCTACTACATATTTTTTTCATCTTTTAACTTTTCCCAAAAGATTCAAGGCCCCGGTATGTTTCTCAAGTGTCTCTCTTTTTTCCCTCATGCTACATTAGTCGCTCTTTCCCCGCCCCTCAGTGATGTAAATATATCACACTTGCTGAAACTGAGCAAGCATACATCATGATACATCTTGCATTAAGTCCTCCTAGGCCTATGTGCCCCAGGGTGGATTTTCCAGCATAGCCATTACTCTGCTAGCACAAAAGTCTGTATACCAAACTCTATTGCATCATTTAGAGATGGCTTAAGAGAGCTTACACATGAAATAACAAGTGCTATAAGCACCAAAGATGCTTGGACAGCAGCTGCCTAACAGGCCTGAAACCCTGATCCAGTCAATAACCACAGTATTCTCATTAAAGCTTTGTTTACTCTGCTCATAAAGAAGTTTACTCACTTAAACAGAAGGAAAATCCCCCTCTAAAAGGGAATTCATGTATGAAAACCTACTATGCATGAGGCTGGACATACGGTCTCTATGCTCTTGCCCTGAAATAAGGAAGTCGAAGATGTTCAATATATGGACTGTTTCTAATCACCTTTCCATATGCACTCCCTACTGTGTGATGCTGGTCCCCTGAGCTGCTTCACCAAGACACATTGCAACCTAAGAGAGTCCCACAGAGGACAGGCAACGACAAAATGTCCCACAAGGGCAAAAAAATCCAAACGCATCTCTTAAAACGAGGGTCCAGACCTGGGACGGGTTCTGTAGCAGAGCTTAAACCTCTGCTCCTTAGCAATGCAGCACAAAACTTTAGTACACCAGCCAAAGAAATATCTCATTACATGGCAAGTGCAGAAGGCTGCTCTTCTCTATCTGGACCAAGCCACAGAGAAGATCTAACACACGTGGCAAGAACGTATGCTGAAATAGAACATCCTGAAGGGCTTGGTTTATTCGTATTTAAATGAGGTTCTTCCCTATACAAAGATTTTCTTTGCTTTGAGGTTTAAAGTCTCCAAACACGTGGAATATTGCAGTCTGGGAGTCACTAGAAAGGTGAACAATAATTTGTCAGGTAAACGAGCACGTTGGTGTATAAAGCAAGCTGATTGGAGTTGGAAAGGTGCCTTTGGATTTGGTTTTGCTTTCAATGATACAATAAGGTTTGGGCTTGTGCTGAAGTTGGCTGCCTTGCCAAAGGCTATTTTTACAGGGAGTTACTGTGGAAAGAAGCCAATTAGACATAAAAGAATATTTAAAAGTGAAAAAAATGCTTTCAATGGATACGGGGAAAGGGTTCTCTTGAGAAAACAAAGCACATGCCTAATCATTTGAGCCATATTCTTCCCTCAGGTACACAAGTGTAAAAATAGATTCTTTCCAGTGACTTTGAATTAATTACTCTGCTTTTAATTGGGGGCAGAATCAGGCTTATTTTGTTCATTGAATCTATTTAAAAAATATGAAGAACGTGAGCTTTATTGCCAAACATGAGTCTGCGCTGGACCACCTTCTATGTTGGCTTCATTTATGTAGGCAGCAAAATCTATAACCCCTTTTTCTCTGTCCTGGTTTGTTTCTTTTTAATTAAAACATGAAATCCGTAGGTATACAAAATCTGGTTGTGAGTATGTGGTGGCTGCTTTCTGTACATGAAAGTAATTAAATTGTCTTCTGTCTTTATATACAGTGTGATTGCTGCTGTCTTCACTGTTAATCTTGTTAATTTTTGCTCAATTTGGAGCTGGATTTATTTAAACAAAAGTTTACAGTTAGAAAAGATCTTGATTTTCAATGCGTGGTGGGACACATTTGATGTGGATTGCTTGCATGTTTGTGTGAGTGTGTGTGTGTGCATACACACACAACACACATTAACAAGTAATAAAAGATATCTCTCTGGTTCATTTACGCAGTGGAGATCAGATTATGAAAGGTTAAACCATTAAACAAATGCTAATGCACTCTGATGCCTGGACCTTGTCCAATAGTACCTGCAGCAGCTGTCAACCTAATTAAGCCAGATGTGTGTTAAGTGTAAACGGACCTCCCAGGAGGAACAATAACAGATTTTAGGTCCTTAGGGGGCTCAGGGCACCAATGCATATAGTGTTTCTGAAGGAAACATCACCCCTACCTTGTGAGTTTTCTGCTCATTAGTACCATCCTGATTGTATTCCTCTGGGACCGGGCTTGGGGGAGGAGAAGTCTCTTTTCATTCCAGCTAAGGCCAGGAAGAATGCTCATTTTCAATTGATTCTGGCAGTCATGACATTTACTCAACACTCTAATCTCTATTTTTTTAACCTCCACTTTACTCTGTCTGTAACATATTTTAAAAGTGACATTTATCCTATGCCAAGTTTGCCAGCCCTTCAAGTATATGTGCAGACCATAAGCTGATAGAGAGGATCTTAATAAGCCATTTAATATTAACAATCAAGAGAAATCTATAGAGCGGGGAAATGTTAGGTAATTATGAGCATGCAGTGTGCAATAATGTGTTACAATAAAAAAGAAAATCCTTTTACAGTGTGAAAATATTATGGGAAATTAACAAAAAGAGCGTAGCAATATTTAAAACCTGCTGAAACTTGCAGCTGAATTGTTTCTTGTGTGCTATTAACTGCAATATGTTCAGGAGAAAGAGGCTAGAGAAGCAGACCTGCAGGCCTTCACACCTGGTCAAGGAAAGACAAGTCTCTTAGAGTTCCCATACATGTTGAACTTAGCACCTACTTTCTCGCCACTTCACAGCCAAGCTATGGCACCTCTTTCCAAAGAAGCAGAACAAACTCATAAAGCAGCATCACAGAGTAAAATGGAGTGTGGTTTCACTGGGCCACGTCACCTGTGATGAACAAGACGACCTCCACTGATTTCCTGGGAGGTCTGTGCACCTACAGTGTCTTTGGATCTAGCCCTAAGTTCTCTTCAAGTCACCTGTGACGATCTAATAAAGATGTATGGTGCCATGTTGCCTTTAACAAACCTTCACCTGAAAATGTGCAATCATGCAATACTTTTGGTTTTCCTGGCACTCAGCATTCACTGTCGGTTGGGACATTAAATTTAGTTACAACTGTACTAAAATAAATTATCATGTACTAGCTAGGACCCTAAGATTATGTGTATCTTTTAATGCCATATCCGTAACAAATTAATTTTCTAATGAGTTTCCCTGTAAGATCTCTTTTTGTGAGACCAGAATATATTCCTTATGCTGTGACTGAGCACACTGGTGTGGTGCTGGGATATGAATTGTTGATCCAATCTTCCCACTCAGTGCTACAAAAGAGAAAAGAGCATAGAAGATCTTTGAAGAGAGCAAGTTTCCCCTGTTCCATCATTACTGAATGGTGTTAAATGCACTATGTATTTGTGTCCTTAATACCACATTTCTTCGGCTTACTGATAATAGTGTGGCTAAATCAGTATGCTAGCTTTCCTAATGCTGGAGGGACATTTTTTATGGTCCATTGAATCTCCATGTTGTTCTCAATATCCCCAGTTCCAGTACAAGGATGCAGGATTTGGGACCCAAGCTCCGTCCGTGTGCTACAGCTGTTGCTGGCCATGGCCCAGGACTCATGCTCCAGGCAAGTGCCAAGCTGCAGAGTCAGGCTCTTGCTTGCACCTCTTCTGGACCATGGCTCTTGTGATCTTTGCAGCACAGGAATGATGGAAGGCTCCTGCCAACAGGTTCCCCCATGGATCCCTCTGGGAATGGGAAAGGTGACCCAGGTTCTCAGGCTCTCCTCTCCCTCGTAGCATAAGAGTAGTGATGATAGGAAGAGTGGCTGAGACCACATTTTGGTCAAAAGCATTAAGAAGCATTTTGTAAGGTGATTTATCCTTTTGGTGTGCTGAATACATTTTAAGCGTTTCTACTGTGCCAGGCCTAGTAGGGGACTTAAATAGTGCATAATACACTATATTAATATGCTATATATATATAAAATACACTGCAGGACACATAAATCCCCGAGGTACTACGAGGATGGGCATTAGTGTGATTGCATCTGTGTGGTCAAGTATGCAAGGTAATTCTGCTGTACTGACATGTCGTTACTGCAGAGCCCTGCACCACTTCAATGTGCCAGCTTGTTCCTAGCTTCCGCTGGGACGTCTATTACAGTATCCCACTAAGCCATGTAAACTGGGGAGAACAGACATCTAAATCTGAACCGGTCTTCTTAGACGTCTTGTACTGTGACTGGAGTAATTTCAACATCTTGCATCCTAATGCGGACAACTAAAGTAGACCAGAGGGATGTCTCTCTGGAAGTGCCTGCTTCTCCACGTTAGCTGCGGAGGTAGCATAGTTGAACTGCTCAGCCCTTCTGCATGGTAGGTGTCTAAGGTTACATGAGAGGAGTTTCACTTGCAGTTTCTGGAATGAAATAATTTTGGTAGGTGTGAGCGAGATGCAAAGCCATTCAGCCCTGTCAGAAATAGGTCAGTTCCTGTAATGCCCAGAACAACAGCTCTAAGCAATTAAAGAGCTGCAAGGTCAAATCCTTTGGTGCCTTCGGAGTCTAGCGAGTACAAGGATGGGTAGTAGCTGAGCACCACAAGTTGGATTGCAGATTTGAACCTAGTGTGCCAAATCCCACAAAAGGAGATAGATGTCTCCTTAGGCACCTAAATCCTTTATTTAATGAGGCTCCAAGTCCTTTAGATACTGCTGGTGAAATGCCTAATAAAGTTGCACATAATTGCAGTGTGCATGTAACAGAGTTTGGTCTCTGAGCAGTATATTTCCAGTTTTAATACGTCAAATAATTTTTTGTACATTGACATGGAAAAATGTTACACAACAGTGATAAAGTGAAGATAATAAGTTTTCTCACTCTGAAATGATAAATTGTAGACTGGGAAAAAGCATGACATTTATTTCAAGCACGTTTAATCCAGAAGAAGTAGGCTGGTATAATATGCTTTCCAGTAACCTCATTTCTCTCCTTTGAAAAGAAGACTAATATCAGTGGAAATGCTGAGTGTATTCGGAAGGCTTTGAAACCAATTAATCACCTGCAGAATTTTTCATAAAACCTGATTTCATTTGGGACAAAGTAGAAGCTGAAGTAATTTAAGGATGTCAGATTAAAAAAGTTTTCACAGGTAAACATGCAGTTCCATGAGCATCAGAATTAATGACTCCTGCTTTCCAATGGATTTATTTCTTGTGCCTATGAAGTGGCACACTGATTTAAGTCTTGCCTGCTTTCCTCGCCATAGGGATTTAGGAAGGAATCTGGGCTTGCATGCTGGATAAGAGGTACAGTACACTGCAATATTTTAACTGCCTTGGACAACTGAAGCTAGGGGGTGAACCGCAGAACTGGTATCTGCCTTGCAGCTTAAATAATGTGAGTGAACTCTATGAATAGATTATGGCCATTTTAATTCTTCACAAATGTGTGGTGTGGTTTAGCTGATCCATTTTAATTCACACCAATGTAAATTTTCCTAGGTTACTACTTAAAAGAGAAAAAAATGGAGAGGGTATAAAAACTAGCAGAGGACCTTCTGCTATCTTCTGGCTAAGTGGCCTTAATATCAGGTACAAAATATTTAGTAACCTTGAAGTTGCAGGTTCAGAGCTGGTTTAATCTTTTGATCAGAAGAAAGATAGACTGAATGCATTCAATTTATTGGCTGGATTTTTTCAGATAAGACCACAATAACTTAAATACATTCCGTTTTGTAGGGATGTAATTTGTGTGATGTGTTTAAGAATGAACTCCAGAGATTTACAAGGTAGTGAGGTAGATGTGTTGTCACTGGACACATTTTGTCCTTCTGCTTCTGTCCTGCAGCTTGTGAAATGGCTGTGGGCAGCTGTCCCCTGCTCCAAAACCTGCTGCAGCTCTCTGTGCTCCTCCGTACAATGTTTGCAAAATGCATGGGGTTGACAAGCACCACCATAAATGCGTATGATGTCAGTGAATGTCCTGCAGTAGCTGTTCTGAAAAAAACAGAACAGCTCATTTATTTACATGACTTCCTCAGCAAAGACTTTATCTTTAGGATTATACATAAATACTGCCGTTTCAGTGGGATAATATTAGCTTTAGTACACTGGACAAGTGACAGAAGGAGTGGATGAGCATATCTAAAGAACTTTGCTGACTGCTTTGCTAAAAGATTTTCAGATTTCACATTCCTGTACACGAGCTCATAAGTATTAAGCTCTTTAAAAAATAATTTAACCATTTAACTTTTGATTAATATTTACCCTTACCTACTGCTTCTTTTCATTCCTTAGCTGATCTTTTTTGTAAGGGTTTTATTTTTCAATGATACATACATTTGTGGGCGGGGTGAAAAAACAAACTAGGTTAAATCAACTCAACAAGAAAATGCCCAGCCTTTTAAAACCTGTCCTTTCTCTCTTTGATCAAAAGATACAGGGGAAAAACAAGAAGACAAAAGAAGCTATTAACAACTTAGTTTACAACTTCACTGATTTCATCGGTGTAGTACTAGTCATATAACTGGATCACATGTGCAGGGAAAATATTTTTTTTCTAAGTGTCAAATGCAAGGATTAGGTTACAACTGCAGCCCAGTTGTTGCTTTATGAAATGCAGCTGTTTTCTGTCATTTGATAGCTAAAGCAAATCATGGAATTAAATACTGAAGAATATTTTTTGTTACTTTTTGCTTTTAATCTCACATTGATATTGCTGCTGCGCTTATCTGAGGCCCTTCCACCATGGTCATATACATTATTTCTGTTGGTCATTTGATTCCCTCCTTCTAGCCGCCATCTTCTTCCTACCTCCCTTTTCTCTTCTCATGCTTTCCCATCCTCTCACCTTCCCTCTCTGTTCCTACAGTCTCTTTGATCACCTGTGTTTCTTGCCCGTCATCTCTTCTCTCTCTTTTTCCTGGTTCACATTTTCTTCTCACTCCATTTCTGCTTTCCTTTAGTTTTCTTCCAGTTATCAATCACCCAGCACTGACCGAGCTTGCAAACTCATCCTCTTGCCTCTCCTTCCTTCTTCTGCCCCAGCCCTCCCTTTGGCCACCACACTAAATTCACGCTGACCCCAGAATTGTTCTTTGTTCCCCACATCCACCTTCCCCCATGGATTCTTTCTGCTGCTCTCTTCAAACCCAGTTTGACTCCTCTGGTGCCAGGATCTCATGGCAGGGCACCTGTGGGGGCACCAACCCCAGCACCAACAGGACGGTAGGCATAAGAGGACAGTAGGTATAGCCCAGCCTAGCAGCAGCCCCCGTGGAGATTTCACTGGTGCTACCAAGCTCACAGAGTCAGGTATGGGGTGCCCACGACTGACCATGAGGAAATGGTATACAGGAGAAAGTTATAAAGTCCTTTACAAGATAATGGCCATTTTTTTCTATTTTCCAATACAAAAATATCTAATATTCCTGTTACTACTATCTTGATAGTAAACAACTGATACTATTCTTGTTTTGTATGGCACTGTTTTGTTAAACCTCCATGGTTTTATATGGATATGCACACATATATCTAATACAAAATCTTCTGTTAAGATCGTCACCAGCTAAAAATCATTAGACTGACACTACTCGCATGAAAGCTTATTAAAGTTTCCGTCACCTGCATTATAATTGGCTTTCCCTTTATAAAAACTGCTGATCCTATTTGAAAGGACTTTAAAAAATCTGAGTGTAAAAATAAACACACGGATACCTCAGAGAATGGTAATGGATTCACTTCTGTCCTTGGTTGCTTGAGTCATGTTTCCCACTGAGCTGCCTCCGTGGGACCGAGGGCAGAGCTGATCTCAGTGAGTTTATATTGGAATAACACTTAGAGAAATAAACCAAACTTGGGGGCTGCAGGTAATCAAAACTGAACATAGCGCTACAGGAAAATGGAGACTCAGATGTACTTTCGCACTGAAGACAGGCATGGCCTGCTCTCCTGGTATGTAATCTAATATCCTCTTCTAAAGCTTGACAATAACGATATGTTTATTTAACCATTTCACCAAGGCCTCCGCTTCCTCATCGAGAGCGATGTCCTGACACTGGCAAACCAAAGGAATTTCGAGGAAACGGAGCGATCATCCTTAAAGTCACCATAAAAAATGGTATGCACTTTCATCATTGTTCACATAAGGCACTGAACTTATTTTTGGTCACATACCTCTCAAGCATGCCTTATTTTGAAGGCTGTGGGTCACTTTTGTACAAGGTCTTATTGGCATTTAATGCCCCTTCACTTCTACTGAAGAAAACATGTTGGTCCTAAGGAAAGAATTAAAAATTATTTATTTTCATTTTACTGAGAAACAGAAAATTTATGAGGACTGTCGCACCTGTGAAACTTCCCACTGTCTCAGTAACTCTCTAATCAATGTACTCTGCAATAGGCACAATTTTCCCTCTGTTTAACTGGCTTAAATCTGAAATGTCTACATCTGAGGGGAAAATACAGATGGGACGTTTGCTCAAGTTACGCAGTGGACAAATCCCTTTGTAATTACGCTGCACACTTGTACTTCCCGCTATGGACAAGGGAATGAAAAAATAATTACAGTAATTTTCCAAATAGGTTTACTAGGCTTTTGGAAATAGGTTCTAAGAAAATAAGGCTTGTGTTTGAAGATAAATTCCTTAGCTTTCACTCTGTCAACATATAATACCAAGCTAGTATCATATGAAAGAACTAAGAGTGTAAGCAAACCACATCCCACTCCAATAATTTTTCCTTACAAAATAACGTATTGTTCCTTTATATTGTATGTCAGAGTGCTGATTTCAGACAGTCCTTCTAATAGGCTAGTCTGAGAGTGTAATCAACTGCAATTTCTGGGAAGCTTTTTGTAAAAACAAATTCAGTCAGTATATTTTTGAGGGTAAGCTCAGAAAGCAAAATACTTTTGTACTAATAGCTGCTTGCAATACAGAAGACAGAAGCTGTTTTGGTTTTTTTCCTGAGTGGAGTGTCCTAACTCAAAAACCTGTTGGCTGTACACTAAGATGGTGCAGTTGCAGCCCAGCCCGCTCCTTGATGTCTCTACCTGTGCTGCCCCGGAGGCTGTCACTGGGAATTCCAGGTCAGCGCTTTGCTCAAAGATGGGCACTGCAGACATCACCCAGAAAACATATCAGAACATAAGGTCATTTTTGGATGTTTCTTTTTCTTCCTTTTGGCTTTTCAATGCCTAACAAATTTGGAAGTATTGTTACTGAAAAAGATTTATGATAAATTAGTCCTTGAGATGGTGTGGCTCATAGAGCAGTTATTAGCCCTTTAGGCAGGTAAAAATTACAAACTGTGAAAATAATCCACAACTTGTAATTATTCCTTCACACAATTTTACACAAACTGATCATGGTATAATGTTTCCACTGGACATTATACACAGCATGATATCTACTATGCTTATTCTTATGGATGCAACACAGACTTAAATGAAATAAGAAACCGGTCACCATTTTCAGTCCAACATTTTGAATGAAAAAAAAGTAGTTCTCATATTATTATTAATAGTAATAATATCCATAAAAGCATTCATTGAACATTTGGAAAATAAAGGATTTATGCTAGCTCCATGCTTCTTGTTCCAAGCTGACACTTGGCCTTAAGGAGCAGGAATGTCACTGTAGAACCTGGTAAAACAATTTGCATTATAAAAAACCATATATATATTTGACTGAAAACTGAATCCTAATTCACTTATTCTTCCACTGGCTTGAAACCTGGCTTCCTCACAGTCCCTAGAGGAGAGCACAGCATGTCAATGTAAATTAAGGCAATTCTTCCAGTAGACAGATAAAGAATCAACTCACCTAAACGGTGCTAGACTAAGGAACACACATGTAGACCAAGGTACATCATACCTGGTGGAAATTCCAGACCTGAAGCACGGGGTGAGGGGAGGGAATGAGACAACTCTGCCAAGTCTCAATTCCCAGGAAGCTGGGATGAAGCCAGTGCGTCCTCCATCCAACAGCCATCGCTGCAGGGAGAAAGTGGTTCACCAACACCGCACAGAAAGCCTACTCAAGCAGGGCCTGACTGGGGGTTAACCAATGGCCAGAAGTCCCTAGCCACCCATCCTAGGCACTTTACTATTTCATGGTTTAGTATTGGTGAGTCTGCGTATCTCCTACCATCAGTCAAACTAATCAGCATCACAGGGCCCCTAAAGGACACCAGGGGGTATCACGTTCTTCTGTCTCGTGAGGTCTAGGAAGATCTAATTGAGATATGTATATAGTTTAATGAGTAAGACACTTCTGGAGAAGATAGCCGCTGTTTTAAACACCATCCAGGTAATGGTGGAAAAACTGCATATCTAAAAGAAAAGAACTAGTCTTTCTGTTGCAGCCATGCAGAGATGATGTTGGTGGCTTAATTACAGAAATGTCATCACTTCTCCTGTGCCAGCTGTGACTGCTAAAGTCAATTCTTGTGACCCACCTCTTTGGTTGATCTGGGCTGCCGTGGCTTTGGTCTCACTTACCTAACCAGTAAGGCTGATATGTTACGCTGCTTGTGTATAATTTTTCATTTGAGGGTCCCAGAGTATGTATGTACATCTTCCAGAGATGTGAGACCAAACCTGCAGCTCCTCTTCGTACCTTAAAGTACTTCTTTGCCTCACTGTGGTCTTGATCCTGGGAGCTGTTTTGCATTGAATGTAAATATTTCCACTGACATCAGTAAGATCTATATTATTCGTATCTCCTACTATGTTAAAAGAAAATGAAGCATCAAAAGTCAACCTTCCAAGAACGTTGGTAATTACTACCACCGTTGTACAGAGGGCAAAAGAATAAATTTAAGTTAGTTTTGCCCAAGCAGCTGAGCCTTCAGTAAGCTCCTGAGTTTGATAAGAGGGAAGCTACTTGCTGGCTTCTCAGGATGCAAAAAGTACAAAATGCCTCGTTGTACATCAAAGGTCTCAGAGAGTGTGGACCCTGTGGGTAAGCATGCCACAGCAGGGCACAGCTCACTGCAGAGCTGCTAGACGAACCACAGTCACTGAAGCTGCCAAAGTAGGTGTCTGGCAAAAAAAAAAATTTAAAAAAATCTCCTTAAATCTCATGCTAACCGAAACATTCTTCTTTTATGAATTAGATTTCTGTGCTGTCTCATGTATGTTACCCAACATGAGTAAATGCCTTTACTATTATATTTGTCTCCCACTACTAGCCTCCTTCCCTTCTTAACGCCATCTCGTTTTTTAACTTAGGGACTCAAGAAACCCTCATAAACAGGTCTGCATAAATAGTGGGCTTTGTAGCCTTAAATTCAGCTTAACAGAATGATGCCAGAAAATTTCTGTACCTAGAGATGTCCTGGTTGGCAACTCATTTAAAAAAGATGCAAGAGAGGGGTCATTCCTGTCCGGTCAGTTGTACCTTGTACTGCCTCTGCCCCTTCCCAATACTACCTAGATGGACAACAGCCATTGCACGAGGGGAGTGCAGATGGGTCAGCAGACTGCAGAAGATGGCAGAGTAATCAGATAGGCAATGGAAAGACTGTGGTTTCTCACTATGCACCTGAGACGCATCAAATATTTGCACATTTTAGGAACACAGCTGTGGAGCTGAGATTGAATCTGGCCCTGAAATATTTTATTTGAACCAAACCCACTGCCTAATAGGCTGAATAACAGAGATAGGAAAGGGGTGATTGATCGAACTGGAATGAATTATGCCACTGTCTTTCCAAATTCTCCACTGAAATAAAACAGAAGCCTGCTTTTCTTTTTTTCACTCATGGTCATGATTAATAACAACAACAACAATAACAATAATATCATTCCTCAAGGTTCCTTCACATTTGGTGAACAATTTGCCATATCATAAGTTAAAATGAAATTTGCAAGTATTACAAAAATAAAAGACACGAATGCAAAATTGTAAGGCATCAATGATTGCTGACAAAAGACATTTGCGGTAAAAAGTTTTAATTTTCTTTTTAAATAAGTCAATGGCATAATCACTGGGAGATCAGAAAAGAAGATTCTGTGTATTTGGCAATGAAAAGGCTAAACACACAAGTGGGACTTTTGCCATCCACAGCCCACCCTTTCCAGGCAGAGAAGGAGCAATGCTATGTCGTGGATCTTGGATCTTTTAATATCAAAAAAGCCTACAGAGTCTGATATAAAAGCAGTCAGCTTGGCTGCTGAGGATTTGGGTAGAAATCCCAGTCTCCTTCCATCTTCACAGCTCTTCTGTCAGATATGTGTGTGAGCTACACAGTAGTAACTTTATCATTATTCTTTATTATTCTTACTATTCTACTTGCAATACAGTAGTTGCAGAGAGTGTGCTAGCAGCTGCACAAATGGCAAACAGGCAAAATGGGTAAACAGGGGGATGGAGTGTCTTACCAGCTGCATGCAAGGTGGCAGTGGCAGAGCCAAGCCACCTTTTCCTCCTCCCAGAGCCATGCTCTGCAGTGGAGGTCCTGCAGTAACACCACCAACAGAAAAGTTGCTTGTGTATTTTCAGTCTGTTTATTTCCAATAACATCTGAAAATCATGCAGTGCTTGTTCCTTTAAAACAAAATCTCTGGAATAAAACGTTCCAGCTGTTTCAGGTCTTCAGCTCTGCTTCTATCCATTTTGAAAGCACTCAGTGATTTCTGCTCTTGCTTTTATATCCCCTTTCAGCCATCCTATAGCTTCAGCCTCCATACTTTTCCCAATCTCTGAGTAAACACAAATAATTACCTCTCAGCCTTTGGAGTTACTTTCTTTTGTGAAATTCAGTCCCAAACAAAGGCTCTTGGACTTTGTTTCTGTGAGACGTATTCTCAATTCCCCACCACTTGGTCCTCTGCTTTATTTTAAGCATTTGAACAGTCCAGGTGCATTAGTGGAAAATAAGCTTATCTTTAACTTTGAAATTACAAATAGTCCTGCTGATCTGAACTGAGACTAACTAGATTTTTAAGGTTTTGGAGGAACTGGGTCTTCAAAATATATGGATAAGATTTTTTTTAAAAAAAAAGCTGGCCATTGGTGTGAGTGAGTATATGTTTGGATGTGCTGAGACCCCAGCAACTCCCACCTGAACGAGAGAGATGTTGAAGGTGTCACATTTTGTAAGTGATGAACAGTGGTCAAGCTCCAGGATTATGCCATGAACTGAGACCTGGGAGATGGAGATGTCATTCCCAGAAATACCACTCAGCCATGTGCCATCAAGAAAGCCAGCTTGTCTCTCTGGGTTTCTGTTGCCTTCCCATCTTATTTTGACCCTGCAGAGAGACTGCGAGATCTTCAAGCAGGTCTCATCTCTATGGGTCTATTTGCACGCACAAAGCTGTTATACTACAAAAAATTACCCAACTAATAAGGCCATTTTTAAGGTACTAAAGACAAATACTCCAGAGCTGGGAAGTGTTAACAACAGTGCTCTGTACTAATTTGGTCTCTTTATGTCTATACCTTTTGATACAGTCCTTAATTAAATGACCGGATAGGTTTTTTTCCTGTAGGGCTACTGGTTTGCACAGTACATGAAACACAACAGCCTTGCTGCTGTTCTCTGCTGCTTTCAGGGAGCTTGGTGAGAAAATATTTGGGTTGGGTTTCTCACTCTGGGGTCATTCCCATATGGTTGTAGGCTAAGCAGCAGCATGCCATCTCTGCCTGGACTTCAAGACCAGCAGTGGACCACTGCCTAAACAAAAAGAAACCTGATAAAACTGTTCAGCTGGGCATTAGCCTCAAAGTCTTCTTGGCTGCGTTGCTTTTCATCTCTTTAAATATGGGAGGAAAATTCCAAAACTGTTTTTCAACATGTTTTTTTTTCTGGAGCCACCTGCTCAATCCTTCCTCCTGCATCCTGGTTTCTGCCTCTTGACCTATCATCTGTGCCATGGATCTGGGTGAGATCACAGGTGTCTTGGCTCCTTTGCCTTGGCCATGCCCCTTGGATGCATGCATCTCTCGATTTAACCAGTACCTAACCTTGCCTTGCCCAGTCATTTCTTCTAACAAACGGCGAACTTGCCCTGCAGTTGCCCCATGCCAGTTCCTCCTTCCCTAGCGCAGTCAGATGTAACAGCAGGAAAAAAAACCCCAACATCTGCAAGTAGACCTGGCCATGAGGGAAGGCTGTGGACTTTCTTCTTGGGAACCGGACATGCATTTCCTGGGCATTCAGAGCAACCACAGGAAAATTAGATGCACTCAGACTCCACAGATTCTGCAGAGAGTCTTATTGCAAAGATCTATGCATCTGCCGGGCAGATGCAAAGCTTCCAACAGCTTATGGGCCAGGAAAAGAGGGTGAGTTACACTATAGCTCTGACATCACCTTGCCAAAAATTAAGTATTTTTTTCTAAGCACAAGCTTGGAAAAAAACCCAAACAACCGAACAAAAAACCAACAATAACAACAAGAAAATACTCCAGAATCCATTAGTGCTGAAAATGTATCTCTTTCTTTAGCCTTATTTTCAGAAAGGGCTTAGCAGAATTCAAACCCTGCCCTAGTTCTCAGCCTGATGCAGATATCCAGCACAAACAGATATCAACGGCAAAGTTTTAAGTAACTGAAGCTTGTATTGCAAAATGACATAGAAGAGTCAGAAAAGCCTGTTGTCTTGCATCTGTTATTTGGTTCAATGTGTCTAGCATCTGGAACATTAAACTGCCATTCTGATTTTTTGTTAAATTTTTGTAAAATTAGATTTCTTGTGTGTTTTTTTGTTTAAGATCTCCGAGGGAACATTTGCAGTCTTGGCAGCTTCTGCTATCTCAGCTCTAATAATGCCCATATTTTGAGAGACAAAATGTACATTGATCATGCCATGGATTCCTGTTTCACCAGATGCATTGTTTCAGGCCTTTATGATTTCATACTGGATTTCATCTCTTCTGAAAAGAAAAGAGAGACATGCAAGAAAGGTTCAGGAACATTTTTCCCATGAACATGTTTGTCTAAAATATGATTAAAAGGGCTTGCTAGGAAGAAAATATAGTATTTTGCTTTCAAAAATTAACATGTGTTACAGCTAGGTCAAAATTGATTTTTTGCATGCCTGGGTTATTACACGTTTCTAAGGATTTTATTTTTGTGCTTATTGCAGTAGCAGAGCAAAGTGATTCTGGCTTAATTGCTCTCTTTCTTGGGAAGAGATTTGGAATAAGAGCCTTAAAAAGTTTCCTCATGATCCTGAACTGTTTTTTTTCTCGCTAAATTAAAGACTGTGGAGATCAAAGATGAATGAAGATGTTGGGGTGAGCAGAAAGCAACTGTAATGTTTGTGTTCAGAAAAGTCAGATACTTGGAGTGCTACTGCAGAAATGAGGAAGGAAAATTATAATTTCTCTCTATTCACCCAGAACCAATGGAAATCTGCCTTGCAACTCTTCTCATATAGAAAATAACTAGTCTGTCAACAAAGCCCTACTTAATGAAATCCTCATTTTGTGCTCCACATTGGCTTTTATATGACAGTGTTGACTGACAAGCTTATTCAGTGTTAGTTTAGGGGTTTCCTGGAAGGAAATAACTTGCCTGAATCACTTCTAAAAATTAACAAAATACAATCCAACAACATCCAGTGGCAAGACTGGGTTAGGAGCGTTGCTCTGGATTGCACAGCTGCAGCAATCGTGCTTGAACCTCCCCGAACTCTCAGCACTGAGCAAGGGAAGGGAGACAGTAGGAGCAGAAAAATATAAATATTGTACATTAAAAAATGCTCTCTCCCCCCCTTCCTTTCCCTTCCTTCTTTTCCTCACACGTACTTTGGCATTTATCTACCATGACAAGCCTCATTTTTCCTTTTAAAAGAATGCATAAATGAGCTATGAATATTTGATCCTTTTTTAAACAAATATTTTGGCTTGACAAGTCACAGCAGATAAGACTACCCAAGATGGTAGCCAGCTGCTCCAGAGGAGGGTGCGTAGGTAGAGCAGGGGCTGGTGTTTGAAGCATCACCTTCCCCAGGCACTGCACGCAGGCTGCTGCCTAAGGCAGGACATCGGCCACAGAAATGCTCCTTTGCTGCTGCAGACCTTCTGGTTTTGCACAGACTGCTTCAAAGCTGTTGGTAATTCTGCAGATTGGAGCCGGAGAACAAATTCTGCCATGCCTGTGCTCCACTTCAACACGTGCATGAGCAGCCCTGCTGAGTTTGGTGGAAATAGTCACGGTTTAGAGTCGAACACCTCTGCGTGTCCTTCCATGATCACAGCTTAAACAGTGCATAATTCTCCCTGTTAAGGCTTTTAGGAGGCTTTTGTCTGTGTTACTGGGCAAGTTAGCTGACTCCGTAGTCAATTCAGATTAGCTGCTTTATAGAGAAGTTACCAGCCTCACACCACAGTGAAATTTAATAAATGGAACAAATAAAGGGCTTTTTGGATACCCATTTATGGGTTTGTTCACACTGTATTTCAGGCTTGACTTCAGGCTTAACTTGAAAGGATATTGTAATCTGCATAAATGCTTCCTAGGTGTTGTATTGTGCTGATATTTTGAGCCAGTGACAAATAAACAGGTTCTCAAAAAATACCCACTCATGTTTGTTCTGCACTGAAGTTGGGAGCATGTGAAAGTGGCATTTGAAATCAAGCAGCTCTACATGCTTGTATGTGAACTTAGCTAAAGTGTTCTTTTTCTCTTTAAAACCTATTTTAAGTATATTTTTAATGGGATAATATAGGTGGCTTTGGGGGATTTTTTAGTCTTGGATTTCAGTTGAAAATTGTCTATTTTGGGGGAAGTCTCTGGGTGGAAAAAAATAAGAAAATAAAACTCTTTTCACTCACTATTTTATTTTTTCTACAGCTGTCACTATGAAAAATTTTAAAAGAACAATACCCAAATTCTCTGAGTTTCTGCATCATTCACCTTTTGCCCAAAGATAAAGGGTCAACTTTATTTTTCTTGGTGAGAAAAAAACTTAAGCACAAGAATAGGGAACAATTTAATCACTGCATTAAAAATCTTGACTGGGACGGTTCTTGATTTCCACCTAAGCCACCAGCAAAAGATTCATATAAATCCATTTTCAAAATATTGTGACCCCCTTGTGCTTTTCAGTCTCTGAGACCTGCAGGTTACGAGCAGTGCCCTTCCTGGATGTCACCTCACTGCTGCAGTGACACTTGGACATGTTCCTGCATCAGCTGAGGGACAGCATCGGCAGTGAGGTCGAAGGCCTACGTTCCCTGGTGTTGATAATTCATCAGAGCAATGTTATAGGTATCTTACATAGTGTTTTTACTTTAGATACGCATCCTCAGCGATTAGACCCTGGTTTAGACCCTGGACAAAGCATACTGAAGGGGCAAAGTCCTCCAAAATATTGCAGAATTCATTGCACTTCTTCTATAGATTCGAGAACATCAGGACTAGGACTCAGTTGTTCTGCAGTACAAAAAAATGTACAGCCCATAAGCAGTAGAAATGTCACAGAAATATGCTTTCCCTCTCTGCATCGTTTGTGGGGCGCTTGTGGAAGGATGGTGGGATCGGTGGGAGAATGTGCTTTTTTGAATATATAGTATACATTCTTTTGTATTAAGCTTCCACAGATGAAAGTGCTCATGGTAATGTGCCCTTGTGACATTCTGTTTGAAAATATTACTCTTTCTTCAAAGAAGAGAAAGAGAGAAGCTGTAGCTTTAAATTGTATGAGCATGGGAAAATCAGACATGGTAATAAAAGTGGATGTTTGAGTGTGTCAGATAAAATTTATTAGATAGGGGTCTACAGCTCAGTGCATTCCTATGCAAAATTCTTGGTAATCCGCCAGAAAGTGAACCCTGAGCATTAGCACAGTAGAAAATATTTATACTGGTATAAGGCTGCTGGCTGTGATATGTTTCTGCTCTTTTAAAATAGCTTGCCACAAATTCAGAGATGTCAATAGAGGTCAAACTGTAGGGAACTACACAATTTAATGAATCAATTATATGCTTACCAGACAATAAGTAATACTATTGTGGAAAAAATGAATTATTAACATGTGAAAATAATTTGTGAGCTGCAACAACACATACAGTAGCAATCAGGGTTAGGTTTCTAAAAATGTTGAGTCAGTCTAATTGCTTTCCCAGTAAAGTCAGCACAATAGATTTCTTTTGTTTTGTGCTCATTTTTCTGAGCATTATCTCCAATATGAATGACTGTGTGATGACATTCTTCAGCACACCTCAGCGCTGGCTTCACTTACTACTGCTGGCTTACATTTCATTAAAATTGAGCCCATGAGAAGGGCAGTTTAATGATTTTCAAATATATTCCATTACTTTTACTTTATTAAGATATAGACTTTACATCAGTGATAAGTTCTATTTGCAATGAGTAGGGCTACCTTGAGACCAATTTTTTATTTCATCTGAATTTTGGCCCAAATTCTGGTAGTCAGTACCTCTTCAAGAAATGTTTAAAACTGTCCCGTTTGAAGGAGGCACCTTTTCCTCCCTACACAACTTTGGCGCAAAAAGCTGCCTTGAGCAACATTTCCCTACGGTAGCTCTTCTCTCCTTCCTGTGATTTGCTTTTGCATGTAGCACTTGTGGATATTTCCCTTGAAATCTAAGGGAAAAAAAGACGTGCCCTAACTCGACCTCCTGCCCAAAGCTGCTTTGCTTTGCCAGTGGGGGCCGTATGCCTTTGGCCTTGGCGTAGTCCCATGGGATCAGTACGGACGGTAGGTACAGCAGCACAAATAGCCAACAACTGAATTACAGTTTCTCCAATGTCATGGGAATTCTGATACAACGTAGAAGGCTGACCCAAAATCTACTGTATCTTAGACAATTTTTCCCTCAAAAATGAAATTGGAATGCCATATCAACCACCTCATAAATGTTTGAGGCTTTAACTACTATTTCCTAACACGTATTTTTTTGAACTATGATCCTGCAGGGCAAAATAACAAAATAATTCCTTGTTTATTTGGGCTTTTCACAGCATTTCATTCTTAAAAGTTTGTCTTTTAATGATAGAAAAAAATATGAGATCAATATAACGCCATGATTACCCTGCCATTTTCAGAATGGAATGCTAATTTATTTTTCAGTCCTGGTTTCCTGTGAATTTGTACTTCTTTTTGGTTACAGAGATGCTCACCTCAAATCTTCTTCTTTTATTTTAAATTAAGCAGGACATGAAAAAATTTCCTAGCATCAATCCCAGCTTCCATAGAGTATTTCTACCAGTCAGACTAACACCTGTTTGGTGAATTTAGACTAATCACAATTTCCTGTTTAATCAGATCTTGGAATTTAATAAAATATCCAGCAAACCCTCAATTAAAACTAATATACTCATTTCATAGCAACTTTAGAAATATGCAGGTCAAACGCAAACCAAAGGCCACATTCCACATTTGGTACTCAAATTTTAGAAAAAAAAAGCTGTAAGTTTTTACTGAGGTTCGAAGGACCATCCAAAAATAGTACCTGGACATACATATAAATAGAGAAACTGGGCTGAATGATAAATCAGCTACTCTCCTCATGTACTTTACTAAGTCAATATTAATACTTCAAATGAAAAATGAACCTATAATACATCAAGTTCTTGAAAAATAACGTCACTGGTGGGAATGGAACTCACATCTAACACTGCCAGAGTTTGCTGGACTATGAAGTGTTGCAGAGGCATTTTCTTACTGCATTTCAGCAGTGGCACATCTTAGTTAATTGAATATACATGTTTCCTTAAGCCGATTTAGGAAGACTATCAGGGACAAAGATATATGTAAGTTACCGTGTGCATGTTGGCTGCTCTGCTGTAGCTGGTGCACAGAGCTCCTGGCAAAAGGAGAGTAACATGTGTTAACTTAAACCTCTGTCACTGAAGTTTAAGCTAGCATGTCTTATCTCATAGTTTTATCAAGAAAACAGCATTCATTTGGACCGTTAACATTAATTCTCTCCTCTGTGGTAACTCCGTAAATGTATGCAAGCCATGACTTAAACACAACAAGCTAAAGATCAAGAAGAAACCACATGCCTATCCCGAGGACTGCCATACCTGTCTGCCATCTTTTTCCTCTCCTGATTTGCAAAGCCATAGGTAGCCTGTGTTATCCCCTCCTTAGAGGGAGCATTGTTCTCATCAGACAGCCACTTCAGAAATGGAAAACTCAAAATAATGTGCTCAGGGTAGTTACAGATGTGCACACTGATTTGGAAAGCTTAGCTGCCTCTTTGTAGAATGGGTAAATCTATGAAGTGGTAAAATTCACTCTTCTTACAGAAAAATTTTCCTCCCAAAGTGCAGGCAAAAAGTATTGTGCGAATGATTCTGTAGAATTCCATGATCTCAAGAGAACAGATTTGATTTGTAAAGGCACAGTGAATATACATGCAAGGAAGAATACTTTTATTTCTACTTGCAATAGACAAGATTTCTGTATATTGTGTCAAAACGTATCCATTTTACCTCTGTGGCAAAATGTCTAAATAGGGCCAGCAACCTGTTTCAGTTCAGTTTTTGGTGTCCCAATATCATTTTTTCTAGGTCTGCTGAGACACGGTGGTGTATGGAGACCCAATAGAAGTTGCAGCCACACAGGACTTTGTGTCACAAAGGGATCGGCTTGAATTAGAGTAAATATCTACTATATAGTCAGAGGTACATTTCTGCTAGGCTGAACTAGAGAATTTACTGGCACATCTCCATAAACATGTCTCTCTGTACTAGGAAACAGTTAATCTTTTATTACATCGGATAGCCTTGTGGGATTGCTTTAGTGATTCATTATAGAAATCAAAGTAAATTCTACAGTACTGTGCAGTTTGGCTCATCCAATTGGAAAAACCCTAATGATCAAAAAAGCATGTGTTCTTACTCAGATACGTTTTATGACATGGCTGTAAAATGTACCTACCACAGTTTTTCATTGTTTCACAGACAATAACCACAGTCATTTTCAGATTTCTATTGTTCTACAGCTGAAGCCATGAATGTCCCCTTGGTCATCGGCATGAGTGACAGCTACATTTACATCTACCAAAGAGGCATGGTTACTTACTATGTTTCATCGATAAAGTTGATTCCTTAAACCTATAGAAATTACAGCATTGCATGTGAGACGTGACCCCAAAGAGTATGTCAGCTTTTCAACCATAAACAACAATGTCTGAGAATTTATAACTTGGCAGAAAGGACTTTTTGAGCTAAATCTTAACATGGATGCTAGTAGCCCAGAAATCATTTATTTCCTGAGATCTGCCAGCCTTACTCAGACAAGGTAGTGCTTCAACTCTACAAGGAGTTCCATTCCTTTCAATGGGCATAACCAGGTAGGAAAGAGATTCTGGATGATTTCAGAAGTTTATTTCAACTATTTAAATATTTTTTTTCTCAGAAAACAAACCTGGAACAAAAAAGGCATGTTTTTCCTTTAGCAAACATTTCTAAACATTACAGCAGAAATAACAAAGGGTGAAATTTCAGTCCTACTAAAATCAAAAGGAGATTTCACATTGAATCCCGTTTGTTCAGGTCTGTATTTGAAAGTATGTAGTTACCTTTTGGTAGTTACTTTGTATTACTGAGCTTTATTTTTGTGTGAATTTATTATAATTGCATTTGAGCAGGTCTCCAGTAATAATGAAAAAGGTTCATTCCTATTATGCCTGAGAGAATAGAGGTTTTATAGAACCCAGTGGAATTACAGGCATGCTGTTTCTCACAGGAATGATGATTTGCAGGAAGGGAGAGAATCTAAGGTTTGGATGGCTTGTCTTATATTCCCAGGTCTTTGAGTGCCAGTAATTCAATTACAAAAATCCTGAATTTTCATAGCCAACAGCTATCATGTGGTCAAGAGAACTGTCCATCTTTTATTATAGCAGAAAATTCCAGACCTCTCTGGACACCATCTGCTTCTTGTTTTTTGGAGCTTCCTTATATTCCTCCTATCTGTGGACATTTCTAAACAGTATTTTCCCACTCGACCCCCAGAATACAGACTGAACTCACGTTAAATTTTGAGCTGCCACTTGACATCCTAAATGAACAGCAAGCCTTAACATATGCTTTGAATGTTGCTACAGCTCCTCAGTTGTCAAATAACTGCCATGATGCCCTGGTTTCTTTAGAGGAGATTATTCACTGTATTAAATGTTTTTAATGAGAGGAGTTGTTCAGAAACACTTGCTGCAGTTATAACACTAAGTGATAAATATCTGAAAAGATTTGAATTGCCAGTTTCTGGGTGTCAGTAATACTCCATTATCTAGAGTGTGCCTGAACTACATGCCAGAGAAGGGAAGAGGGAATATTATAGAACAGAGATTACAGAAAACAGAGATGTGGCTTGTTGGCAGGTAGTCTTCCATTTACAGGCGTGGAAGCTTGTATCAGAACTAAAAGTGAACTAGAGTATAAAATGCTATGGAGAAATAATGAAAGGGAACGGTCTTATCTGGAAAACAAGAGGTTTTGCAATTTGTTGAGAACAAAGGTCAGCTAAAATGTTACTCAGCCAGCAACAGTCCAAGCTGTAGAAACTCAGGTCATACACAAGCTCTCATCTCACCCTGCAACAGGGACCAGATTGTGGCCCTCTGAGCCATTTCTGTGGATCTACTCACACCTACTCTGCCCAGGGCCAGCGTCCCCAACAGCAGCCACCCTGGCCAGACTGCGCAGCCGCAGATTCATGCATTGCAGATGTGCCTGCACTGCTGCCTGCACATGTGTTCCCATATCTGCACGATGTCTCTGATTTTTTTTCCCTGTTATTTGTTGTCCAAATGATGTGCATTTTTCAAGAGTTCTTGGTATTGTAAAGCAATGGAGGGATGCCATCTACATTTAGGGACTGTTCTGTTGCACCATGAGAAAAAAAATACAGTCTAGTAGACTTGGCCAAAACTGAAATGCCCCATCATTTTCTTTCACTTCTTGCTTCCCAGTGATCTGGGATGTGACTGGGTCATCTCAGTGCTTTTTTAGGAAAAAAAAATTGGTTTATGTATCCTTGTCTTAGTTTTTATGATTCAAACCTTGCTCCTTTCATGTACAACTACTAGTACAAAAGATAACAGCTGCAGTGCTGCCAGATCAATCATCTTTCCTATTTCAGGTGTTGATCCTGTAGTTTGATCCATATAAGTTGTAAAACTTGCCTGTGCTGAGCCATTTACAGAAAGAGAAGCTTAGAAGCATGGCATGTCTTTGATGAGACATTACCTTACAGTTTGCTGTAAAATTAGTGCCCTGCTTTTTTTTCTGTTTAGTTTGCTTGCTTTTAAGTATGTGATGAATAGTTAGTAAATGTACAAACTGAAATATACACACTGATGTGTGATCATATGGCTTTCCATGCTGGGAGACTGCAAAATCTAGGGCTTTCCACAATGGAAACAATGCAGAAGTCTGCAGCGCCCATGTCTCTCATGCTTAATGATGAATTAACTCCAGAACCTCAAGGTGGCTTGGAACACATTTTCTTTTCCACTATAATGTTTCATGAAGTGTGAATTGTTGCGAATTATTTTTTTTTTCTGCAGATGTTGCTGGCAGTGCTACACCACATTTTCTTATTGATATGGTAGAGGTGATGGAAAAGGAATGTGGAACTGAAATGGGTCACTGTTCTCCCTGACACTGTTGCAAAAAGTTTACAAGACAAATATTTCAGACCCACTTCGAATGGTTACAGAATCAGTACTTTAACATACCTCTTGGGACCTCTGCTCCAATAATTCTTTTAAAGTTTGTGGCTCTGAAAAGGACACACATGAATAACAAGTAATGAAGTGTAGTGTACGTTGTTGTTACTCCAGCCAGCATTGCCAATTTTCTGGTCATATCTTTATTACATGTATATAACACATGGTACTTCCCATGATTTTGTATGGTTAACCAGTAAGCCAGAGCTCTCGCTTGGTCTGCTGCACACCAGAGTGAGGGGTAGCAAGCATCACCTCTGGCTTCCTAACACTGCTGCTGTGGCTACGACTCTGGCCATGGCAAGGAAAAGAGAAAACCCCAAGAAAGCAAGACAAGAGAAAGGACCTGATTGCCAGCACCTAACCCTGAATTCTGAGAAGGCATCAATGTAGCAATTCATCTCACCTAATTTTAGAGCTGAGATTCAGCTCTAGTTTAAAACACTTAAATTTTGGTGTCTATACGTGAGCTAAATGCCTGAGCTTCCATTACAGGCAGTGGACATCCAGTCAGAGCAGCCTGGAGCCCCACCAGCAGCTGGGAGCAGGATTCAGTTGCCTTATCATCAGCATCTATTGCCACACCAGGTGTCTTCAGGGGTCTTGTCTGGCCTCTGGTTGCTGCTCTGGGAGGAGTGATTCTTCCACAGGTCCTGGATCTGCATGTGCCAGCTCTGAGGAGCCTAACAGATCCGCAGTGGGGACAAAGCAGCATGCCCTTGAGTGCTGAAAATGGCCTTAGGAGCTTACGTTGAGGTGGATACTGTTGATATTCACACACCTGAACTACATGTTGAGAGTCCTGTGAGAGAAAATGGGAAGAAATCAGCATTTTTCAGGCATTGTTCTCCCAACCTATTCTAGGTTCTATCTTGAAATGATGCTACAAAGGAATCTGAAGGGATTTATGTGCCTAGTTCCACAGTAAATGCCCAGAGGTATCCAGGACATCTGTATGAGGCTGGTAGATATAACACATGACCTACAGGAGACATGGATCTTTGCCCAGCTGCCAGAGGCCAGGCAGGTTGTCTCTGAGCACCTCAGTTACCTCTAGATGCCTCTTTCTTGGTGCTGAACCTCCATTTCTCCTCTGATCAGCTGAGATGGAGCTCCTCCACTGTATAAACAGCTACAGATAGGTGGGGTGAATCCTGCCCTACCGACTGTTTCCAACACCCAGAGACTAGGGCTACAAGCAGTAAAAGAAATAGTCCTTCCCTGTTCCTGGTGCCCCGTTTGTTCATGGAGGCTCCCAAGGCTGTTCAACTGGCATGACATGCATGGATCGTGGAAGCAAGTGCTCAATTTTGCTGAGAGCCACCATGCCTGTGGTGCAGCTCTGCCTTCTTTCACACTGCTCCTTTCAATCTGCACCATTGCTCAAGGAGCAGTCTTCAGGAGGGCAAACCCCAGCTGGCAGCTTCCGCTGGTTTTCCAGACAGTGAAGTAAAAATCAGGAGAAACTGACAGTAGAAACCCAGACCTACTCCAACAGTTTCTCTGTGGCAAATCATATTTCAAGGGGCTTAGTTAGATGTTAAAGGGTGGACTGAAAAGTAGACTTAAATGGGAATGTCATTTTGTCCTTAGCGACAATGCAGCTAACCTCAGGAAAAATGTGAAGGAAATTAATTTAGATAGGTTATACCATACAGAAAACTACAGTAGACTCTAGCTACTAATGGGAATGAGACTGCAAGTCTAGTGATAATAGCAAAGCAAAGGACGTTTATTTAAAAGAGAAATGGACATATAATAATTCACAGTACAAGAAAAGAAAATATTGACAGTGAAAAAAACAAAAAAAAATAGGAAAAGGTAATTAGAAAATACATATGAATTTTGGGGGGATTGGGTAAAATTATGCCAATACATAAAAAAATGGGATTAGGTTTCAGTCCCACTGGGTGATATTTATTATATTCTTACTGTAATTCAAGTTTAAAAAGTGCTGCTGGCTTAAACATTCCTGTTCACTACCTTTATGCTAATATGTGGATTTTTGATAAGGAAATTTGTTCATTAGAAACAGGAGGGATACTGTAAAGGCCCCAGTCCCATGTATGACTATAGCAATTGTAAGTGCAAAGTTCAGTTTACGGAGAAGCATGTTAAGGGTCAGGACTTTGTTGATCCTTTGACAACATGCACTTGATAATAATGTTCTCCAACTACTGCTGAACTTGTCTAAATTTTAGGGAGTGATCCAGAGATGACAGAACTCAGAAATTGGCAGAACAAACTGTCAGACCAATATTATCTCTTTGCCTCCTGATTCTCGTCTGTGGGCTGGTATCTATTATGTATTATTTTACACTTAGGACGAAACACAGCCTGCCACGTCTAATTGTCTAGTTAGACACTTCAGCAATGGTTCACAGAAATGTAGGTACCTGACACTGGGTGGGTGGAAAGAAGAGGGGAATGATTCCATCAACCTAAAATAAGTGAAGAAGTTCCCTGAAATTGGAGAGAGACTTGCAATACCTTTGAAAGGCCGCAGAGGTTTCAGCCAGACAGACTTCAGGAATTCTCTTCAATGACTGTATGAGAAAATCAGGTCCATTCAGAAGGTGAGCAATCTATGTAGTTAAGTTTCTGTCTCTTTGGCTGGAAGCCTGGGGACCTAATGGGAATGGGATTTACTGGAGCAAATCCAGTGAAGGACTACAAAGATGATTAAGGGACTGGAGCATCTTTCATATGGGGAGAAGACATGAGAGCTGGGCCTTATCAGCCTAGAGAAGAGAAGCCTCAGGCGGATTTTATCAGTGTATACCTGAAGGGAGGGAATGAAGATGAGGGAGTCGGGCCCTTCTCAGTAGTGCCCAGTGACCACAGAAGAGGCAATGGGCACAAACTGAAACACGTGAGGTTCTCTCTGAACATCAGGAAACACTTTTTTTCCTGTGAGGGTGATCAAACAATGGAATAGGTTGCCCAAAGAGGTTGTGGAGTCTCCATCCTCGGAGATATTCCAAAGTCATCTAAACATAGTCTTAGGCAACTAGCTCTAGCTGACCCTGTTTGATCAGAGGTGTTGGACAAGATGATATGAGCTCCCTTCCAACCTCTCCTATTCTGGAATTCTGTGATCTCTCACATCTCATCAATTTCACTAGCCCCATTAGATATGGCATATGTGGATGGCAAATGCAGCACCCACTGCTGACACGATAGCCCGGTAGTTACAGCACTACCACAGGCCTGGCCCCACCTCTCCAACATCCTTAAGCAGGTCTCCCTAGTGTTTCTTTCCAATCTTGCATTTTGAAACTGGACCGACTTGCAAGCAAGAATAATGCTCAGGGCATCCAGATGGATAAGGCAGAATCACAGCTTTGCCAGTTTCTTTGGTTTTACCCATAATAATTTTTGGGTAGATACATGCACATTCAAGGCAGCAGGTCCTGTCCCTCCTGGTTGTGTCTTTTCTTGACTTCGTGTCCTGCCACCAGCATCAGGTTTTCTTTTTGTGCATCTTGCATGGCTGCCTCCTGGCAAGATCAGGATCGAACACCTTCTTCAGCTATGAGATCCATGGTCCAGTTGGTGGTTTGGGCACTTGCTAGAAGTGCAAGTCCCAGCACTCCTGGGGAGAGCAGGTCCTGCTGTCCCACACTGTCCAGCTGAGGAAGACAGAGGCCAGTCTTACCAGAGCAGGGTACTGCTACTGGGTAAGAAACTGTAAGCTCACTGGAGCAAAGACAACAGCTTTATTCTGTATTTGAACCATGCCTTCCTACCACATGTCCTGCCTGGTCCAGGGTAAACACTTCCTTGTGCTATTGTCAGTACAAATGCAAATAACAAGCTGTGTCCAAAAGCCAAGCAGTAACAGGAAAGCAAAAAGAGAGAAGGAAGCCAAGCAGACCTATACAACCCTTAACTTGCTATTAATTTTTTACACTACAAACTGACAGTGGTGTCAGTCAGCAATGAGAAAGGTACGAACACTGCATTACGGATGATATAGACACATTTTTAATGATTGAAAGGCTCTGACTCAATGGGGAAGCATTTTTTGTGACATTATACACTGCTGTAAATCAAGGTAAGTTTTGGGGACATCCCATAAACAACCCAGTTCTTTTCTGACTCAGTCTTTCCTAGCTTTTCTAAAAGCTCCAGATCAAGCCAGACAGTCTAAATCCTATTAAAGTTGGTAAGTTCATGTAAAAAGGAATGTTCCTTGGACTACAATAAGGTTTCCTACCAATTTTCCTTTGATTATATTACAGATGACAGTTTATAATAGAACTGCAAGCTATGGTAACACGGAAAAAACCGTAAAATTTAACATTTATGCGTTTCCAACTCCTTGACAGACATCAGAGGGATTTAAAAAATTTAGTGAGGAATTTACAGCTTGACACAATCACATGTGCAGTAATAACAATAATATAAATATCAAATGTAATCTTCTCCATCCCATCCTTCCCCCACCCTTGAAAAGGAGCAACATTAGAGAAAAATTAAAAAATAACTCCCAAGATGAAGATGAAAATAAATACCAAAAGCCACAGAGAAACAATTTTCTCTCACTGTGTGAGGCGGCTCAGTCAGTAAATTCTCTATATGTCAATGGAATAACTCTTTCTGAAAAATATGTGCATAATGTATGTGCCACTTTCTTTTTTTTCCAATGGGTAATTCCGTACATAGGCCAAAAAGCTTTTAGAAGAACTTGAGTGCCCTCAAAGACCAGCAAAATGTTTAAAACCCCTATTTCAGCTGGGGATTTTTCTGTGAATCACTCATTAAAAACTGTGGGCCTAATCACTCAAGTATTTCTGCATAGGAGAAATTTTACACAGGTGAGTTATACAATGAGCTTCCCTGCGAAGGCTCACCTGAGTAGTTACTCTTTTGCAAAGCAGTGTGAAGGACTGGGCCCAGTAACTGAATCACTGTATTTTCCATGGCACTCTGAGTAGCAGAGGCAGTATCACTGCATGGAGAATATGAATATTTCTTTGGTGTTGGTTTCTTCCCAGCTCTGCTTTACACATGCAACACACAGCCCCTTTGTACCTTTCCTTTTTGGTAAAGGGTGTAGCACTGTTTCAGTATATATATTTTTTTCCCAACAGTTCAAAACTCAAACAAAGGTATAAAAATTTCACTCTGAGGATAAGATTTTTTTTTTTTAAATTCATATATATTAAAAATAATTTTATATATACATATCTATTATAAAGCCGAAGGGAAAAAAACCAGCTTGGCTCATGTGCTATAATAATAGACACTTTATTTGTGTAAAAGACATACAGAATAATAAGACAGTGTTTGAGCAATAGTTTAAAGCATGAGCAAATTTTCAAAATTAGGACTACAATGTATGGGTAAACATTCAGCTCGGGTAAATATGGAGTTAAAATGTCTTACTAGACTCCCTGCAAAATTACAGTTTGAGCATGGTAAAAAAGGCCTTTTCTTCTGATGAATCCCTCTTGAATTTTTTCACACTGAGGGTGGTGAAACACTGGCACAGGTTGCCCAGAGAGGTGGTGGATGCCCCATCCCTGGAAACATTCAAGGTCAGGTTGGACGGGGCTCTGAGCAACCTGATCTAGTTGAAGATGTCCCTCCCTGTTCACTGCAGGGGGAGTTGGACTAGAGGACCTTTAAAGGTCCCTTCCAACCCAAACTATTCTATGATTCTGTGTTCTAACTGCAATGCAAGGGGAACGGGACTGCAACATTTTTAGCTTATAAAGATGCATTTTTTCAGCACTTCTGTAGCTAATTCTGAACTGTGTCTTTAAACATTACGTTAGGAAAAGTTTGCCCCATCCAATACTAGTCTCCTCATTAAAGTCTTGTAGACACTTTCTGCCCCTGGAGAATTTTTGGGCATAAGTAAGAAGCTGGGATATTAAAAAAAAAAAAAAAAAAAAAAAAAAAAAAAAAAAAAGCCAGCCTCATCCAACTTGCAATCCAGACAACGAGGAGCCTGATGATGATGTAGTGAATGCTGCAGACAGGGAACTCAGTTTGAACTCTGTTTGCTTCGTGCAAAAAAATCTCCACAGGTATGAGGGCAGCTTTAGACTCCAAGATACGAGCTATCTGAAAGCCATTGGAAATATTAAGCAATAGAGTTATGTGAATCCAGCTGAAGTCCTGTCTCCTGCCAGTGAAGAAAATTTCTGTTTCTTGCACCTAGGGAGGATGACTGAGGTTCCCCAGATTCCTCAGCAGTAAAAGCAAATCAAGAAAAACTCAGGGGAAATGTTTAATTTGCCACGGAACCCCTGACCTGTCTGACAACAATGTGAAATCCTACAGGGGCTGAACCAGCGCAGGGAGTATGGAAAAGTCTCCTGGCACTGGATTTGAAAAATTAGGGGACAAATGTCTGTGCAAGAAGGGGTGTAGCACAAGGAAATGGAAGTGTTACAGAGAAAGGAGAATGAGACCTTGAATCCTTAAGGCATTTTCTCAAGATTTAGCTGGATGATGGCTCCCACGCTTACAAACATAATAAAGCCAAAGACAAGGATTGAATTTAGTTGTTTGTCAGCAGTGCCAGGATGCTGTGCCTTTCAATGCCACAGTACTTAAACCCTGCTAAACACGGCAGGTGTCACCGTAATGAGGCAAGCAAAAGGCCCCTCTGTCCTGCACAGCTGTGGGGGTGCCAGAGCCCTTGTGGCACAGCCTGGCGAGAGGAGCACTGCAGGCTGCTTTTTCCTTGGGGTTGGCTGAGGACACTGATGGGAATATGTAAGGTTGTAGACTTGGAAAGACCCTTGAAGGTGTGTGAACAGCATCTTCTTAGCCTGATACCACTGCTGAGCCTGTGGACTGGGCAGAGGTTCAAGAGGAACAGAAGACAGAGAACCCATGTGCTCCCCAGTCAAAGGTGGGCAAGGATGGGTTCAGGCAAGGCCAGTTGTCTTGTCTGTGGAACTGAATGCAAAGAGAACACCATGAATAGATCATATTCAGACTACTACTTGGTCAGAAGAGCGCTCTTTCTGTCCACTGCCAATGCAAATGTTGTCAGAACAGCCTGTTCAGTGCTAAGAGGATTACAAAGCCAAGTAAGCAAAAGCAAGTTCCTCTTTTTCTAAATGCCCTTAGTGTTTTGCCAAAGGGCAGTGGAAAGAAGAGCAGGAAAAATAGTGAGTTAATTTCTTGTCCTTGTAAGAATCAAGGATCTAATAGGCCATCCCATCTTACTCTGCTCCGAATAGGGTCCATGACACCATGAACAAGGCATCCAGGTATCCATTCATAAATCTGTGTACTGAAGTTTAGGAAAAGCTGATCTGAACTGTCTCCCAAAACCTCACATTGTGTTTGAACATTTGTATTCATCGATGGTTGATTTGGAATATTTTGGTGATTTTTCTTGCTCACGTTTAAGAGGAATATTTGTGTTTGCAAACATATGGACATAACAAATCCAACACTCTACCTCATTTGAAACTAAACACACAAAAAACTTGATATTTCCTTAGGCTGGCAAAGAAATGTCTGCCAGATTCAGAAATGAGCTCAGTTTTTGAAACTGTAGCTCTGAAAGTCTTGTATAATTATTTCTCTCTTGATTTGTTTCCAGAAAGACTGCCCGATCACCACACGTTGCAATTATGGTTTCCAATTCTCTGTAGAAACCAACCTTTCAGTTGCTCTTTACAAATATTATTCTAGAAGAGAAATTACAATGGTGCTGAAAATGTCTTGATAACACCTTTTCTCTTGCTTAATTGTCAATGATTATGAAAAACTAACTTTATTGGTATAGCTAATCTATTAGTTTATCATGGTCAGTGAATTACATTGCCCAGTAGATTTACACTAGCTGGATACCAACCCTGTGTCGTAAGGGTATTCTTGAATTAAAATTACAATACTTAAAAAACCAAAATCTCTTTACTGATTATATTTATGTATTAATAATAAATTCCTCAATAAATGATGGGTAAGGAAATACACAAACCATAAATGGTTGGTTGGCTTTACTATTCAGTGTAAACACTGTATATTCATGCATCTAGAGTTTGTCTAATGGCATTTACTTAAAAATAGATATTGTTATTATGTTTCATTAAGTTGACTTTGCTAGAAAGAAGAAATTTGTGAATTACACTCTCTTCTGACTTCATATTGAGTCATACATCTCACAGTTACTACAATCTTTTTTGCTTAGGGCTTGTCATTATAATCCATAAAAAGTTAATCTAATGTTGAAATAAAGTCACCAAAGTAATCAATCTTTGTCCTTTTTTCAAACCTTCAAACACTTTCAAATTTAATTTTCTAAGGAAAAATCTGCTGCAAGATAAAGAAACAGAGGAACCGCAAGTAGATGTCAAAAAGATCCACAAGGATGGTGAACTAGTCCCCTGCTCAATTATTCTGCCATTACGAACTGAGTGTGAACTGATGGTAATTGAAGCGAGAAAGGCACTAAAACACTTTCCAAAGAAACATCTGCAACGAATCAGAGGAATGAAGATAAAATGACAAGGACATTTAATGACAGGATTGTTCCCCTGCCCGCCTTTCTGCTTAAAAAGGTCTGGCCAAATTCCAGTTAGAAATAATCCCAGCACAATGAGTATACCATTTCTGTGTGATGTGTAACTGGGTTTCACAAAGTTATTTGAGGAATGTGGTTAAGTATCTCTTTGAAATCTGGACTGTTCCCAAACTTTCCAGTGCTCATGACACTCTGGATTGAGCTCTTCTTCTTCCTTCTCATAGTTTTTCCACCCACAAAAATTTTCTGTATTATTTGGGAGGGAGCATCACTGGTAATGAACGTACATTGGTATTAGAACTTATGAGGAAAGCGAGTGTATGCAGGACCATCCCAGGCCCCATGCTATTCCTCTCCTTCCTCACAGCCCTCCCTACTCAGCCCTCACCTAGTCATACCCTCCCATAACACACCACAGACTCTCGCCTGCATCAGGTTCACACTTCTGTTACAAACAAAGACCTCCAAGAAAGACAGAATCCCGTTTGAGGGTAAGCTCTTCCACCATTCAGTTACTTTCACTGCTAAAAATGCACGTCTTATTTATAATCCTTTGATACATGTCTGTTCTCCAAAGTTTCCTTCTTACGAAATTCCAGGTCATGATCAATTTATCTCTAAATGGACAAGTTGTCTCTGAATTTGATTTTCCACGTTTTCCAGACTTCGGAGCTTTCTCGTAACTTCTCACTGGTGTGGGCAAAGAACCGAGCAAGGTATCATACATTACCACAATGATAAAACACCATGAAAAGCCAAATTAATAGGTAGAAGCAGTAGTATAATATGGCTAAAACTGTGATCCAAAAAAAAAGGCAGTTGAAAAAGTCTTTTAATCTTGAATAGATTTTGGATTATTTTTAACAGAACCTTCATATTTAACTAATATTGTGATGTATTTTATTAGTTAAATATGAAGGTTCTGTTAAACTTAGGATCACAGTTTCGCAGACAAAATATTGATTCTGTGTCTGTTATCTGATTACTTAAAATTAGGATTGGAAAATATTCACAATCCTTTGCTGACAAGGAACAGGCAAAAAAATTATTTCAGATCATGGTAGGATGGAGTTGAGGTGGTGAAACCAGGCTGTACAAAATATTAAAGAGATGAGGTGTTTGATCTGCAGTCGCCACATTGCATTGACATTTCTGCATAAAAACATTTTGGCTCTCTATCAAGGCTGAAAATACTGACAGGTTTGCAACTCAGTTTTTCAAACAACAGTCTAAATTCCTTCTGTCACCATAGATATATTATATGAGAAGTTTGTTCTGTCTGAACTGTCCTCCTCCTTCCCAAATTGTCCATTCGCAACAGTTACAACAGAAATTTTTGGTCTCCTGTTTTATGGGTTAGTTCTGAATCAACATATTGATTGTTACTCTATGAAATGGAGGACATAAAATTAAATTTTCTTGATTGTACATGTTTACCGTTAATTGAAACATGCAAGTCCTGTCTCTGTTAACCATTCTTGAGTATTTTTTTTTAATAGGAAGAAGATCAAAATCAAGAACATTCATTTATCTAAGGAATACTTCCATTAAACATACTGAAAATATGTGGTACATGCAAGACACTTAGTGTGTATCGTGTTGGAATCCATTTGACCTTTGTTACTCTTTTCAGTGGAAAGAAGACTCAAAGCAGAAGGAAAGAAATATGCAAGGCTTTAGTTCAGAGCCCTCTGAAGACACCAGGAGATTTACCAGGCTAAAGTGAGAAGAGATTAGATTTTTAAACTATTCCATTTCTACCAGTACTTCAGGAAAGTGAAGTGTATTTCCGTTTTAAAAAGCCACCTGTCATGTCATACATAATCAGTGTGAAGGGTGAGATTAGCAGGGTTTTTCCACAGTAAATACAGCAATTACTGGCTTTTGGGGAAGATGAAAAGTATTTGCAAGTTTTGAGCAAATTCAACAACAAGTTCTGAATGAGAAAAAAAGGACAAAGTTTTGGATTAGGTTAAAACATTCTGTTTCAGTATTTTTAAATTATCTGGGTTTTTTCATAACAGTGAAATGAAATTTAACTTTTTTGCTGAATTACTGAAAAACAACTGTGAGCAGCAAAGGGATTTGTTAGAACAGGAGACGATTGTAATGAAGGTAAAAGAGAATGAGAAACGCAAATGCAAATGACAAAAGAAAAGAGTTTGAACAAGCGAGAAAACTCTCCAGCTCAGGAAAAGGGCACAGAGTCTCAGCTCATGTAGGTGAGCAGAGCCTGGGCAGCCTCCTGCCCACTGCTCCCAGTTCCCCTGCCTACAGTGTTTGGCAGGATGTCTTTCCATGGGATCCCTCTTCTATACCAGGGGTAGGGAGCGGTGATGCAGAACAGACAGACACATATTTAGCTCTCTTCCATGCCACTAACAACAGCAGACTCTGTACTGCACCGCATGCCTTGGGTCCACCCCCTCACGTTTCAGCTGCTCTGCCCCTGCACTGGGAGTTTCCTTCACCCTCCACCAAAGCCAAGCTTAGCTTGCCTGCTCATAGGAGCCGTCAATTTTGCTGGTGGTGGCACAGACACATTTCTCCTGCTGTTCAGCTTCCCCTGCTCAGAGCCAGAACCCATGGGTGCACATCCTAACCTCGTAGCGCTCACATCCCCAATGTTTCGGGCATGACCCGACCCCTCTGAGGGAGCATCGCAGCTCAGGTGTTGCCTTCTCACACCACAGGACTCCCTAAGACATCTGGGTCTTCTGAGACATTGCAGCTCCCCTGCAGTCCTTGCTGTAGATATGCAGAAAGGGACAGCTGAGCCATAAGCAAATATAAGAGAGTAATGCAGTAATTGACTGAAACACAGGCTGCCTTAATAGTCCTTTGAGCTCCTCAAGGGGCAGAAAAAAAGATATTACAGCAGTCAAAAGCTATGTATGAAATAAGCACATTTTTCCATATCCACATTCCGTATTTCTGCACCTGAAATTAGCTAGCGTATTGATAAATGAATTTATGCAGTTGATTTCACAAAGGTGGTCTGTATATTGCTACCATCTGTGTACCAAAACTTTTTAAAAGTGCAATATCAGAAAAAAATTGGCATTATAAACATCTTAGAAATGCGAGTGGGTATTCCAGCCTCTTAAATTTTTTTTATCATATTAGGTTTTCATTAGATTTTGGTGTAGGGTAAGCAGAGTGAATTTCTAAACCTTAAAAGATCAGGCAAAAGAAAAAATGATATCAAGTAAATCCCTATAAAAGCAACATCACATCCAGAAGAAACATGTCATTTTGGGTCTTCCAAATACTTTGAAAATAATAAAATGTGGTTTGGAAAGAAACGTGGTATGCTTTGAAATTCCAGCTGAAAAACCAAGGAAGACCTATTTGTTTTCTTTTGCCTTTTCATACAGCCCTTCTGGATTTTTTTTTTAGTATCTGTAAAGTGTTTTCAGACCATTTTATATGACAGATTGAATATGCATCATTATTTTTGTTGCTAGGACAAATGAGATAATCGTAAATGTTTTGTCTACAAAAAGGAAACTGCTATCAATTTTATGTGGTATACACAATAAAGGCATGGGCAAGTGAAGCTGGTGCATGTGGTGATTGCTGGGTGGGGATTAGCTGCTTTTGGTGGTGATTGACAGAAGAAACAAACCCAAGATTTTTATGGAGGAAAGCAGTTGTTTACAGATTTCACTTGTGTCAGTGGCAGACTTGTTGCAACAGATATCTGAGTGTCTCTGGCTCTTCTCTAAGCGTGACAGGCAGGAGGTAAATCACTAAGTCACACTTAGTTGTCAATGGTCTTGTGCTTTTAAGTCACCAATGGCTCTGAAATTTCAGAGATAATACTGACGTAGGGAGTGATCTGCAGCACTGGAAGTGAGGGGGGAGACAGCCTCATCCCCCTGACATGTGGACCATGATAAGACCGAAGGAATCCCTGAGGTCAAACTTGGCCCAAAGAATCCTTTCAAACACCTGCATCTTGAAAGGAATTTTCCATCCTTTCAGCTCCCACTTTTCTGCCAGGGAAGTACAATAAATGTAGGGACATGATTCAATGCAATCTTTTCTTAAAGCTATGCACATCTTCCCATCTCTCTAGTCTTTCCCAGTGTTCAAAAACCAAAAAAGTAAAAGACACAGGGCAAGGTATATGGCAATCCTTGCCCTGGGATACCTTCCCAACTTCTTGATGGTTGAGGGCCTTCCTGCATTAAGCTTGCAGTCATATTGTTGTAGTTAATAACCATGAATACATTTATTTCTGATGAATTTGCAGAATTCCTTTTGAATCAGTGTGTAAATTTTTCCTTGGCACCATGGGACAGCATCAGATTCCGCATTTTATTCTGAGCTGTGAAAAAATACATTTATTTAAAACCATTACCTTCAAATTTCACTGAGTGCCCCTAAAGCTCACATGAGAAAATGGGAATGTTTTCCTTTTTTTCTATGTCCTCTCTAAGAGGCCAAGCCCAGGGAGTTGTGGTGAATGGCGTTAAATCCAGTTGGCGGCAGGTCTCAAGTGGTGTTCCTCAGGGCTCAGTTTTGGGGCCAGCCTTGTTTAATATCTTTGTTGATGATCTGGACGAGGGAATTGAGTGCACCTTCAGTAAGTTTGCAGATGACACCAAATTAAGCAGGCGTGTTCATCTGCTTGAGGGTAGGAAGGCTCTGCAGAGAGATCTGGACAGACTGGATGGATGGGCTGAATCCAACTGCATGAGGTTTAGCAAGGCCAAGTGCCGGGTCTTGCGCTTGGGTCACAACAACCCCAGGCAACGCTACAGGCTTGGGGAGGAGTGGCTGGAAAGCTGCCTGGCAGAAAAGGATCTGGGGATCCTGGTGAACAGCCAGCTGAACGTGAGCCAGCAGTGTGCCCAGGTGGTCAAGAAGCCATTTTGGCCTGTATCAAGAATAGTGTGGCCAGCAAGAGTAGGGAAGTGATTGTGCCCGGGTACTCAGCACTGGTGAGGCTGCAGCTTGAATACTGTGTTCAGTTTTGGGTGCCACAGTATAGGAGGGACATTGAGGTGCTGGAGCGTGTCCAGAGAAGGGCAACGAAGCTGGTGAGGGATCTGGAGAACATGTCTTATGAGGAGCAGCTGAAGGAATTAGGATCGTTTAGTCTGGAGAAGAGAAGGTTGAAGGGAGACCTTATTGCTCTCTACAACTACCTGAAAGGAGGTTGTAGTGAGATGGGAGCCGGTCTCTTCTCTTAAGTAATTAGCGACAGGACAAGAGGAAACGGGTTCAAGTTGCGCCAGGGGAGGTTTAGGCTGGACATTAGGAAAAAATTTTTCACTGGAAGAGTTATCAAACATTGGAACAGGCTGCCCAGGGAGGTGGTCGAGTCACCATCCCTAGATGTGTTTAAAAGTTGTGTAGATGTGGTGCTTAGAGACATGGTTTAGTGGCAGACCTGGTAGAGTAGGGTCAATGGTTGGACTAGATGATCTTAAAGGTCTTTTCCAACCTAAACGATTCTATGATTCTATCACTCATGATTTTTTATTTCTCTCGTACCCCTCTTGCTCCTTCCTTTTCCAAACAAAGGAGTGCTTTTACTCATTTTTTCATTTCCTGGAAGTAACTCCATAGATATTTTCATCCTTATGACATTTTCCTTTATCTTTTCCAGTTGCCCTATATCCTTTTGGGCAGTGATCAGGGTGAGAGGGCATCACAGAACACTATGATGGCGTAATAATGTTTTCTATTCAGCAGTTCCTTTCTTAATAATTTCTAACACTCTGCTTTACTTGTTTGCCCCACCACCACTGATCACTGAGCTAGTGTTTTTCACAGTGACTTCAAGCACTTTTTACTTAGGGACAATAATTTCTACCTCATCACTGCATATCTATCATTAAAGATGTTCTGGCCTACGTGCCTTAGTTTGCACGCACTGACCTTTAGTTCCATCTTCCATTTTATTGCCAAATCTGTTAGCATTATGAAATCCTGATGCAACTTTTGAAATGAGCTTTAGATTTGACTATATCAAATAATTTTATCTGAGGACTTTGTTACCTCATTATTCACATACTTTTATACTTTAATTATGAGTATACTGAAGATATTTTATGGGTCTGTAACCCCTCCACTACAGAAATCAAATTCTTATTCCTACCCTTAATTTCCTACATCTTAGCCAGTTACTACTCAAAAAGGATGTTTTCCTCCTCTCCCAAGACTACTTGATTTCTTTACCATTCCTTGGTGGCGGATCATATCACAAGCTTTGGGAAAATCTCAATTCAGTGTATCAACAAGTAAACCGTCTCCTCATGTTTAATAACGCCTTTGACAAATTTGAAAGTGGTTTGTAAAGCATGACTCCCTTTTACAAATGTTGCGTTCACTCTATTCCATTATTTTTTAAATGGAGCTATAAGTCTTCTTCAGTATTATTTCTACCAACTTATCCGGTACAGAATTCAGAAATACTGACCTGTGCTTCCCTTGACTTATCAACCTGGTATCGCTTTTCTGCCTAACCATCCTCTCTGCCTTGAGTGACCCTCATGCCTCTCTCTGTCCTGAGGGACCCAGGTGCTCTCCTTAGCACAATTTCCCTTGCTAATGCCTTTGCTCATGGAAAGGTAAAATAGAAAAACAGCAACAACAACAAATGCAGATACAAGTTCAAAATCTGCCTGGGTTCTTTAAGGTGATAGACCTACCCATCCATTAGGTTTCAATTGACTGCTATCTAATTAGATTGTAGGTCCAGTGGGGAAGGGAAATTGCTTTTTCTTACCCTTTAAAAGTTATGTTAAAACAGACAAAGTATGTGACATGCTACCTATACATATCTGACTTCTTATTGAGTTAAAACTAGACATTTGAGATTCAAAAGGAAATTATTTTAGCAGATTCTGGTCTGCTTGAAAGAGTATGCTTTAAATAGAGCAGGTAATCAGATTAGTATGTGGTAGAAATGGATGAGAAAAATGAAAACTAAATGATACATCACGAGTGATCCATCTCTACCTCTGCAAGACCCAAAAAACCTGCATGGCACAGTTTCTCATTAATGTGGCACCTGGCTATATTTTCCCATTTGTCACTTATTTACTTGTGCAATGATCTCCTTGGGGAGGCGGGGGGAAGCCTGAGCTCTGCTCGCAGGGACAGAGGGTCCGGGTGGCAATAGACCAGCCGTGTTCATCTGTATCTGCACTTTCTTCAATTGCCGGGCATTGGCTTATGTGGATAACAGGAATTGTAGCTGCAGTGCAATGGCAGTAGCTATAATAGAATTTCTAATGCAGTAACTGATTCAAAAAATGAACCTCAGGGAAAGCGTGTATCCATTTTGCCTCCTGTGCTGTATTGATTTATAAATGATGCATAATTAACTGGCAGTGAGTAAACTATACCTTCAGGATCAATATCAGCAGTACAACAGATAAAATGTAATACTAAACACTCGCAAAATATTAGCAAACACCTACAAATCTCTAACAAGCCTTGTACAGCTTATCCGGGTAAGTTCTTGTTACACACACACTTTTACACACATGTTTTTTGCACGCATACCCCACCCACTCTTTGGGTTACAAAGTCACTCCATACAACCTGCTAATGCTCACACCAGTGAGAAAGGTCCCCGGGCTCACATGCACAGACCGGGGTGCGGGTCCCCCTTTGCACCACCCCGTGCTGTCACCCTGCTGCCTGCACAGTTTTCAAGAGGGGAGGCTGTGTGGGCATCCCTATGCACACCTTTTGTTGGCCTTTCACTGGGTCGTGCTGTGCCGATGAGACCCAGAAGTACGCCTGCTGACATGCAGAAATACGAATTTATGTTAAATAAAAAAAAAAAGAAGTGGTTCAGGTATGACACTTTTGCATAAGCTGGTTTATTCCTTACAGGAGCTTCAAAAGGGAATTCTTTCCTAGGGGATTCCTATCAGAAATCTTGGAAAACTTGTAAAAATTCCTTATACTTCAGCTGTCTGTTTTAGTCATTGGCATAGTCATCTACCAATAACAGCCCCATTAAACAGCAAAGACAGCAGAAAGCTGGTGCCTATCCAAGTTTTGTGGGCTTAAAAACAATTTATTCAGTTTGTCGTATATATGGTTAAGATTAAAAAAATAGAAAGAGTGCATTAAAAGAAAAAGAATTAAAAATAAAGCCTTTGAAAGGATGGGTTGACATAAAAATGTGCTCTTTGCACTTGCACATGATGTGACTTGGAACTAGCCTTGTCATTCCCTGTGAACCAGGGCTTCACCAAAGTAGGCTGGAGAGCATGGTCGCATGTCTTAGCAGAGTGCACGGCCAGTCCAATGCTTCCTGCTTTCAAAGGAAGCCAGGAGAGTCAGGCAGAGATTTTAAAATGTTTTAAGGCATGGAAATATGGAACAAATAATGATAAACTTTAAAATATTGACTTCCATGGCATAGAGGTAGCTGGAAGTGCCAGCACACAGAATATCCTTTGCTTGTGGCAATGCAGGTGACCTGGCCCAGCCTGACGCGTGCCCTGCTCTGCAGGCAGCTGCCTCACTACCTCTGTCCATCTTGCACGTCCACAGATTTTTTGGTAGCCCATTTTAAAGTAATTTGGGGAGGGCTGGTTTCTCAAAGGCACATGCCGAGGAGTATTTTGTGCCATTTACTACAGCATTTGATGACAGGGCTGATACTAGGAAAGTACAGGACAGGGAGTGTGGGGTTTTTCCAGTGGGCAGAATATCCGCCTCTGCTACGCACTGGAGGGGCCTGATGTGCAAACATGGATGTGGCTGGGGGTTTGACAGGGACTGAGACACTTGCTGGTGGTCAAAAGGCCATGTAATGGTCTAGGTTAGGCAAGAAGTTGTAGAGAGGAATTTCCAAAACTCTTTATTCAGCATTTCTGTTTAAAAGGAGATAAACAGTTGAAGATAAAGGTTTAATTTTGATTGCATCTGCACTGGGATAAAACAGTGGGAAGCAGTGGAGTTACCCCATCCTAATGTCAGGGCAAGTAAGACTGGGCTCAGGCAATGAAAAGAGGGGAGGACTCAGATTCCCTCTGTATCCTTATTTCAACTATGCCTCATTTTAGCAACTGTGTATGCTTCATCCATATCATAAATATTTTATATTCTTTCAGCCACTGAGTTCATCATTTAAACAGGAAGGCATTTAGCAGTGCTGTTCTCATTCGGTTTAAGGATGTACTTCAAGCATGAGATTAAATCCTCAACTGACGTAAAATAGTGCAGCCCCACTGGGTCTGGGGGAGCCGCTTCCCTCTGTACCAGCAGCGTTTCTGCTTCCATTGCCTCCAGAAGAAGCCCCCAGGTCCTCCTGAGAGCTCCCCTCGCCACACTGCCTCCTCCTAGACGAGCTCAGGGCTGAGCGGAGTCATCACGCAAAGGGCTTGTGCTGGTCGCAGCCCGGCACTTTGCTCCCGCAGCCCCGGGCGGTCCCCGCTACCGATATTGCAGCATGCAACCGCCAAGCTGAGCTGCAGACGGAGCTGAAAACGGGCACCATGAAGGCAGTTGTGGCAGCAGATTCCTTCTGAAACCAAAAGCGTCTCACCCTGCCGCTGACAGCCAGCACATCCCCACCACAGACAATGGAAACAACACTGGAGTCAGATTTACCCGTGACATCCCTACCAAACTAGCAAGCGAGCGCAGGCTGTAAATCAGCAAGAGCTTCACCTTGTGACTGTTATGGCAACAGAAAGCAGTTGTGAGTCCACAGCACCTGTGACTCAAAGAAAACTGAAGTGTTTCTCTTGTGCATTCAGGTTTAGTTGGTCCAGTGTTTTCACCATGAAAGCTTGTGTAACCATGCATATTTTGTCTGGATTGCACCAGCTCATGTAGACAATTTAACTGAAGTTTCCCTTTAGCATTACTTGAATCCACATACAAAACAAAAAAAAAGATAGTTGCATGTGGCATTTCCTTTGAATGCAACAAATGTTTACCATAAGAAGAGAAGTTGTGCTCTTTAGGGATGTTTCTCTATTGTTTTCTTTTGCTCTTATTGTCTCTGCCTGACAAAGCTAGGAAAGCGGGGCTGGAATTTTTATATCCACATAAAAATTCCAAATTCCAGCACTTCACAAGCGTAAAGTTGGATATGAATAAGAAACTGTGCCACATATCCTATCCCCAAATTAAAATAACTCCAGTCTTCCAGATATTTTGACCCATCTCAACCACTCCTATACTGCACAGTCATAACCAAGCTAGTTTTGAAACGGTCATCTGTAGGCCAGTAGCAACATAGCCCAGCAGGGTGAGAACTCACTAACTCATCGGTTAGTCCATGGTTAGGTCCAAGAGTTTGCGGTCGGTCTGCAGCAGCTCTGGAACGATGGGTTCCACTAAACAGTGCCTGGAAAGAAGACCTTGCTTGTCAGCCATGCAGCCCAGTCACCAAGCATGGAGCTGAATAAAGAGCACGATCCGGCACTTTCTGGATTCAGGCAGAAACAAGAAATATCACTAACTGCATTCCTGCTACACCAACTTGCTCTCTCAAGCCTGTAGGGGACTGGATGAACACCATAACCCTAGAACATCCCTTTCTCTCTAGCGTGTCCATATTTCATGTCCAGCAAACTATTTGCTAGAAAGTCAGGGAAATGGCAAGCTTAGATTACATTTTGCCATACTATCAAATAATTCACAGTGAACTGGAAGCCATTCAGAGAAGATGAAAATAAGACCAGAAAGATAAATCACTTATAATCATGTAAGAATGTCACAGACAATCTTAGGTGAGGGAAAAGGGAGAAGAACTATTTTCTGAACTGGATGCAAAAAAAGGCAATAAATGAAGAAGAATTACTAGGTTTTGTTCTAAAAAGTGGAATTGCAAAAAGGGAAAAAGAATACTTTTATCTTATTACATCTAAAAAATGGAAACCAGCCACAGATTATGAAAAGGTTGAAAAATCTTCCTCAACAGTGGACTATAGGCCTTTTGAGTTTTGGAGATTTTTTTCCCCACTGTATTTTCCTTTCCATTTCTTTTTTTTCTACTTTGTGCATTGATCCCAGCCTTGCAAACTCAAGGCATTTAAAGAGTATTTGAATTCAAAGGAGTGTTCACATGAATACGTGTGGGATAACAAGAGCTCAAAGAAGGGGGGAAGAAGGCAGGGTAGGTTGCAAGCCTCTGAAGTCAGAAATTTACCTTCTGATCTATCTGTAGAGACTACCTTAGTATGGGAGACTGCAAGAATAATTGTGTATAGTTTGAAGGAAAGATTTCAAATGTAAAAATGTGTCATTTGCCTCAGAGTGAGGCTTACACTCAGGGGAACCGGCTAGCAGTCTGTAAATGTGTAAAGTGAATAGACCCCAAGGACAGAATACAATTACTTAGGAGGTAATGAGATGAGATTAAGAAGGGAATATTTAGACAGAATGCCAGGAAAAGCTTGAGCTACTTTGAAGTGTTGAATAGTCTTGTGAGGGAAACGTGAAAGCACAATTACTTGAGACATTTAAAACTGTAAGTACGCTCACATTTGCTGCAGGGAACACATCTCCCTTTGCAGGGAGATAGACTGAGTGATGCAGCCAGGTTTCTACCCTGATTTTTTTCTTCCATAATGCAGAGCACTGTGCAATTCAGATGCCCAGATGCTGTAATAACAAGTAACACAAAGGACACTGCAGTGGTGAGCAGCATGAGGCAGGTGGTCAGTGGGTTGCAACAAGCATTAGAGAATTTTTGCCTACTGTATCACCTGGTTGCAAACAGTAATGGGTTATGTCAGTCCAGACACATATGTTACCTTCTTGAATGCTTTTGACTATCACTAGTAACACCAACTAGCACTGGGAGGTGGTACCCCTATGCTTGGCATCTTGTGACATGCTGCCCCAGAAAAAAAAGGAAGAAAAGGTACTTCTAGGGCTGGGGCAGCGCTGTCTGCTCTCAACCATAATTCCAATGAGCTTGCAGCAGTGCAAAGGGGGGCAGAGGGAGCTGATTATTTTGAATCTTTCTCAGTCTAAGGATTAGATGTACTTCAACCCAGTCTGCCACCAACCCAGCCCAGTCTGCTGATCTCAGCAGCCACCAACCTTTCTGCTGGTCTGCCATGAATCCAAAAGAGTCTTGGGAATTGAACTTGTGGCACTCCTTGCTAACTGAGGTTGCAGATGCAAAAAGTTGACATGTTGGTCAGGGGGAGACTGGACAAGTACTCAGAAGAGAAGCCTGTTGAGGATTACTAAATAGAAAAACCAGATCAAGCTCAGGAAATTCATAACCTGAAGACAGGCAGAGGCTGGAGAGCAGTTTTGGGATGTACCATGTACATTGGCTATGCTCTTCCCTGGGTAGCTGCCCATGGCCTCTGCTGGAGACTGTGGGCTAGATGGACCCTTGCTCTGAAACAGTGTGTCTGTTAATATACTTTCCTGTTCTTAACTTTTCCAGAAGCCAGAGGAAAGTCTGCCTGACTGCAGTCCCTTTTTGTGTGGAATTTTTGTGGCATAATAATTAAAATAGAATTAGGGAATTAGAATAAATAGGGTGGCTCTGTATCTCTAAATTACTCTTATATTTCACATTATCTAAAAGGCACTGAGGATTTAACTGACAAAATGTGTTCTTAACCTCTATTTTTCTTTTCTTCTTTTGCTATTTTGAAAACAAATGGCCAGACACATTTTGTTATCGTTGTCCTATTGGGAAGGAATAATGCACGCCTAATATTACTAAGGGGAGTATTCCTCTCCCTGACTTTCAGTGACAGGCAGCAAATCCTCTGTATAGTGAAAGAGGGGAAGACACCTGCGAAGGGCGGTTGAGAACAAGAGTGAGATTGGCTAGTCCTTTATTTAGCATTTGGCATTTGCTTTATAAAGCATTTGTTGAAAGAGTTTGAAATAAACAATAGCAATGACAAATGGTGGTTATTTTAACACCTTTTATGAAGCTAATGACTAAGAGGTCATTTGATATAGCTTATATTATTACCTAGTATCAGTGGGACGAGGTTAGAGCTACTAAAAAATGCCTCCATGAAACACAGGGAGTATAAACACTGGGTCTTTGGCCCAAATGGTTTTCTCTACGGATGCCTTCCTGCTGCACCACATTGTTTGCTAATATAAAGACTGTTGGAATACACTGGCAACTGGAACAAACAAGGCCAACACGGTGCCAGAATATAACCAAAGTACAGACTGGTGGCTGTGGAACTCACTTAGCCTGGTGTAGATATGGCCACAGGGGTCAGTCAAGTGGAAGTTGCTTTAGGACTGAAGTACTACTCAGTGTTGTATCAAAGAGATGGAATTTAGCTGTCAGTATTTTTTCTTACCTATAATGCTGTTGTTCTTCCAAATTTTCCCATAGTTTTATATAATTTTATACAGAATATTCATTGTCCTTAGCCAAAATGTGGCAGAAAAAGACTAGAGTGAACTTCACATCATGGTCTTGTAGGCTGCAGAATAAGTTCACTGCAGGGCAGGCACACATTGCAACATACATCTATTCGGGTTTTCCAGGTTTTTCTCAATACTGTCTTAAACAATTTCAAGGCCTCGAAGAAACGTGAGAACGACTTTGGAAAAAAATCACATTTGACTGTAACGGTACCAAGTTGATTATATGGCTCATTGAGTAACTTGGCCCTATTAGGAAACATTGATTTCCCTCCCCCCTCCCCACACCCTTCAATCTGCGACATGCAATTGCAAGACGATTTAGCAGGAACAGTTCAGCTATTTCAATGCAGTACAGCAACTGTTTCATTTCATACATTTTATGACTCTAGGTTAAGGAGAGCCATTTCAAAGCAGTATTTAACCTACAGGCTCTGTAAAGAAGGCTGGGATTTCAGTAAATACAGTGTGTGTGCTGTGTCTGGGGCTGAAGCTGACATCAAGCCAGATCATTCTTTTCAGCTATTGCTAGTATGTTCTTCTAGTGTGGGCCCGATTCTGCAAGGACTTTTCCAGCTGAATTACATAGTTCCCATTCAGGCAGTTTCCACTGAAATCTCCACGGCACTCACTGTGATAAATATTTCTCATGAGGAGCAGAAATTGCAAAACATTGCCATCTGTAAGCAACAAATTACAATTGTTTTAATATTTGCCAGATAACAAAAGATTGCCATTGCAGAGCCCTTGAGGAGTACAGATCAATTCTGTGTCACAGGTAAGCAAACTAAGCTCTCTCTGAACAGCCAAAGGCTCTTTTACCCTGCTGGGAAGACATACTGATGCAGTCATGCTGTTTTCTGAACATGTCCCATTCAGCATCTCACCTAGAGCTTCATCTTGCAATGCAGGTAGTCCTGGAGCGAGCACCTGAATATGAGTCCAAGTAAAAGAAACACTAGCTGGTTTGTCCCCGGCTCCTCCTCTCTGTCACTTGTTTCAGTGGCCAGTCTGGCCCAAATCACGACACCCCCTCACTCTTCTCAGCACATGAGTTTCAGAGACACCACCAGCTCCTCTCACACCCCCTCCACGCAAGAGGCAGTTTGCACAGTGACAAGCGTAGAGATACAAATGCAGATTGTCCAAGCAAAACTACACAGGTGTGTAGCTGGTGACTGCTCACTGCACTGCATGGCAGACACTGCAACGACTGCAAAATTCTGCCCTCCTTTCCCACACAGACACCACTAATCTGAGTCTTTCTTCTCGAGCCAGCCAAAAACTTTCATGAAATTCATAAGAATCTAGCACATTAGAGACTTCTCTGTGTTGGTCAAGTCTGGTAAGTTGGTCTGGTAAATTGGTCGACTTACCAGATATCTGCTGGGAATGCAATACAGCAGAAACAGTCTAGAAGGTTCCTGGAGTGTGTTGCAGATAACTTCCTGACACAGCTGGTGAGAAAGCCAACTAGGGAAGGTGCCCTGCTGGACATGTTGTTTGTAAACAAAGAAGGACTGTGGAGGATGTGACAGTTGGAGGCTGTCTTGGGGCATAGCTATCATGAAATTATAGAGTTTTCGATTCTTGGAGAAGCAAGGAGGAGGATCAGCAGAACTGCTACCTTGGACTTCTGGAGGGCAGACTTTGGTCTTTTCAGGAGCCTCATTGACAGAGCCCCTTAGGAGGCAGTCCTGAAGGGCAAAGGAGTCCAGGAAGGCTGGATGTTTTTCAAGAAGGAAGTCAAAGGCACAGGAGCAGTCTGTCCCCATGTGCCGAAAAATAAGCCATCAGGGAAAAAGACTGGCCTGACTGAACACAGCACTATGGCTGCAACTCACGGAAAAAAGAGAATTCATGGCCTTTGGAAGAAGGGGCAGGCCACTCATGAGGGCTACAAAGATGTTGTGAGGCTATGTAGAGAGAAAATTAGAAGGGCCGAAGCCCAACTGAACTTAATCTGTTTTCTGATGTTAAGGACAATAAAAAAAGTGTCTACAAATACATTAGCAATAAAAGGAGGATAAAGCATAATCTCCATCCTTTATTAGATGGGGTCTAAAACCTAGTGACAAGAATGAGGAAAAGGATGAGGTACTTAATGCCTTCTTTACCTCAGTCTTTAGTAGTAGGACCAGTTGTTCCCTGAGTACCCAGTCCCCTGAGCTAGTAGATAGGGACAGGGGGCAGAATGAAGCCCCCATAATTCAAGGGGAAATGGTGAGGGACCTGCTACAGCACTTAAACATACACAAGTCTATGGGGCCAATGGAATCCACCCAAGGCTACTGAGGGGGCTGACAGATGTGCTCACCAAACCCCTTCCCATCATTTATCAGCAGTCCTGGCTAACCAGGGAGGTCCCAGTTGACTGGAGGTTAGCAAATGTGACACCCATCCACAAGAAGGGCCTGAAGGAGGACCTGGGGAACTACAGGCCTGTCAGTCTGACCTTGGTACCTGGAAAGGTTATGGAGCAGGTCATCCTGAGTGCCATTACGTGGCACATACAAGACAACCAGGTGATCAGGCCCAGTCAGCATGGGTTCACGAAAGGCAGGTCCTGCTTGACAAACCTGATCTCCTTCTACCACAAGGTAACCTGCTTAGTAGATGAGGGAAAGGCTATGGATGTTGTTTACCTGGACTTTAGTAAGGCCTTCGACACCGTTTCCCACAGCGTTCTCCTGGAGCAACTGACTGCTCATGGCTTGGATGGGTGTTCTCTTCTCAAAAACTGGCTGGATGGCCAGGCCCAAAGAGTGGTGGTGAATGGAGGTAAATCCAGTCAGCGGCCAGTCACAAGTGGTGTTCCTGGGGCTCGGTGCTGAGGCTAGTTCTCTTCAGTATCTTTATCAACAACCTGGATGAGGGGATTGAGTGCACCCTCAATAAGTTTGCAGATGACACCAAGTTGGGCAGGAGTGTTGATCTGCTTGAGGGTGTGATGGCCCTACAGAGGGATCTGGACAGGCTGGATCGATGGGCCGAGGCCAATGATATGAGGTTCAACAAGGCCAAGTGCCAGGTCCTGCACTTGGGTCACAACAACCCCATGCAGCACTACAGGCTTGGGGAAGAGTGGCTGGAAAGCTGCCTGGCAGGAAAGGACCTCGGGGTGTCGGTCAACAGCTGGCTGAATATGAGCCAGCAGTGTGCCCAGGTGGCCAAGAACGCCAAAGGCATCCTGGCTTGTATCAGGAATAGTGTGGCCAGCAGCACTAGGAAAGTGATTGTCCCCCTGTACCTGGCACTAGTGAGGCTGCACTGTGTTCAGTTTTGGGCCCCTCGCTACAAGAAAGACATGGAGGTGCTGGAGTGTGTCCAGAGAAGGGCAACAAAGCTGGTGAAGGGTCTAGAGAACAAGTCTTATGAGGACTGGCTGAGGGAACTGGGGTTGTTTCATCTACAGAAAAGGGGAGACCATATTGCTCTCTACAACTACCTGAAAAGAGGTTGTAGAGAGGCGGGGGTCGGTCGATAGGATGAGAGAAAATGACCTCAAGTTCTACCAGGGCAGGTTTAGATCAAATATTAGGAAAAATTTCTTCACCAAAAGGGTTATCAAGCATTGGAACAGGCTGCCCAGGGAAGTGGTGGAATCACCACCCCTGGAGGTATTTAAAAGATGGGTAGACATTGTGCTTAGGGTCGTGGTTTAGTGGTGGTTTTGGCAGTGTTAGATTGATGGTTGGACTTGATCTTAAAGGTCCCTTCCAACCTAGACGATTCTATGTTTCTATGAAGCATGGCTGAATTCAGTCTGTAAGTGCAAATGATCTTATGCAGGCAAGCTCTCAGGTGAGCAACAGGCAGACAGGCAAGCAATATAATTCCCTGCTAACCCTTGTTTCCTTTGGAAATCAAGCTGAAAACCAGATTGTCTTGGGAGGGCTGCGGTGTTTTAGTTTAAATAAATTGAGGGATTTGGTTTAGAAAAAAGATACAGAACAGCTTCTAGACAAGAACGGTTGAGTAGGGTATGACTTTTCAGCTAGAAAAAGAGAAAACGAGGAACACTTCCAGCCATAGAGTTAACCACTTAGGAGTTATCTACATAGCCCCTCCCTGTTTTTCTTCTGCTGTCTTAGTGCTGCCAAATCTCACGCTTCAATTTTAACAGACCAGTGAAAAGGCAGAAGAGAAAAAGAATGAGGGAGAATAAGGGAAATGGTAGAACATCTAGGCTATACAAAATAACGACGAAAAGAACTCCATTGCACAGGAGAAGGAGGTAAAAAGTTTACTGGTTCCTTGCAGGAAGGTCAGTGGTATGAGGGGTTATAGAAAACAGGGAAACGGTGAGAACGGTATACAAAAAAACATGGAAAACTTGCAATGGAAGAAAGGAGAAGAAAGAAAAACAGAGAAAAAATGGCTCAAGCATGTAGGATGAGAAGAAGTTTTGCAAGAAATCCCTAAATACCCCAGGACTGTACAGCAGCAGAAGGGGAAAATGAACCTGGAAGAAGCCCATGGTGTACACTGAGCCTAGGAAAGCAAGAAATTGTTTGTTTATCACAAAATTTATTCAGCTTGTAAAACCCAGACCTGCACACTCTCTGCCTGCCATCTGCATGCTGCTTGTAGCACTGACAGCCCTAGCAGAAAGTCAGATGTGTCTCAGAGGAATTTGGTCCTTCCTGGAAACTCCTCCTGGGGCTCTGGGTGAGAGTGATTTGTGATTCTCTGGGTGGGAATATATTGATCCTTCCTCTCTGATTAATGACAACTGTTATAATTTGGAAGGTAATTCTTTAGGAGTGATTTGACCTCTCTGAGGAACCAGCCAAAATCGATCCCCTTAGCGTGGGAGTACTGTAGCAGAGCAAACAAGGCTCCATCTGTGCCCAGTGTTTCCCATGCAGCCATGCTCATGAGTACCCTGTCCACCTCTGAGCATGCCTGTGTTGGGTATCCAGGGCACAGTTTGTATTAGGTTTATGGATTATTCCTGCTTCTGTCACACAACTGCTGCTGCGCACAGCCAAGGAGCAATCGTGCCCATCTTGCAACTGTAACTGCCCAGGCAATTTATATGAGACTTATTTCATTCACAGCATGATTTCCTCCAAATTTCAGTGAATGAGGATGACTGAGCAACCAGCCACAAGGAGTTGCTTTAGACATACCATCTCTGACTGGGAGCTGCTGAGACTTTTCTGAGGTAAGTTAAGACAAATCTAGTAAATGATTAAACATGGGACCTCTGAGGGATGCTGGGATATGACCGGAAGTGGAACTGGTAACTCAAATGGGCAATGTTTTTTCTCAGTGAGAGAGTGCTGAAGCTCAAAATTACTCAGCACAGTGCCTTCTTTTTTGGAGACAGAAAACAGTACCTTCTCCATTGTAACTGTGGGAAATCGTAGAGTCATAGAATTGTTTAGATTGGAAAAGACCTTTAAGATCATCTAGTCCAACCATTGACCCTACTCTACCAGGTCTGCCACTAAACCATGTCTGTAAGCACCACATCTACACAACTTTTAAACACATCTAGGGATGGTGACTCGACCACCTCCCTGGGCAGCCTGTTCCAATGTTTGATAAATGAAGGTGTTAGTTCTGGTACACTAGTCCTCTGCGGTTTTTCTGGTTTATGGTTGGACTCGATGACCTTAAAGGTCCCTTCCAACCTAGGTGATTCTATGATTCTATGATTCTGGCTTTCTGTGGTTATTTGTGACTGGCAGGAGATCGAGCAGCCTTGGGGCTGCTCTCCACCAGCACAACATGTGTTGTCCGGCAGCTGCAGTGGGAAGCTGTGACTTAGCTTCTGCAGTCTGCACCTTTCACGAGACATAAAGCCATACAATCAACCTCTATATGACTGTCTGAAGAAATTACACTTTGAAATTTGCCTTTCACAGTCTCTGAATGGTTGAAGGACTAACCAAACTTCTCTGAGGCTTTAGTCACTTGAATTCAGTCAACTAAAACAATGACGCTGCCCAGTAGCACAGCCATCTTTGGTTTATGGTCTGCAAACATCCCAAGGTCCATGCGCTACTTCTGAGGGGTCAGTGAGAGGTAACAAAGAAAAGACATCTTTTGCTTTACAAGCATATTTATGTCCTCTGGAAATTTTTCAGGTAACCACAAGTGGAAAAAGGCTTGAAAAACAACTTTGTATCACATTCTTTAAGACCTCAAAACTGTTATATGTTATCAGTGTTTCTTCATTGCAGGCTGCTCAAACCCTAAGTATTGCCCACCATAGAACAAAAAAAAAAAGCTGTGTCTCAGTGACTCAATGCTGAGTCATTATAATCCAGATAAGAATATCAATGAAGGTATTTGTAATTTTTCAGATCTTTGTCACCACATGGTCTGATTTCTCTACAAATATTTTCATTTCTAGAAGAAATACAAGGCAGTAAGCTTAACAAAACAGCTTATTTTGTATCATGACAAATCCTTTTCTCTAAGTCAAGATTTAAAGCAGAACTAATGTGGTTTTTTTTTAAATGGACTGTATAAAATAGGACTAGAAAAAACCACATCATAGGACCTATTAAAATGAAACTCTTTGACTGTTTACCCTGTGCAGACCTCAATCTCCTCTGTGCCCAGAGTATTTGTGTGTGTGTGCACAAACATGTGGAGAGCAGCTAGAACAGACCAGCTCTAGCTGTGAGGATTTTACTCTCCAACCTCTTGGGGCTACAGTAGTAGAAGTGATAAGTCAAAACACAAACAATAGACCAAAGGTGAGAGAGACATAAAAACCATGTGATTCTTTTCTTTTGATTCATAGGTACCACCTGAGGCCACTCATCACTTAGCCATATTAGCTAGCTGATGTTTTTCAGACACCTTGGTTGAAGCAGGGCTTGAAAGACTGGAGTGAAGACAGGGCAGTGGTCAGGGACATCAGTTTTCAGGAGGCTGTTCCTCAACTAGTGAACACCATGGGCATGAGGCAGGGACAACATATGTTTACTATTATACATAATACTTCAATTTATTCAGGCGGCAACAGTGTTGAAAACAAACCTGATATTTTCCATATGCAGGCGAAGACGTAGTCTTTTTTCCTGAGAGCTTATGGCCTTGGAAAAGGTTTAGTGGAAGGAGAGCAGCAAGTCCTGGCTAACTGAACTGGAAACTGCAGCCACCACCCCTCCATGACAGACCTTCGCATTCCTCCTGGAGCAAAGGTGCCATTGCAGTGCACCACTGCTTCCCCCTGCTTCTGGACCCTGTGTGCCAAAGCTTGGCCTTGCCAGGCAGCTGTGGCTGAAACATGGTCTACAAATGCCATGTGGCAGCTTTCGTGTGTGCCTCTGGGAGGACTGGACAGCAGGAGCCCTGCTGGAAGGCTCTCCTGTTCACCTTTAAGGTGCTGCATACCTTCTCCCTTCTATGCAGAGTTTGTGCTCTAGGTGCTCCCAATGCTGGTACCGATGGCTGCTTCTCATGTCTGGGCAGAGGAGTTTTCCAAGGTGTGTCAAATGGAGTTTTACCTTGCATTTTTCTTAAATAAGGAAGCTCTGGCAGTACTAAACAATAATTGTGAAATAAGTCATTCATGGTATTTTTTCCCTTACACTCAGTTGTTGAAGTATTTTTTTTCACTTTTTTTTTTTTTTCATGTGACCAGCGCTGATTAGGAGAATCTTTTCCTAGGTCTTCAGCTGCTCAGCTCCCAGACTCTTACAGGTTTTCCTCTCTGGAGCCCATTCCTTCCCCCCCCATAATCTAGCAATTCCGTACTGTTATTTTACATACGTTAATTAGACCTGGTGCTGGGATGAAAAGAACAAGAAGAAACAAAAACATTTATTTTAATATTTCAGAACCAAAGACACGGGATAGGCAGCTCCATTTTTCAGTATCAGGACACCTGTCCCACTGCTCTGACTCAGAAACCCTTTGAGCAGGGGAAGTTTGAAGAACCTTTAGGATAAGAGCCCTCCCACACTGCTTGCACAGATACACATCTGATCTTACCTTTTATCTGAAAAGATCTCCACAGCTAAAGGAAACAGAAATATGGTTTCAAAGCTAAAGCAGTAACACATTACAAGCTGAAATGCAGTTTCATCCCACTAGAGGGTGGTCTGGTCACCTTCATGTTATGGCTGAGGAGTGTGGGCAAAGCCCTTTCAGAAAGCCTGTGTCCCCTTTATTTAGACTGAGCAACATCAAAGTATTCCTGTTCTGAGTTTTTCCAAGTGCCTCATGTCCCATCATAAGCGTTGAACCTACTCTCTTATTTAAACAAATAAACACGTTGCACTTTTCACTGAAGATCTGACACTACAAATATTAGCATGCTCTGAAGACTTCTACCAATGCTGCAACTGTATATACATATATGAAACAGCAAAGTGAGACTCACTGTTAAAGAGGAACGTGCTTGGCTTGATACCACTTTGAAACCTTTAAAATCTGTTTACATGGTTGATATTTTCTTCATATCATTTTCACAGGAAGCTGGATTATTACAAGTAAAACAAGGCAAATTCTTTCTTATGAGCTAGCCTGTGTTCTGACAGTGAAGCAGAAAGGGCTGTACCCCATGAGATGAACTGGAGACTCTTCCATCAGGTTTGGTAGTGCTGATAGTTAATCTCACAGCCAGCTCTCGCACCAGCTGCATGAGATTTGCCAAAAACACCTTCCTCTGCCAAGCTGTCTCTCTCCCTGGGGAGCAGCCATGTCACCTCTGCTCCCCTTCCCACAGCAGCTTGCTCATCTCCCTCTTTCACCTCCTTCATCTGCTCAGACTCAAATCATAGAATCATAGAATCATAGAATCATAGAATCATAGAATCATTTAGGTTGGAAAAGACCTTTAAGATCATCTAGTCCAACCATTGACCCTGCTCTACCAGGTCTGCCACCAAACCATGTCTCTAAGCACCGCATCTACATGACTTTTAAACACATGCATACATCCCTGCCTTCATGCTTCATGGCCCAACCTTCAAAACTCCTTGTCTTGTTCCTCCTTCTGAGGTGCATGTTACAATCACCAGGAAAAGGTAATTTCAACCTGCTTTCTGGTTCACACCATTTCTGATGATCAGAAATCCTTTAGGACCCTTGCAAGGAAAATAAAAGTACAGCCTCACATCATGGGACTGAAGCTGCATCAAGCGTCAACCCAAACACCATAGTTTCAATCTGAGTTTCAAAGAGATTTCAGAGAATTTCATCCAACATCTTGGCTCCTACCTCAATGTCTACCTACATGGGAATCCTCCCTTTTACAGTCATGAGAGTGGGAGCAAAGACACAACACCACAAGGGATAAGCGGTGTTTGTGTACCTATGAGAAGCTTTCTCTGTTAGGGTTTTTTTTCCAAAAATGAATTAGGCTTTGGATCCTGTTGCTCTGATCAGGTTTCTCTTTACTGACTCATTTTCTTAAGTGTTATTTTCAGATTTAGTAGACAATAAATGAAAGACTTTATCTCAAAAACATGTGGTGGCAGGTATTTTCAGCCACAAAAAATTGCCACATCTAAGGATGTTCCAATGTGGATGCAAGCTCACTAGGAAAATGTGAAGACTCTGAGCAAAGCAGGGCACAATTCACCGTTACATTAAAAAATATATATACTCATATTTTGAATGATACAGAAACAAATGTAAAGTGATTGGGGAAAAAACATGCTTCATTTGCATGAGTTCACTTTCTCATCCATTTTAGGAGACATTATTTGCCTATTTGGTTTGTCTGCTTCACATAGTTCAAACAACAAAAATGTTAAAAGATTAAAGAATTCATTTGAATCATGTCAACAGATATGACCCAGCTGCCAATGATAATCAAGAGTACCTTCAGCTGTGAGTTTGGATGCAAATCACAATAAAACAGGACGATCTGTTCTGATGCAATATAATGAATTATTACATCATTCATCTGGTCTGTATAAACACAACATGGCAAAGAAATAAACTCCTTTCTCTTCATAAATTCTTTACACTTCAGTGTCTTGAGAGTTATATAGGATGTGGCATATTGTTTGGCTCCTGTAGAAGGGAATGCAGTGGTATGGATGGGAAGCGTGACACTCAAGTCTTACAAAAACCTCTTGCCTCCCTGTGCTCCTCTTTGGAGGCAGCAGAGCTTTGAATGGGTGGTGTTGTCTCTAATAAGTAAGTGTTATATACTTAACTATTAGGATAGATAAGTAGAGCTGTCCTCCATAATTGGTTCCAACATCTGGATACCACCGTTAAATAGTTTTGGGGAGGAACATGTGGTCCTCATTTAAAACACTGCAAACACTAACATGATGTAGACTGAAATTCTAAGTAAGACTACTGCTGTTTTGATTATACTCTGAGATAAAAAATAAAAGGGAACAGCACTCTAAATGATGTAAAACTGCAAGAACACCAGCATCCTTTAACAGGTATCTCTACAACAGATAAAGCAGCAACTTTTCTTTTATAACAGAACTCATCAAAGCATGGAACTGATGTCTTTGTTTTGTTTCCCATGTGAACAGGGAAGGGAAGGGAAGGGAAGGAAAGGGAAGGAAAGGAAAGGAAAGGAAAGGAAAGGAAAGGAAAGGAAAGGAAAGGAAAGGAAAGGAATAAATTCCAAATGTAGCTAAAATTATCAAGGCTGTCCTTTGAATGCTGTTTCAGAATCCAGGGCTCTGCATTGCCATTCCTCTGTAACCCAAATTAATTAGGTATTGACTTGTTTTTTCATTCAATTAAAGTATAATTAAATGGCAGTGGTCTGTCTCTGAAAAACAGATGAAAAGGTTCTGGTAAGAATCTCTAGGTTAATCCAGCTGCTTAAAATGTGTGTTGTATTTGACCATTTGCCAAGAGACTCTGTGAATACACGAGCCAGCTGGCACGGGGAGGACTGGTGGGAACCTGTCAGCTGTTTAGGACAATGGCTGAAGCTTTTTTAACCAAATCAGTTTTTAAAATACCCAAAAATGAGACACCCTACCTTGGCAGCTCAGGAATTATGGCAGGAATTAAATCCTAGGAATTTTTTTCCTCTTAAAATATGAGTTTTGATTCATATTCTGTGAACCTCTGAACCAAGCCGTTTATTTAGATTATTGTTAAATGTCTGGCAAAGAGACACAATGCATCAAAGCCTTATTTTTGCAATGATAGAGCCCAAGTTTGCTATTTTGACAAATATGGCTATTCAGAAGGGGAAAACTGTGTTAGTGTGCTGAATGGAGTTGCATCACCAGTTGCTCTTTTAACATGGCAGAACTCCAGCCTTGGGTCCAGATTTCAGGGCGTCACCTCTCACTCCACAAGACCTCAGGAGGATGCGCAGGTGCTTGTTTTGCCAAACTGTGAGCCACAAGCACACCCTGGTGAGCGGTCACTCCCACACGCCCTGCTGTTGGCTCCAGCTGTGCTGCTCATGGGAATAACTGCTTATCAGCCCAAGTGAGAGCTTCACGAGCAAACCTTTAATGCACTGTTTCCTACTAAGTATTTTAGACAGAAAAATTAGCCAATGACCCTGGCATCTAAAAAACCTCTTTTGCTCCCTGTGTTTTTGCTGTTGAATGAAATGAAATGATTACAGACAGGAGCGATTTGTGGAGCACAGAGGCGAATAGCCGAATAGCTCTTTAAAAGCCGAGCTGGGTGCCTGTGTGTGGAGGCCGGGGTGTCTGCACGCCAGGTGTCGATATGAAACTTGCCATGCTAACAAGAGCCTCGCAACAGGCTGTTACTTTGATTTTTTCCACCTGGTGCTTGCTGCAGCAACATGTCTGCCTCACCATGTGAGTTATCTGAGAAGCTGTCAAAAGGCAGGGAAGATATGGGAAGTTTTGAAAAACCTGGCTGAGCCTGCCTTCTCAATGGTAACACTTTATGACACTTTTATTTTCAATCCCAGACTTCAGATGCTTCATTTTCTTTCCACCGAGGGAGACAAGCTAGCAACGAAAGCTCTCCAGCACCCAGAGATGCTCCGGCTGTGTGCTTCGTGGGGTGTCCTGGTGCTCTGTCCAGGGCTTCTCCTCAGCTTCCAGGTTCCTGCCCACAATTACAGAATGACCTTTTTGTTTGTGCAGAAAAAGAAAAATGTAAATGTAAATATCTCCATAAGCATTTGGAAGATGAGAAAAAGCAGATCTCCTTAATTCATTTCTGAAACCTTCAGGTGTATATCTGAATCACTCCATACCCAATATTTTTGGTGAGCTGTGGACTTTGGTGTTCCCAAACAGGAAAACCTGAAGTGTAAATACTAGGTAGGGAATTAACATGAAGGGGACAATCCTGAAGCCACAAAGGCAATGAAGGAAAGCTGGGAGAAGCCAGAAGTTGCATTTCAGCATCTTTTGCACTTGCAGAAGGACTTGCATGCCTGAAATCCTGGCTGCTTATCCAAACTGGACCAGCAAGTGTGTATAACAAAAGGTTATTCCCCTACTGTACCAACTTCACTTTCTTTATTTCCACTGACCAGCAGAGCTGTACAGTGTTACTGTTGTGTGTGTCACAGACTGCTCCTGGTGATATAGACACTGGATTGCTCTCCTTTTCTTGATACATAGGATTTTTTTTTTTTCTGTCAAAGGATTCCATTTCTAAAATACAATTTCTTTTTTCAGGACAGAGGATGGAAGATATTCTGGGAAGGAGGAAGCAGTTTAATATTTCTTTTTCTCCCCATTATCCAAATCTGCATTATTTGCTCTATGCTGTATTCTGATTGCAGAACTACTTGCAGGTTTCATTGATCCTTAGCAAAAGTAGTTTGGGAGCCCCAGAAATGTTGGTGACAGCACTATCTGTGAGCGCACTTCTCATGGATGCATTTCTGAGCAGCCAGACTTGACCAGAGATGTGTGGGCACTCGGTGGCCTCTGATGTTGCTCACAGCTCAGTTCAGCTCCTTTGACATCCTCATGTCTCCCTACTCCTGGAGCCAGGAGCATGGGACTGTGCAGCTCCTGGGCCCTCTCACCATCCCACACTGCTCACGGTGCAGAGCATGTGGACAGGATGGGAAGATGAGGGTACCCCACTCCATTCGCCAAATGTCTCCAAGCCAATAAGCAATAACATGCTGTTGGGGGCAGGGGTCCCACACCCAGATCCATCTGGGAGGCTTTGGGACTCCAGAAATTTTTTGTGGACTTGGAATCTGCGTTCAGGTCACCAGGTCATCTTCTGCCTCTACAGAAGGAACCAGAAATCCAGGGGAAGCCCAGTGCTTTCGCTGGAGGTATGGTCCAGAGAGATCTGGCTCAGGAGAGCTGTGAGAGAATGCAACAGGGAGACACAGAAAGAAAAAGAGGAAAGAAAAAGTGGGGTTTGTTCCAGTTTGGACCAAACTTTTTTTTTTTTTTTTTTTAATTAAATTTCCCGTGAGTCAGAAACCTGGGGTTTTTTGCAGCACAACTTTCTGCACAACAAATTTATTAGTTCAGCTGATGCGATGATATCTTATAACAACTTAAAATATATTAATACTTGAGAAAACATAATGCTGTCAGCTAAAGATGTTCCCCAAATTAGCATTTATTTTTAACGATTTATCATTATGAAAGACACTAAATCAATTGCATTCCATTTGTATTATTTTTCTAAACATTTTTATGACAGCAATGTCAAGCGCAAATGAAGAGAGGAAAAAAGCAAGGAACGAAAATCACCCCTGCTCCAAAAAGTTTAAAAAGTAATCTAGGACAGAGGAAAGAGGAGTAGCTGAAATATCTGATGAAGGAGTTGGAGGGTGTAAAAAGGTTAACGGCAATAGTAGTATGGGAGGGTATAGATGAGGTGGGAGTAAAGTCATGACAGATTTATTCCCCCTGTGTCTCCAGTGCTGTGCTTGTTACAGAGTGTCCCAGGAAGACCAGTCCCTTCTCTTGGTGCCTCTACTCCTGGGGACTGGGGCTTTGCTGCTGAGCTCGATATTGAGGTGATTTGGGGCTGGTTTAAGAGCACATTTCTTACCAAGACCTCCTTCCCGGGGCCAGTGATTCACTTCAGACTGGCCACCACCATGGAAGTTATTTACAGTGTGGTTACAGGAGGACATTCCTTTTACCTCTGAGTCTCAGAAGTTGAGTGAAACCTACCAAATTTGAACAATAATTAGGGGCTGACCTTACAGGGAGCCGGCAGAGAAAAATATTTGGAGTCACTGCAGTAATGAATGGACCGCCATTAATTTAAAACAAACCACATTGTTTCTTTTACTTAGTGTAGGTAATGAAATAATGAAAGGAACCTACAAGCTTTCAAAACGGCAGCATTAGACGGATTTCCACTGCCACAAGATCAAAGCCAGGGGATTTGTTAGCTATAGTCAGACAGTATCAGACACGGAAAGTCTCCACAGCCTAGCAGAACCGCATCAGTCCCTCACCCCACCTCCGCCCCCTCCAGCATGCTCAGGCACACACATGCTCACACGCAGGGTCTGTATTTACACCATCTTCCTCTCTCACTCCATCATCTGACCCATCAGGCAGAGTAAACCCTGTGGCACCCCTTTTTATTTCTAGGAATTGGCACTTTTCCTTCCTTATTTGATCAATGCAAAAAGAAATGGCAGTGAATTTTTGGGCAACCTCTGTACCGCCCCCCCGGTTCTGTGGTTCGTTCAGGCACCATCAGGAATCCGTGTTTCTGGAAGCAACTATAGCTTGTGCTGGGCTATTTCTATCTTCAGCTAGAATTTACGTCTGATGAGCAATATTCTTCCATAGTAGGCCATGAAAAGAGGTGATCTGGAAAAATTCAGAGCCTGCTTTCTTACAGTGAAGGTCCTTTGGGAATTTGCATCTGAAACGCATAAAATGGATGACACCCAATTAATTAATTATTTTCAATTTTGACAGTCAGGCTCTGCCGCACTATTGATTTTCTGTGTACAAGTGACCCTAAGCCACAGCTCTCAAAGTGTTTCTTGCTTTTGGGTTTCAAGCAGAAAAACGGAAGTGCTGGTTTTGGACTATTATGGAAGCAGATGATTTACACTGGACTTGGGTCTACCCATGGCTCTCCTTAGTTTCAGTCTTACATAGCCACTGCAATCATCTTCTTCTCACCTTCCACCTTCTTCTCTTCAGATTAGTTTCCTTTGTGATGTTTTCTGCTCTGTTATTTTATCTCCAAAGTCCTATCCCATTTGTCTGCCCATATTCCATAAACAAACCTATGGCATATGGCCTCTTGTGTTGGGGTAGAGGAGACACACAGTGAGTGTGTCAGAAAGTTTTATGTCACAGTTTCCCCATAACAGAGTCACAGGATGGTGGGCTTCAGTCACTATTTCATAATTAGCATTTGAAATATAAAATTAAGCCTGAGTGACATCACCTTCAGAAGGCCACAAGAGACAATCCTTCTCTCCCCAGGAACCTGAAGCACAGTATCAGAAAAAAGGAAGGCAACGCTTGTCAGTTTTGCAACTATTGAGAACATTACATGTTGCCCTCAAAAGTAGAAAAAACTCAAAGAATTACACATTTCAAGTAAATTTTAAGGAAGATTAATGCATGCTTTTATCATAATTTTACAGAACAATTCATACTGAAGCTCTCAGGTTCAAGCCACCTTAATTTTTCCTACCGTAAGCAAACAGAAAACGCAGAGTCTGAGTCAGTGCGAGTCTGAGTCCCACCGGTCCAGAGCCCAGCAGGGTCAAAGTACCTGTGAGAAAGATGAAACGAAAACAACACCTTGTCAAGCGCTCAGTAGGAATCCTGCTCGGGTACCACCCAGAAAATGCAGTAACAGCTAAACCAGGCAGCCAAAAAAGATGCATATTTACAGTCAAAAAATGTCACCGCTGAAGTGGAACTTACAAAGGCAAGAAGAAATGAGAGATTTATGATTCATTTCACTGGGCATGGAGGACAGTATGAAAAGTGATAGTTTTCAGACTCCAAAGAGCAAGCAAATATTTATCTGCCAAATAAGATACAAAGAGAGGATGGGAAAGCACAGGTGTCCAGAAACTGTCCATATTGCTGCAGCGTTTTAGTCCATTATGGAAGTTTGTTATGAAAACCTTAAAAGCGTAAAAATGAGTGAGATAACTGTGTTATACCACAACTCCTAGCCAACGTAAGAAAAAAGGAACTATAAACCTTAAGTTTTTGTTGAAAATACATGTTAGTCCGCCCAGTGTTTTAGTTCCCTGAAAACTTAAATTGGAGAATAATATATTTATTGGCAACTACTTAGTGAACTCCTGCTATGCTTGTAGTATACTCCTGCTATACAGGAGACCCTGGGAACTGACGAACACTGACTGGGAACCATAGACCAGTGGAAGGCAAGTTTGGCGTATTGCAGCAAGGAGGGTTGCTGGTTTGTTTGTTTGGTTATTTTTGCAGTTGTGTTCCTTTTCTTTACCAGGGTCTCTGCGAAAAGGGATTGCACACTCACATGCATTGTCTGGGAAGGGGCTGCAAATTCCCAGAATGAATTTACAGTTACTGTAGCAAACATAACATCTGCCACGCGTGGATCCATTAAAACAGTTCCTTCAAAACCAGTGCTGCCAGATGAATGCATTTTATGATTACAAAGCGGAAGAGCAAACTATTTTATGTGGCCACTAATTGTCAGTGGTTTCCTTATGTTTCCCAGACGTTCTCAAAGATAGTGGGAAATGGTTTCTTCACACACAGATGTCTATGAGTTTTTCATTCACAGTTTCTTTCACTGTGGGAAGAATAATCATGATCTCAAAAAACTTTATGAACTGGAACTTTGCGAAGAGTACTTGAAACTTTATAAACTATTTCTAGATTTGGTATTTTCTTCAGTAATTTCACAATATTTCAATTTTTTGTTGGGACCATTTAACAAGCAGTATGCATAGCTATCACTATAGGTAACATTTTGAAATAAAAGGTTGTTTCAAACACAAGAATGGTATTTTTTGCTTTAAAATGTCAAAATTAAACATTTAGACAGTTAAAAAACCCCATAATTTTCTTTTTTTTACTATAAAACATCACAGACATTTCCCATGCATTGTTTTCATTTTGATGAATTGGCATTTTCAGATAAAGAATGCTTAGCTTCAGAATTCCCAGTCATCCTTAAACTAAATTTATCATATCATTGCACCACTGCCAGGAGAACAGTTCAAGGTGCACAGCTGTCGGCATCCTTTGGTCCCAAGGTGCCGTGTAAGGACAATTTATTTTCTCGTATCTTCATCTTGCAAATCTTTTTATAATCACATTGCCATTTCTGCAGCAGAAGAGATCTCTTGGGACTTCCAAGAACCACGCGGATAGCTCTAAGGTAAAGTTAGAAAAAACAAACAACAAGCACTGAATCAGATTTGCTCATATCTGCAAATAGCTTGTTTTAAAGGACATTATGCCTTTGCATCACAGATGCAGGGGCTGTGAATACGTTCAACGAGGTCAAACAGGGTCATTGACACAGTCTTCTACTACGCCTCCAACATCCCCATGAAGCAGGTGAGCTGTTGTACAGTTATATCACTAGAGAAATACCCAAACCCTGCCTTGTGAAATCTGTGCCAAAATACCGTACCTGCAAAAAACCCTTTCCAGACTGCACCAGTTCCCAGTGGTCTTTCACGGTCTCTCCTCTTTGCCTGCTTCCCTCTTCCTTTCTCCTAAAACTGCCGCATCCCCAGGTGCTGAGCAAGCGGGGCTGCATGGCCTGGGAAGCCAGGAAAGGCCTGATGGGCTGAAGTTTGGATGTTGCACCAAAGTCTCTCACTATGATCTCCTGCCCTGTTCTGCTTTAGCCTTGTGGTTGAGTGTGTCACTGTGCCACAGGCAGGAGGCCGCTGTGTCAGTCTGGCTGCTGCAATTCATCCTTTGCAGGTTCTGCAAATCGTGTCTGAGGCCGTGGCGTTCACTGGCAACGAAGTGATGATACCCCCATGAGCTTTGATTTGAAACCCTGTGAGAAGCAGGAGGGCTGAGCTGACGCGCTGGTGCCAGCTGGGGTTGCCCAGAGGAGTGTGCCTGGACTACCCTAAACATCAATATCTTCCTGACTGCTGTTGCAGCCCATCGAAACAGGTACAAATATCTGAAATGTCAGCAGTCAGCAAGTTGGGATGGGGTCTTCCAGCAAAGCAGAGGTTTTAACAGTATTAGTGCTGCATTGAAAGAGCTTAACACCTGAGAGGAAACCCAAATTATTCCAGTTTTATTGATGGGAAGGGAAATGTGTTTTCACCAGGCCTGCTGTGTGGTTTTCTTTCCCGTTAAGTTTCACTTCTGTGCTGCTACAGACTCAGGCAGTTGTAGTCCATTTGTTACCAGCTGATTTCCTCCGTACTCGCCAGCAAGTTCTGCATCATCTTGGTGGTAACAGAGTGATGGAGAGGAGTGGCTGGTGGATCTTCAGCTCAGTCCAGCTCACTGCTTCAGTCCACGTTGTCTGACCAGCTCATCTCATGACCTCCTGCAGATGTTGCGCAGGTTATGCGGGGTAGAAGTGGTGGTGTTCCCTGTCACTGCATGCTGTGTGTGCTCCACTCCTACATACTCAGATAGCTGTACTGAAACAGCAGTATTTTGTGCTGAGCCTTCTCCGTGCCTGTGGCCAGGCAGCCTTCCTGTCCTCTTCCCCTACCACTTCCCAGCTCACCTTCCCAGAGCAGTAGCCTCTTCCTCCTACCTGCAAAACCATGTTCTTCTACCTCTTATTCAGCTAAGCCGTTGCTGCACCAAAGCCCGGAGTCAGCAAAAGGTCAGATTATTTTTACAAATGTTTACATTAAATACAACCTGCCCAAACACAGCCTCTTCTTAGTGAGGCTAACAAAACAGAACATATTCAGCGCTTGTGGGCCAAGTCATTTTGAAGGTATGAGAAGCCAAAAAAAAGTTAGGAAAGTGTTCCAGAAGTGAAGGGTGGAATGTTTTGACACATCATGTGTTCAGCTCCCATCGATGAGGCATCCAAGGAGAAAAACTCTGCCATAGTGTAAGGCAAAACTTCAGAAGATAGGGCTTATTTGGGGTGATTGTTTGAGGCATAGAGATGAAACTGGGGATCCTGCCCAGAAGCCAGGTTCAAGTCCAACTATGGAGCAGCTACTGCTGTTTCATAAAACTGTAGGTTTTGGCATCAAAAGCTATTGGAGGAGAGGGACTAAATGGATCTCCACATGGAGTAACTAAGAAAACATGTGTTTTTATTTTCAAAGAACAGCTGAGATTGGGTCAGCTGGTTGTGATAAAGTAGGCTTCATTGTTTCTGAACTGATATATAGGGAAGGATTATGGGGCGCTCCAAAAGTCAATGGAAAAGCAATTCCAAAATAACTTAGCAATTTTAAGTTCCTTTGGTATTTGTTGTAATAATATTTGTTACTGGAAATTTATTTGGTACAAAACATAAATGTTATCTATCATGCTTCCTTTGGTATTCAGCATTGTAAAATTAATGTGCTGGGGGTTTTTTGCACTGTAAACTGCAATGCTTTTGAGCAGTGAGAACACCGTGAAACAGAAGGATTAAGAGCTCACTGGGGGCACATCAAGTTTTGTGCCGTCACAGTTATATCTCCAGGCTATCATGACTATATTAATATATTATAGCGCGGGCGGGCTGTCAGAGTGAGTTCAGAAGGAACCAAGCCCACTCTTACCAGACTGTTCAGATGCTAATTTACAGCCCAAACATAGGGAGTGTGTAGTTCTGTGTGATAACATGTAGGTTATGTTCTAGTGTGATAGTCACTCTGAGGGGGGAAAAAAATTGCTGTCTTGTCCCAGGGTCAATCTGTTTTATTACTCCATACCCTTTAAATTGTACCCTTCGTGCTCTCTTTCGTGTTTTCTTCCTAAATTCCCTCTCTCTTCTGCTTCTTTTCCCTCCACTATTGTCCTCTTTTGCACACTAAATTCCTGAACAATAACCCACTTTTCAGAGGAGTAGCCTAGAAATGAGAGATGTGTACTGGGATGTGAAATGAATGCACTGCAAGGCCCTCCACTTAAAAATTTCAGGAATTTTTGCTCTGGTGCAGCTTTCCAAAAACACTGCCTACTTGTGCTTTCTAGTCCATAGAGGAAATCTCCCTTGTCACTGGCACCACATAAGACCGTGCAGCTTGATTTCATGCCACATCTTCCAAGAATCACTTCTTTTTTTTTTTTTTTTTTTTAAAGCAAAGAATAGCACAAGCCTGTTCAGAGGCAACCACCTTCTTTGCCACTGACTCTGCTTTCCACCAACTCTGAGGTGGAATCTATCCCTGCTCGAACAGGTAAACCAACAGACTGAAAGTGTTTCTCTGCAATACAGAATCTTTCTTTCCTCTTTCTTAGGAACTTAATTTTTGTTGGTTTAAACCTCCAGTCCGTAAAGAGGGCAGCTCTCGGGCATTTCTTCAGGACTTATCTTTAGACACTGCCATGGACCTCACCAGCTCTTTCCTTCTCAGGACCCCTGTCTTGCCATGTCCCCTCTGTATGTGCCTTCCTGAGCCTGCGCGTTCCAATGAGTCTCCACCAAGGTGCAAAGGGCACTGAACACACCAAAGGCTCTGGCTGGAAAGAGGAGCCTCTGAAAAAGACCCAGGGAAATCCCAAAGTAAACAAAAAAGAACAGACAGCCACACACATCTGTATTACTTTCAGAGAGAGACGCTTTCCCCATTTTATTCTAATGCTCTTTTAAAGAAAAATGGTTTCATGACCCAAGCAAAAATCCTTTTACTTCAGCCTTTTCTATGATGCTGGGCCTCACCATGGAGTTTATAAGAGCTGGCAGCCAGTGCCACCTGTTTTGTTGGTGGTAATTTGTATTTTATTTCTACTGAGATAGAAATCCCTCATTTCCTTCTTATTCATCGCAATTTTTTTTTTTTTCTCAACTGGTATAGGATCGTCAGGAAGGTGATATCAAAGCACAAAAGGCAATCTTAAAATACATCAAGAGAAAAGGCAAATAAGCCTCAGCAATAGAGCCTTTTGGACAGTGGGATTCTGACCGAGCTTTAAAAAACAACCTAAAGTTTGAAATTATGGCAGCCTGATCCTGCACGAAGCATCCTCCGTCCTCGTGATTAGGTCAGTAAAAGACTGAGTAGTTTAGTGTTCTCTGTGCATCATATCCAATGGATGGGAACCAAAAATCTGAAAATACCAGAGAAAATGAAATGTAGATGAATTTTTAAACCCCATGCAAACACAACTCAAAACCTCAGAAAATGTAATTATACACCATCTTAATAAAGTGCTCTATTGTGGCGTTAGAAATGAGGCTCTATTCACCCAGAGGCATTAATTTGCAAACTGCAGAAAAGAAAAAAAAAGAAAGAAAAAAAATTAGAAGTAAAAATCTTCGTTGCTTTATCAGTGAAACCCAGGTGAAGAACTCACTGTTTGTAGTAGCTAAATATTTGGATTTTACATGAGCTACAGGAAATGAAACAAGTCACCTGAAAAGATTAACTATTCATTTTCTACGGTTGATGAGTTGACAGCTCCACAGTGTTTCCCAGATCAGGTTAGAGGCAGCACAATAGTACCTTATTGAGGAGGAAGTACCACCAGCTAATGAGAGAAAATTGAAAAGTTGCTATAGTGTGTCACAAAGGAGGATTCTGTTAGACGTTCCTCTTAATACAAACAAATGCACCTGCAACCTGCCTGGGAATTTAAGCAGAATTCCCCCTCCTCCTCCATTTTCTCAACAGCAACTGGAATGGGCTGAAAAGGTGCATTTACAGGAATCAGAAAATGAGGATTGTTTGTAATTTAGTAACAGTTCAATTTTTAAAGGAAAAAATATGAGTTAGGGTATGATACAATAAAATGTGACTTAAAGCAGTTCCTTGAAATGCCATCCTAAAAAGGTATGTTTTTTAGAAAAAAACCCAAACTTGAGAACAAAGGCCTTGCAATTTCAGTAGTATCCAGGCATGTAAATTGATCTACTGCTGTTTATTTTGAACCACCCTTTAAGTTATGGTGTAGTGCAGAGTAGGAATCAGCTTACACCACCAAGACTTTAGTGGCTATGAAGGTAAAATAAAGGTTCCCAGAAATGCCATCCTGAATTCCCAGAAAGGTGACAACCATTCTGCAAGAATAAGTGTTTGAAAAGCCTAAGCTTGTGAAATTATATTAAAAGACTTATTTCTGTCTCTAAGCATTTATCTGCCAGCAGATAAGGAAAATCAGTGGTTTCTAAGATCATGGTTGTTGTATTTGTAATTTGTGCATTAGTGTTTTCCTTGCTTAGGTTGCTGACTGTAGCTGATGGTCAGCAGGCAGCCCTGGAGGTCAGGCAGGGGTTTAACGCATAAACATGAGCTTTCATGGAAGCAGTTGTAGGGCTGGAGCCTTTCCTAAGGCTTTTTTCTTCCTTGTTTATCAACAGAGAAACAGCAAGAACCAACAAAGCCATGTTTCTTCTTTTAAGTGTTCATAGATCTGAACCTGGGAGATATGAAAAAATCTCAAGTGCTTCATCTCGAGAGAAGAAATCTGCATAAGGAAGAAAGCTGGAGTCTCCCTCTCTCCAGAAGATTTCTACCAGCAGCTAATTCTCAATACAATATGGTGTTTCCGAGTTTGGAGGAAATTTGCCTAAACCTAGACTAATTCATGGTGCCACTAATTTTCCAAATGTTTCTCATTTTGCAAATAGCTTCTCATTTTGGGTACCAGCCCAGCTGTGAACAGCAGGTGAGCAGGTCTTCAGTGTCATGCAGACTTTCTCCAACAAGGAAGGCTTCACAACAGAAACCGGAGGGTGAACAAAAGCTGCCAAGGGGGTTAAAACAGTGACAACAGCAGCACTCGTGTGCAGAACATCTTCCTGCAGGCAACTTTGCTGCTAAAATGTGGCTACACAAATACAAATGGAAGGCAATAATAAAAGAGCACAGTGATCTACCACTGATATTCTGGAGGGTTGGCAGGCTAATCCACTTGGTCAGCATTTGCCATTCATTGCGTAGGAAAGGTGCCATGTCAACAGCTTTGAACCAAACTGCATGTTCAGATTCAAGAGTGTGAGTGAAGGGTCTTCCCAGTCTTTTTCCAGTCACAGTGAAAAAACTCCCCTGCAAACTGTGAGTGTGGCACCATTTCCAACCACCCAGCAATGACTGGCCCCGATGTGTGAGAAATCAGTCCAACATTTATGCAGGGAAGAAAAGTATGAACACAACATCTTCAGCCACAGGGATACAGCTGAACACAAACCTCTGAAATGATTCCTCTGTTGGCCATTCACCTTCTCTGACATTCATCTCCTGTAGCAGGTGGGAAATCCAGCAAATGTTGGCATGAAATCCTCAGTGCACGGCTACAGTGCAATGATAGCTGGCCATTTTAATGATTTATCTCTGAATGTGTTTCTGAGACATGTGTGACATGTCACAGCAAATTACTTTGGTGTGAAGGAGGCTTCAAAACACTGTTCCTTAAATGTCATGGCACTGGTCCAATTTTACTTCATTAAGTTAGTGCAGTGTAAAACAGAAGTAAAGTAGTTCTGAGGACTGTAATTGCTCCACAGTTTAGCAGTGACATTCCAGCTACAGTGCAGTGGCTGTCAAAAAGACCTTCACAATTATCAAGGATCAATTTTCATGTGCAACGCACCATTTCTTTTTTGTTTCAAATTCACCATTGCTAAACGTGAAGGATAGTTTCTTTTTACAGCTGAGGAAGTATGTACAAACTCGTTCAAAGAAATGTAAGGATTAAAACCAAATATTGTCATTTGAAGAGCAAGTTATCCTTTAGTACATATTAGCACACCTTTTTTAACGGAGCAGAAAAGGTTTTAAATAGCAGTAAATGACATAACATTAAAAATGCAATTTTTGAATACAAGTGGTAATAGACTCACTGCTAAAGTTAAGGTCTGCTAGGTGTGTTTACTATAGAAATTTGAATATATTTTTCTTCACTCTCTGGCTGTGAAGTCAAATTCAGCTGCCAAAATGCAGGGACATATTTCACAAGGGTCTCAATATGCCCTGCAGATTTGTGCCTCTAACTCTTTGCATGCTCCTTTTCTGGAGCCAAAATATTTGTACATCCAAAATTCAGAGTCAGAAATGTCATTTTTATGCAGTGTGGCACCAATTCAGCAAAACATGTATGTGCATGTTTAAACCTCAGTGGCCTAATTGGGGCTTAACGCACCAAAGCCAGACTGGCTGTTCCCAGTGACCACGGCCACTGGAGCATCTACCATAGGTCATTACCATGCTTTTCTATTTTTCAGATTATGGCGTGGATATTTTCAGTGAACACTCTTGGATAGCTCATGGATGGTGTCCAGTGGCTGCAGAGTGGAATACTAACAGGACAGGGATCTCATCCATCAGCAGGCACCTAGATTTTCTGTGCTTAATGAAGCAGCCTTCCTGATTTTGGAGCTTTCACCTCTTTCAATTGTAATGCACCCAAAAGCTCAAGGGCTGAAAGAGATTAAAACATTTGGAAGCCGCCTCTGAAAATTTGGCTCTAAACCTATCTCCCTGTGATTTCTGCACCAGGAAAGCAGGAGAACATTTAGGCTTAGTACTTTAGGGCAGAACCGCTGTGGTGATAAATCAGATACTGATCTGAGGGGATGAGGTAAGCCCTATTACAACAGCAATGGAGCTGCCTCCCACCGGTGGCTTTAGGTCAACATTTTGGGCTAATCACCTTAGCTGGGTAAGTGCTCGTAAATCAAGAAGTACTTGGAAATTGTCTGTTTTTCTCTTTGCGGGGCTGAGATGCTCAGGGCAGCCCGGCTGCTCTTCAGCAGAGCCTCCCACTGCAGGGTGGAAAGTACTGTGGGGAGGACGGGAACCAGGGACTCCTCACAGGGAAAAAGCACAAGTTAGCAGCTGTAACAATACTTTAAAAAGGAGGCCACGGGAAACAGTACTGCTTCTCATGTAACTGAAGCTGGACTCCAAAGCCAGGGCTTCTCCCTCACCCTTTCCTCGCAGGGCAGTGAAAGGTCTCTCCACAGACAGAGAAAAGAAGAGGCAGAAGAGCTCATCCTATTGGAAAACCCTTCACACCCTTATGCTGTGATGGCTTGTCACAGGCAGATTAGTGCAGTCCAATCAGGTTTCAAGAGAGATCTGTGCTCTTCTCCGGCTTCCCCACCATGATGACCACTGTGGTGGTAGCCCCAAAACTGTGGCGGGGAGAGAGGAAGCCCGGCTGGAAGTGATCCCTGTGGCCCTGCAGAGATGCTGGGGACAGTCCGTGGAGATGCCCTGAAGCAAGAATCATTTCAGTCCTCCTTTTGTCGCCATCCACTGCCCTGGGGACCCACTGTATCGGCTCTTGTAAGAGGAACAAGAAACAGAAAACACAATTGTACTGTTTTTTACAGGGATTTGTTTTCTTTTTAAGTGTCTGTGAACACAGTCCACTATATAGAGCTTATAAATAGACAGAAGATATGGGAAGTAATATAGCGTGGGGTACTCATATTTTAAATCCTGTAGGGTGACCCTATTTGGAGCAGTGTATAACAGAGAGGGCAACAGAAATACAGAGCAGTTTTCAGAGAATAAGCATTTTCTACTTGGTTAAGGGAAACTGCAGGTCTCCAAAATGAGCCAACCTTAAGAGTCTGAGCAAGGGACAGTCATTCACTATTTTTAACTGTGCAGGGACTGGGACACCCAGTGAAATTACCAAGAACCAGGTTCAAAACAGACACAAGGGAGTTCTTTCTAACACAAGGCATAATTCAACCCAAGGGTTCATTGCCATAGGATACTGTAGAGGCCAAAAGTATAAATAGGTTCAAAAAAGGATTAGACAAATTTATGGAAGATAGGCCCACTGGTGGCTAGTAAAAACAATGGTCCAGATGCAATGTCTGGCATTAGGAAGTCCCTAAACTGTTGACTGCCAGGATCTGGGGGATTATAGGAGGCGAAGGAATGCTCCATACATGCCGTATTTCTTTTCCAAAGTATCTGCTGCTGGCCACTGCTGAAGACAGGATATTGGGCTAAGCAGATGTGTGTTCACAGCTCACAGCAGTTCCCATGTTCCTCCCAGAACTGGGAACCGGTGTTGCCTCATTTCAAGCTTCTATTTGCTTTCAAGTAAGCTCTTAAGCCACGCTCAGCTCACAAGTATCTGACTACCTGCCAGTCAAGCATTAAGCAACATCATTAACATCTGTCACTAACACTTGGGCTTTCTTTGGTGAAATGTTTTGGAACGCTTTCAGATTTTTTTTCTTGTTAACCCCAGAGATTTTTTCCTGCTCTAGATATCAGCTCTCCCCTTGTCTCCGGCAGAAAGCTGTTTCTACCATATTTTCGTACTCTCCTGCAAACTGCAGCTTCCTCACTTAACACTGTCTATTGTCAGAATTGCACTGGTTTTCAGTTATGACATTTTAAAAACTGCTCTAAACCTCAAGTCTTCTGAATTCACTTTAAAGTTAAAATTATTTTAAACTATTCTTAGCTTGACTTCCTCAAAGTTTAAAATAAACCACACTGTACCTGAGCTGGTGCAACTTGGAAATGCAAAGGGACCTTTGAGCAGACAGGGAGAGTTCCCAAGAGTCACCTCCTTTGATGCATGAAGCAGAACTGTTCTGGGTGATGGCCAAAAATGTTTATGTGCATGGGAGGGGGGGACATGGCTGGGGACCTGCTGTCAAGCTAGGCAGCAACTGGGATTTGTGACTTCTGGCTGTGCTTTACATGTGTGGGACGTGGCCACAGCAGCAGGGGTGGCGGGAAGCAGTGCCCGAGCCTCACACTGGGTGCATGAGACCCAATGGCTCTGCGTGTAGATTTAGTGTAACCTCTGTCAAAGTCACGTAAAGACGTTTTATAGTAAATGAGAGTAATTGCTTGGGATTCAGCTCCAAACCCCACTTAGCTGCTGTGCTCCTTGAATTCCAGTCCATGAAAATCTGGCTTAGATCTGCCACATTACTGTAGATGTCTCAGAGTATGTCCCACAGACAGATCTGCTAAGGGGATCAGTACAAGAGTCTGCAGTTTATACAGGGATGAAGGCATCAAGATCTGTTCTACCTCTGCTCAAGCCCGAAAACCCAGTTCTCATTGGTTCAGACAGAACAAGTCCTGATTTTCAGTGCAGCTACTCTCAGTTTTGATCTTTCCAGAAATGCACAGGTGGCAAATAGTCTCAGACTTCCTCAAAAGCATCGAATTTATTTAATTCTGTGATGGCACACCAACTCTACTTTTAACAGCAATAGGACACAGAAGACACATAACCACATAATGATAATCTCTGATATGTCAGTATTTCTCCTAGTTAACAGAGAAATCCAAAAAAAAAAGGTATCCTCAGAGTAGGCCTGGGGAAGCTCTTCTCTTCCAAAGACGCAATCCATTCACCTCAGCACTCAAGCCATGGTGACTGTCATTTAGTAAATCCTACAAATGAAAAGGAATGTGCCAGTGAAAGTCTCCACCATTCAGGTGCTGTGTATGAAGCTGATTTTGCAGTCATTACAGACAGAAAATGAAGTGAAGGACTTCTGCATGAAGCCTTCAGCCCTGGAGGAAAAGCCTCATGGAAACAACAGTTCTCGAGCCTGAGAGCAATATTGATGCTAAGGCAAATGGGGACAAGGACTGGCTATTTCAAGGCTAATTAAATCAGGCACAACGTATACTAAAAACAGCTCCTGCTCCAGAGTTAAATCAACAACCCCGTGCTCAGGAATTGCTACCTGATGCTCCTCTGCATGAGTGAGGCCAGTGTTCCTCAGCTGTGGGCTTTGAAAATGCTGCCTAGGCTCTAGCAGAAACTCACCATGTTCAAAACACCGCTGTGGGATATTCATAGCTCAAGATACTCCACTAAAAAAAGTTGTAATGTTGACAATTTGAAAAGCGAAATGATGCAATCAGCGAAGGGAAGCCAATTCATCACACATTTCCCGGGCACCTTAGGATGGACCAGCTGCCCCTCAGGAGGTTACAGCTTCTCTCCACTGATGTGGAGAGCCTGTGGGTGAGGTTAGCAATCTAACATATGGATGACTACAACTGGTGAAACAGATGTAATCCTAAAAGCTTAACCCCATTCTCAGTGATGTTGACTGGAATTACTTTGTTGCTCTCAGTAAAATCCAAATTGGGCATGTGCCTGTTATTTAGTTTATCTCTTACTAAATCCACCAATCTTTCTTTTCTCCCCCAAGAAATGAAACTGAGTTAATATAACAATAATACCCATTGTTTGCAGAGTACTAACAACGTGCCCTGCTGCTTGGCTACCGTACAGATGACAGAATCAGGCTAAGCCTAGCACTTTTCCAAGAAGTTGTGCTGGCAGCACTTACGCTGTTTGTAAAAAAATAAATAAATAAATTGAATGCCCCCAATGTTAAGCTGAAAAAATAGCAATCTCTGCCAAGCAAAAGAAGGATGAAGTTGGTGTAGGAAAATAAGTTAGGGACATTTAAGAGAACATTACAAGCAACAGTAAATACATAAATTAAAGAAATAACTAAAAACATGATAGCAGAAATACATTATCATGTGTGCAACTGCTGGGGTGTTTAATTATCATTTATTATGTACATATCACAGATATGCATAAACTCTAAGTCTTCATCACTTCCTGTTGTACAAGGTTTGCAGTAATTGCATCTATTTGTGTTCGACAAACTACAAATGACAGAGACAGAAGCTTTGAATAATCCCCTTTCACACTTCAGACATTTCTTCTGGTTTTCCTTGTTAGTACTTTTCTATTTCTGCAGAAGGAGCAGTCTCTCATAACACACAGTAGTACTTTTGACACCCTTGTTGAATGACTCATGCGATGACCCCACAAATACCTTTCCAGACTCTCATGAATATCCAAGTGTATTGCAGTTGCTGTCAGATGAATATTTGTTCTTTTGAAGAACTGTGTTAGACCTGGCTTTCTCCGATCAGAGGCAAAGGCTGTCCAGGAAGGGACCGTAGGAGGCTCAGGATACACCTACACTAACACTACAGGGCATTTGAATTTTAATTCAGATCAGAAGTGTGCTTTCAAAGCAAATCTCTCATTCATCCCCATTTACTGCGTTTTGGCCTGCCTGATGCAGTCCAGCTGCTCTTGGGTATTTGGTCTGTGGGATCAGATTAGCACTAGTCCAGGGTAAATCACCTTAAAAGATGTATATAGCAGCCTCAACGCCAACTGTTTAGCTCTATGGAGCTGGTCCCATTGCCCTGCACTGGTTGCTAACATAAACACGGCCTTTCTACACTGAGAACTAGAAAAAAATTGCGTTTGCACTCTATTTCTGTTTAGCTTCAGGGAGATGAGACCTAATCTCTGTCCTAAGATATAAAACCTGTGAATAAACATACCTGTTCCAGGAAGAAATCCTGGACAAGTAAGCGTGGCTTGATCCTACCTGAACAAAATTAGGTGTGTTGCAAGAGACTTATTACACAACTATTGTAATCTGGAGCTTTTCTGGGTACTACCTTTCAATCTTATTTTTCACTTATGATGGTATTTAATGCAACTGCATTTTATGGTGTACCATTTTGCATTTTCAGTTACCAGAAAATACAGGTGTGCTTCAGACCTAGACTGCTGTGATGCCACGAAACTTGTGCCCACCATGCAATATAGTGATTATATCAGCATCTCCCCTTTCTGAACAACATCTGGAAAAGGGCAACATCTGCTAGAGTTTGCAAGCAGGTAGGGCCAGTGAGGTTAGCGCTCACCCATGCATCTCAGTGAATTTGTAACCCCAAGGCATCACAGCATGGAGTGTTGTAAGGTGCTGTGGGCACAGGCAGTTTTAGTCTGGCTTCACACACTTCTACACTCATGGAAACAGGCAGATCCTGGGGCAAAGCAGGCTTTTCTCTTCGTTTAGAGTGGGCATGGTTAATGGGCTCAAATCACTGCTGGTCACATCCTGCTGTGCTTTAATTTTCCCTGGCAGAGGACAAGTACAACATGGGTGTGCTTGGCACAGCAGCACAGCCTCCTCTGCCGGCTGCAGAAGTCCCCCTACGCTGCCCTGGCAGAGCACGTCCATCTCCACACCACGGCACGGCTGCGCTTCCAGCATCTTGGCTCCCACAAAGGCATGTCTGATGCTTTCCTTCTGCAAAACAAACAGTAACTCTTGAACCTTTTCTGGAAAGAATTAAAAGAGCATATAAATGGGAGCTGATGGCAATAATTTAGCTGGTCTTGTGAATGTCTTGATTATACTACAAGTCAAGGCATAGCCCTGAGTGGAAGCCCTGCATGTGTATATGGTAAAGTGTCTGAGAAATAACCAGTGGAGCTAATGGCATAAAACTAGCAGATTTGGCTCTACCTTGACTGGAATAAAATGTCCCTTTTTGTTAGTGCTCTGCCATGGTTTGGAGGATCAGCCCAACGTTCTCAGCTCTGGCAGCAACACCGTGTAATGGCTGCCCTTCCATGCAAAGAGTAGGATGTTATGTTTCTGCAGCTTGGAAATTCTTGCATTTGTTTTGCCAACAAGTGAAGAAAGAAACTAAAAGGTGTTTTGATTCACAGGTCAATTTATTTTCACTAAACAAGAACACTTCACTTACCTTCTTATGTCAGTGTCTTATCAAACAAGTTCCTGTCATTGCAGGTATGTACTAAAGGAAAAAAATGCGTTCAGACAAATCTGCATCGAAAGGTTAAAAAGATATAAACGATCTTAGGAGAGGTATTCTTTCCCACTGCTACAGAGGTTGGCATGAAGTAAAGCAGTTGCTTCCTTTGAAGCGCTGCCAGCATAAATAGCTCAGAGTAAGAATTTTGGTTTTCATAACAAATACTGAAATGTAAGACAACTATGCATTGATGAATATACTCTATGGTTCAGTGGGACTAGACAACTCAGGCAGAGTTTAGCTACAGTATAAACAAAATATCTTCCAAATTGCTTTTTTTTTGTAAAAGGTGTCAATTATGTAAAATGATTCCACGATAATAACAACAGAATTCAAAGGCAGATGTGTGTCTTTCAAACCCATCCAGTCTTTAGACTTTCTCAGCTTTAGAAGGCAAAGATCTCACCTGCAAAAACAATGGTGGAGTGCAGGAGCCCAGCTTCTCTCAGCAACCATCTGCACAGATCATTCATTCTCCTGTTTGCTCTGATCAGTCCATGATTTCCACCTAAGTACCTTTTAAACATTTTTTTTCTCATATGTTTTTTACTTGGAGAGAATGAAGAGAGCTAAAACAGGTGACTGTTTGACTTTGCTAGCTTGTCAAATCTTTCCAAGCCTCCCAGAATGTACCAAACACTAACATGAGAGAAGTTACAGAAATTCCAAAACAGAAAGAGTATCCTTAACTCTGGGGCAAATGTGAGTTGGAATTCACTGGGGACAATTCTCTGGTTTTTAATCTTGGTGCTTAGGTGAAAGCTGCCTTATAGGTGTCATGAGAGGGATCTGGGTGCAAATTTGTCCCACCTAACTTAATCTGTCCAAACTGCAGACATTTTCTCTCAATTTGTACATTTTTTTCCTGAAGTTAATGGAAAACAATGGCACCTCCAAAGGAGGATTCACCTTATATATACCTTATGTATCTCCTAGACACCTGTCTTAGGATGAATTACACTCTGAAGTCGTACATCTGTGTTCACTGACTGCAGGAGGGACCAGGGATTATATGACCAGAGAACTGGTCAGTAAGACCAGTAGATGACTAACTTTTTGATTGAAAATGGAATCCAGGTCAGTGATTTGGACACTCTGAAATACTCGCAGAGCATCCTGTAGTCTTCCTTTACCCTCACCTCCCATCTCAACCCAGCACAGTGGTGGAGAGCTGAAATGGTGTCTGTGTCAAATCTGCTCCCATGCATGCAGTGCAGTAGAGAAGTAGCTCCTTCTGCTGTATGACTGCTGTCCATGACACTAGTCAGAGCACATCAGCAGAGGAAGTTTTGTGCTGTTGTGATCATATGATTAACGTATGAAACAGGGAAATGCCCAAAGACTTCTCATTCCTTTCCTCCACACAATGACCAGTCAAAAGGTAGACATCTTTATCCATGCTCTTTAGAGATCCCTACCTCTACAAAGGGTGTAGGAGACCATGATGCTATGTGGAGAGCAGTACACCCCTATGACAGAGCCCAGCATGAGCTCCCGGTACGTGTGGGTAAGGCTCTGCCCTGCTCCAGACAACAGGGCAGTTGTACTTGGATTTCCTCCAGTGTACGTCTCCTAGACATCAAGATTATTTAGCAAGAACATCACATATCCTAAGATTACAGACCAAACTAAATAAAGACCCTGTGTGGGTGTACAAAGCCCAAAACACTGCAGAAGCAAGAGGTTTCTATTGCATTTCTCTGTATGGGTGTATGTGTCGTATGAGTCTGTGAGGCTCGGAGCTACAGGAGAGGGCAGATATATATAGAACCAAGCTTCAGAAAGCCCACATAAGGAATTGCACTGTATATCACATCCTCACAAGCTGTGTCTGGAGAGAGATGGATACATGTGTGTGTTGGCTTGCAGGCAGAGAGACAATGGTGGGGCCCAAGGAAAGAGGTTATGGAGAGCACACACTCCTGAGCCCAAGCTCTGCACTGGCTGTGTAACCTCCTTCCTGCTGACACCTGCAGTCCTGGCTCTGGGTCAGGCTCTCCATGGTGCTCATAATGAAGCAACCAGTTCCCACTCCATGGAGTCTGTCCACATATTCTAACTGCAATGCAATACCGCCACCAATGCCCCTTTATGCTTTAGGTCCTCTAAAAAAAATCCTCTCCTTTTTCAGGTAGACGTTTAATGTCATGTCTGGAAAATTATCCATTGGAACCAGTAGCACTAGGCTGGCAATGAAAAGACACCAACAGCATAGAGTGTGTAGGAGAATAACACAGGAGACTGTTTAAATGGTATAGTAGGATTCTTATTGTTTATACGTGTAGCAGCACATCATGGTCCCCCACTCATTCACTTGCTTGACTTTCCTGACCCGTGTACTTGTACAACTGCAGCCAAACAGGTGAGCAAAATGTGTGCAGGTTCAGGCCCATCTAGTTACAGCAGGCGACTAAATGTCTATTAAAAGGCTGTGCTGGAACTAAAAAAGAAAGTCTGCTGCCAAACTCAAATAGTGCAGGGAAAAAAAACCCTCTTGAAAATAGAAGGAACAAGTTTCTACATGTACTTGTTTTCCTAGGAGTGTACCATTTGTGAATTCATATTTCATGATGACCACTCTGCTGACAGCTCCTTCGGAAAGGTAAACAGATCGTCCCGCTCCAGAACAGGGGGAAAAAATCTGTCTTTACATTTACTCATTCTTGTTTGCAAAATTTTCAGCTGCTTACTCAGGTCTGAAGTATTTGAAGAGCCAAATGAAAAGGAGATTGATGGAACACATTTGCACTACACAAAGTTCCTGCTCTGTATTTTAATCACTGCTTTGATGGGCATATCAGAGGAGGTCAGCAGAAGTGAAACGAGCTGTGACTTGGGTGGTCTCTCTCAACTGAACCTCTAGCATGCAATCTCTCTTATCTCCATTGAAGTGGGGCAAGAAAGATTTACAAGGCAGCCAGGATCTGAATGAGCTGAAGCCTGGAGATCCTGACTGTTGCAAAATGTTCCCTATACCTCAGCGTTAAAATTTAACTGCGATGTGCTTTGCATTCTCCTGGGGGAAAACACGTGGACAGGTGATGTGCTGCCCAGACAACCTCAGCACCTCTGCAAGAGTTAACCACCCACAGAAAGGGGCCAGAAATACAGCTGGTGTGAATCAGGAGAGCTCCTCTGATCTCAATAGAGCTGTGCAGATTAGCACTACTGAAGACGTTGCCTAATGCAACTCTTTCTAGAATTTACTTATTTTGAATTTAATTTCTGAAAGTAAAGTGGACAACAAAACCCAAGCAGCTCACATCCAAGCTGTCTTGTTTATCAGAAGAAACAGTAACTTGCAAGAACGAACGCATGGCCTTTAATGAGGTTTAGCAGATCTGCTTAGGATTTGGATCTCAGTAGGAGAACGTAGCACATAGACCACTTTCCTGAGCCCGTTTCTCTGTAGGCTGCTCTCATTGTAAACGCACCAAGTTGAATCACTCCCACATTGCTGCAATGTTATTGTGGTACTGGGGCAAAAATATTTGGCAGGCATTTCAAAGTAAATGCTTCAGATGGAATGACGGCAGCTGAGGAGCAAAATGCCAAGATTAAGGAAAGTGTATGCTCTGCTATGCAGGGAAGCTTTTCTGGAAGACACACTAAAAAAAAGTTTAGTCAGATTTTAACGTAATTGCTCGTAACTTTTAATGGAAATAAGACAGCAAAGTGGTCAATACTTGATGTCCAGTATTTAAAGGGTTGTTCAGAACATTAAAATATGTAAACAAGAAGAAAAGTTACCCATCTGAATGAAACAGGGGGTTTAATTCATCAATAATATAAAGAATACAGATTCCACTAGGGAATTCTGCTCTAGTAATACAAATTCCTCACACAAAGATTGCGGTGAGGCTCAGACTATAGAAAAAACAGATATTTTGCATTATTATAGTGGCACATTTACCTCACCAAAGCTTGGGCAACTTCAGCTTTTCCATTAGAAGTTGCTGTTTTCAGGGATTTTTTATAACTTGGATGTCAGAATTGGCTTCTCACTATGGCTTGGTAAATAAAAGCTCAGCCTGAGACTCACTTATAATGCCAAGGTTTAAAAAAAATATTAGTTTGGACACCTTTAGTTATAGAAGAGCAAGAAAATAAAACTTTTCTGGTTTCATACCATTTAAAAATGCCTTTGGTTTACAAAGGCAATTTGTTAAGCAATTAGTCCAATTGCTCTAATCCCCTTTGGGGTACTAAAAAGCAAGTGGTTGAGACACTAGATGTGAAAATGACTTTGCCATATGTAGTGACTACTTTTCATAAAAATTATTAATCTGATCTTTTAATCTGCTTTGCACATACATACAGTGGAACTGTTCACCTGCTTATGCCAGCAAGAGCGAGTTTGACTTGTGGTGCAGACTGAAATGCGCTCTCTGCACCTCCAGGAGTCTGCAAAGTGGTTGGAGACTCTCCAGTGGGCACTTTGCGGTCTCGCATGCAAACGTGTGTGTTTTCCATGGCTCCCAGCACATCCTTCAGCAGCGCCCCAGGGAGCCTGCTGCTTGCACGCACGCCATGGGTATCACAATTCTGTTTCTGTTTTCTAAATGCGAGGTTTGACTTTCGATTTGTTCATGCATTTAAATAAATTTTAAAAAAATCAACCAAACAAAACACACACACAGAAAAAACCCAAACCCAAACAAACCAAAAAACACAAAACTAAAACCAAACCAAAATACCGGTGTGCTAAAATGTCCCACACTGTAATCCATCAGTGTGTTGAGCTAAGAAAGTGCAATTTCTCATATAGCTTTTACTTTTCATTCTGGCTTCTGTGTTCACCTGAACTTCTGATAGATCTGTCTTTCCTGCAGGCTATCACTGACGCCTGTCCTTTCCTCCCCCATGGCACTAAAAGCAGTGTGTACTTCCCCGGGGCCCTGGGTGGCGGGGGAGTGGTGGGCAGCGAGCCCCAATGCTCTGGAGTGGGTGGGAGCCCGGCAGTGCGCCCCGGCTCAGCCTGCTGATGGAGCCCCCCATCCCACCGCTGAGCATTGCCATTGCCGTAGCGAACTCTCCCACACCCGCCAAATTGCCATTTGTCACAAACTTTTTCTTCTGATTCACCTAGCACGTTATTCCTCCATTCATTTTCTTCTGCCTTGAACACTTGTTTATTGCTCCCAGAGTTCTGCCCAGGTGTTCCCCCACAAAAATATGGACACGTGCACCACATTATGTATGCACAGTAAATCCAACGCTTCTGGGAAGTAGCAAATGCTTCCCTTATGGTCTGCAGATACTCAGTGAGTTCAACACCTATGGATAAGTCCAACTGGCTGTAGATGTGCAAATCTATATTGCAGAATAGGTGCTGCAGATCTAGCGCTTTTTGGAAGCACTGCAAACAGTATGCAAGTGCTGTATTATTGATACATGCATGTACCGTAAGTCCATCCAGCTTTTTCTGGAAACTGCACAGCTCTAACGAATGTCTCACAACCGCATGGTAGGATTCCTCTGTGCGTGCACATCAGATGGATCTGAGGTTTCTGGGTATGCACAAATAGCTATGTGTTGTTTGTAATACATGGAGAAACCTCTGAAAAATATGGAATATTCTCAAAATCTGGCTGCACACAATAGCTGAGTGGAAAAGAAGCATTTGAGACCCAGCATACAGAGTAGCCCTGAAGCTGCAAAGCTCTGCGTAGCTCCACCCTTCAGATCTGATTTCTTTTCATCTTCCAGGTACTGCTAATAGTTCTGCCATGCCGTCCTCCTCAAACCTCTACTTTTATCTGCAGCAGGGCCCCAAATTGGCCAGGACTGGAGGCAGAATTGCCCCACTGTTTCTATAAAGTGAGTGCACCAAGAGATACTGAAAGATTTCCAATTCCTAAAGCAAAATTTTATTAGACTACAAACTCATAAACTCAAACAAGGCATCTCTTTATATTGAGTTAACTCAGACTACTGGGTGAAGTAGACTGCATGAAATGGTTTGAAGACGAATCTCCTCCCTCCCCATTGCAGCCTTTCCTACACTCCTGCTCTCTAGTCCTACAATTCTTAGTGGCTTCCTGCGTTTGAACAACCACTGCCATCTCCTCTGTCTCTCAGATAAAGCCTCCATCTTTCCAGCACCTTTCAGACTTGGCTTGGCTCTGTTGTTGGAAGCAACTCCCCGTCTTCCCTCAGGAGCCTCCTGCTTCACGCGGCAGGCTCCCAGCTTGCTTCACCCACTTCCCACCACTTCTTCACCCCACCCACGGTCAGCAAGGTTTTCCTTCCACACACAATTACTTTTTGGGCAGGAAATGTTTCCTGGTTCCTCAGAAGGGTGACGGCTGGCACAGCAAACAGGACAACATAAACTCTTGCCCCTCTGTTGCTATGCCCCTGTAAAAACCAGACAAACTCTGAGCAGATAAATCACACTGCCACCAGCCCCAGCATCTTCCACAGTCTCATCTTCAGCCATGCCACCCCCTCGAGACATACCTTCCTGTTCCTGTCAATCATACGAAAACCCTCCCCAGTAAAAAACTCATTGAAAATGCTCTTTCTCAAGGAAACCCATCAGAGAGATTAGTGGGGAAAAAAATTTGCATGTGAGGTAGGGATTAGACTTGGGTGGAATCAGGACTGCTTCGGGATCTCATCCAGTTCTGCCATTCTGGGAAGAGCCACGGGTACTCAGTGTGGCCCCAGATGAACAGCAATATTTAGGAAGTTGTCAAGTATCATTGCATATGCCAAAAACACAGGCCAGAGCAAGTGAAAGTTGGTATCACGGGAAAAAATGAACCCTTGGTGCCAAGTGAGAGTAGATGTGTTTATTTTATTTGTTTATCCTGCTCATTCTAGGTTCATGTTCTCACTTCCTTGAAACATCAAAAGCTATGAGAGCAAAGTGAGTAGCAGTGCCATCCACACTGAGCCATGGCACTGGTGGTGCCAGGTAGGACACTGTGATGTGTTCTGGCTGTTTAGCACAATCAGATCAGAAAAAAACCCAACAAACATTTCTGGCACTTATCGTAACCAGTGGAGTTAGGATACACCTCACTTTATTGTAGCCATTGGAAAACTGGATGAATGATGTGGGCTGGTTCATGATTATCCTACATCCAAAGGGTCATGGCCACATGCATTGGTTACAAAGAGTGATCCTTAGACTGGATGCCCTCTGACTGCAATTTTGCGAGCTGGTTCCCATCCCAAACATTCAGTGTGTATTCCCCACAACTCATCCTCTCTCCACTGCGCTCTTTGTAGCCCAGAAGAGCTCACACCCTAGGATCCAGCTGACAAGTAGAAAGTAAATAAACCAACAAGAAGAGGAGCATAAGGTGAGGAAAAGAACAGCGGAGAAGTGTGTTTGCTCAAAGGACTTTTTTCTTAAAGCATTGCTGTAGTTTCAACACAGGAACCACAGCGCTGAGGATGAAATAGGTACAGGATTTAGCAGCTGGGCTACAAGCTCTGGGAAATTACAAACTCCTGTAAATCCAGATTTCTAATATGAAAAGAATTATTTCAAGGTCTTCAGCTCCATTTCAGTCTTAAACCCACTCAAACAGGAGGGACGTGAGAGGCATCTAATTGAGTGATACTGAAATCAGTTCAGGCCAGTCAAGTTACTTAGTATGCAACATCTTATTTGATAAATATAATTTATGCTGGCAAATGATTAGATAAGATCTAAGCTGTGCAACTGGTCAAATTTTTTTGAATATTGACTGTCCTGGTAGACATCTTCACTATTTCTCTATGTTATTCTTATGTTTCTTTATAAATTAATGCAGGCACCTGAAAATCCCAGGATTTGTTTCGATTCCAGAGAGAAATTCAAAGCCTGAACTTCCTTTCGTTCTCCAAAATGCATTGCATTACTCAGTCCTCTGCTCCCCAGTTATCCTGAAGAAATGTCCTTTCTTTTCATGTGTGAGCTAGGTGGTGGATTATAGCCAGAGGAAGGCAAAAAATGGATCTAGAGAACGTTGAAATACAGCCACAAAATTGGGCAAGTAGTGTATGTTTTCCAGTCTGAAAAAGACTTCAAGGGTGATAGCTGAGATGCCCTGATACCAGTTCTCCTCTCAGCCAAAAAGTATGCTAAATCTATTGGGCAGCTGATAAAAAGTCAGTTTTATGTGTGTCTGTTAAAATTGTTCATCTGGTAAAGCTGGTGCAGTCTTAAGTATTGGCCTTTGCTCCGATAAAATAACTACTCAATTAAGGTTAATCATATTTGATAGGCTTGAAAATCCTTGGAGCTTTTCTGTATGCAATGCCACTGCCTATCTTTTTCTGGATCTGCAAAAACAGGTGGAATGAAAGCAATGGATGAAAAGGAAAACCATCAGGCTACAAGACAAGACAGGAAAGTCTGAAAGAGCAAAGGATATAGTCAAGTTGTTTTGAAGGCAAAGATCTGTTGACCTATGGAAAAGCCCAGGTGGTAGAACAGCTAGGTGCATTTCCTAGGGATGGTCTAGTGTGTGCACCTGGAGGAGAGCTCGTACCTAAGAAAACCACTGGAGGAATGAACGGCTGCACAAATAGGTTGCAGTTACCTGCATTGCAACTCTCTGCACTTACCCGCGGGGCTCAGAGGGAACTCCTTCCATATTTTGATTGTAGGCTATTCTAAGAGCCCCTCACCAGGAAAAAATCCTACACCCTTACTGGCTTACTGGCCCCTGCCCAAAGCTGTGGGTCCTCCTTAGTGCCAGATGTGCCATTTTCTGCTGCCTACCTATCTGTCTTTTTCTCCTTACTCTGAAGAACGTGCCAACACACAGTTTAGGAGCAGCTTGTCAGTGTGGGGGAATGACCCCAGCGGCTATGAGCACCACCAGCACAGTCCTCTTCTGAGATGAGCCCAATGCTTGAGTCACTGACCTCATTTATCCTCCTTACTTAGAGCCGCTGTCAAAGTTTCCATCTCTTTTCACAGAGATGTGGCCAGTTCTTTGAAAAGGGATGGGCAGAGGCAGCACAAGCTGCTGTCAGCCCTTTGCTCCTTCATGCCTCTAAAAAGATCTCTGGAGATCTTAAAACTTTATAAACCCAGAGAAGAAAAGCACTAGGAGGAGAGCCAAGAGGATGATTCCATCCCACTCCAGAGGATGGTTTGCTAACATTGACAGGACCTGTCAGAGGGCTGCCAGCAGGGGCTTATGTTATCACAAACCATTTTGTTACTTAGCGTGCACAAAGGAGCCAAATACAGAGAAGTGCCAAACACCTGAAATCACATTTGATGTCGCAGGGAGCTGGAGATGCTCTGAAGCTCCCATGCTCTGGCCCAAGCAAATCTGCCCTTCAGAAACTAAGGGTTTCCTCTAAACGCTTATTTTCAGGAGAATGAGAAGCAACCATTTCCTTTTCATCTTCCCCTGAGCTTTTCTTTATTCTTAGGTAGAAGTAAACTTGGTCTCTTCCCCTTTTTTGAGACCATGGCTTGTGTCACATGGCCACTGACTGCTTCTTCAAATCTCCAGTTTCTCAAATTCTCCATTTTGTGTATATTCTGCAAATTCAGAGACTGTTCTGCCTTGAGTGCCCTGAGGGACCCTGTATTACCCAAAGTACTTCACAGCTGCAAACGTTTATGTTAGCAACATCTACCCACTGAAAAAGCAGGAATTTTATTTCAAGGTTAAAGCATAATATTCCACCCTGGCAGAAATCTAAAGACTTTACAAAGTATGAAAATGCCATAAGAGAAAAGAGTGGATGGGGTCCCAGCCCTCCTGCAGTCAGCACTGGAAGTCCCAGGCACATGGCTGGGGCCACAAGCACTTCTTTTGGAGAGACTTTCATTCCCAGCTGCCTGCTGCCCGAGATACGCTAGGGAAAAGGATAGTCAATCAGGGATGTTTGGGACGGGACTCTTCTTGCCTGGTTTACCCACTTAAAAGCTAGGCAGTTAGTTTAAGCTAAGTAATCAATGGCTCCTGAGAAAAGAGAGGATGAATCCAGCACTGCAAGTCCCCCTCTGCTGATGGACCCAACACACGGAGCTCAGGACAGTTGCCTAACAGTAAATGGCCAAAGTTATGTGAGATGAATCCTACCCTAAGAATTTTCTCCCAGAGTCCCAATGTGTGTTGATTCTGTCAGCTTAAATTCACCAGAACAAATTAAGATCATAATCCTACAGTAAGCTCAAGTAAATGAATTCTTTTGCCCACAGACCCCATCTGGCCTTCCTAGGGTTCTGGATTAGCTTCTGAAGGCTTTTGCCATGTTTGGCCTCCTGTGCCTGTCTTAAGGCCTTTTGATAGAGGGATCCTCTTTATTTATAAGCTTCCTGACTTTCTTGTCGTATCCTTAGCACCAGCCCCTTGGCACTGGTTTAATATTATTACTATAAAAGGGAACAGTATAAAAAGGTGTATCTGTCATTTACTAGAGTGAGTAAAGCTGAAATTCATTGGACTGAGCTGGATTTTTTCCCTTCTTGCAAAGCAATATTTTCATTAAAAAAGTGGTAGAGCTCAACTAATCCTACCAATAAAGTGGTTGCTATTGAATGCCACGGTAGCTTTCGAAACAAGGAAAACTCTTTCTGTGTTCACTGCAAAAGATTAAGAGACTGTCAAGTTTTAAAAGTTGTTGGCTCTGCTTAGCACTTGCTAAGCACAGTATAGACTGTTTTATCCATATATACTCCCTCACTTGTCTCCTTCGTGTGTCTTATATAATAATTTCCAAAGTCAGAAACAAAAAAAAAATAAAAAGGCATCAGCTAAGATAAAATGGCACAAGATTAAAAACTCAGCAGCTGTAGAACCTGGCGAGAAAGAACAAAGAGGTTTAAAAATCATCATATTTTATAGCATTAGAATGCCACACATTAAATATAGATTTTGCTGTTGATTATATTGTTACGCATTCCATTGTTCCCATGCCATTGGCCTTCAGGACTTTATTACTTATGTAATTCCAAGATCTGACACAGCTAGAGTGAAATGCATCTGATCTCAATGAATGGCATCAGATGAAAAAACGTGGATTTTAGGAGAAAAAAATCCCATTTTAATTTTACTGTGAGTCCATTGATTGGTGACAGATGTTACCATTCCCATTTAATTATTCTTGATTCATTTTCCAAATAAAAATATAGATAGATGTCAAAGTATTTGAAGTCATGCAGATAAAGAGTTCATTTAAACAAGTTGTCTTTACTCTTTTTCTTTTTTTCTTTTTTTGCACATTTTCCATTTTAAGGGAAAACTCATTCAGAGTGGTACATACAATCTTGCCTGTACAGACTAAAGGTCTCAAACAATATAGCATATGATTATCAGTCAAGGGCTAGGAAAGCACGGGGCTGTGGGAAGAGAAGGGAGTAATTCACCCTTTAGTGAGTGCTGCCATGAAACTCCAGCATGGTACTGTGTCAACAGAAGCACCTCAAACTGAAGTTTCATGACCACCTTGTACTCAGCTACAGATACGAACGTACATAATAGGCATTATTTAAAAGAAAAACATACCCAAATCCCAAGGAACTGGCATTTTAAACTAAATATGTAAAACTTGACTGATTTTTTGTCCTCACTCTGGAATATGAGCACATACCTTATGTCTTTTGGATAAAGGAGCAATAAAGAACAAGAATGTGTGTCTCACTTTCTCAGCCTACCTGTACCACTAGAGAGAAACCTGTCCTGCAAATATACAGATAATAAGCCCTAACGTTTTTGAGAAGGAAATATGAAAAATGTTTATTATCATCTTTATCCTTTTTATTTTAAAGTATTAACATTATTTTCTATTAAAAAAATCTAGTAGTTAATTTTCTCATTTTCCCTACATGTTATTTTTACAGGAAATATTCTTTACCATAATCTTCATTTGAAGGAGTGCAATTGGGATAAAAAAGAAGGTTTCTTTTGTTTACTCTCTAAAAGTGTAGCAACATATGTACCTGAATACTAGAGGTTCAGTGGTTTAGAAGCATGAGACATGGATAAGAAAAATCTCATTGCAATGAAACGATATTTAGATTATTTTTTATATGATTCAGAAGATGTTTAATTACTTTAAAATAAGAAAATGCTTTAAATAAGCAAGTTAATTCCTCCTGATCCTTGGAAACCTAGCAACATTTTGCTGAAGTCCACAGGCAGATGGTGTACCTCAGGCATTTCAGGCACTCTGAAAGAGACTGACCCGAGTCTTGAGGAAGATAACCAAATATAGGCACTCAACACAGGTGTGCAAACTGTCAGCCTGAAGATGGTCATCCCTCACCATTAACTCTGCTGACAACTTTATATGGCCCATGGTATATCCAATTTCCTATCTATTCTCTTCTTTATTTGTGCTTTCCATTGAAATGAAACTTTCCCTGATGTGTGTGGTTTGGATATAAGAGTAAAACTGCTCATATGGCAGAGCCCAGCCTCAGAGAGCCAGTGGCTGCAGCAGAGCCCTTATGGCCCTCTAGCTACGCAGGGCCTCTCCACGGAGCAGGGAGAGGCTGGGTGACCACCCGGCTCCAAGGCTGCTGATTTGGAGCCTGTCTCCTGCAGAGGATGAGGAGCTGCTGTAGGGCCAGGCATCCCTCAGCTGGTGCCGCAGCTACCTGGGGCACAGCAACCCAAAAGGGAGACACGAGCCTTCTACTCTGTTTCAAGACATCCTGATGGCTATTCACATTTTGTTGGTGACTCCTGTTAGCTCTGAGCTCTTCTATCCATTTCTCATTGGAGCAACTTGTGCAAGTAGTTCACAGCCTGGCAGCGCTTCAAGGGATGCCGGCTTTGGACCCATAAAGACTGCAGTGAAACTGTGCAATTCTGCGACTGGTGTTTATCTGTGTAGTCTTGCCGTCCACCTGAAAAGCATCTAGTAGGATACACTGAGATTTCTCAAAATGCAGCCTCAGATCCTGGTTATGCTCCTGTTCTAAATAACTTATGCAAGCTGTCCCATGGATTTTGTGTTCCTGGGTTTCCTTTGATGTGGTACACTGTAATTTGTACTACACTGTCTGTCTTTTTTTTAAATATGATGCTTAATCATGTTTCATTCTCAGGGTCTTGACTTAATTACAGATCAAAAAATTGGGTGCAGATTTTATTTTATTTTTTTGGATTTGCTCTAAAGATGTCTCCATATAAAGTAGCAGGTGAACTTTGTGTTGTTACATAAAGTATTACTATGTACAAATAAATCTCTGGATTTGGAAAAGACATTTCTCTTTGGATCAATCTCTACAGAAATGTATTTTGCCGTTCTGCTAAAACATCAACAGCTGAGGACCGTGACACATCACTTGGCATTCTTAGAGCTGTCTTTGCCCTGCACAACATATTTCTGTCACTGAAAGAAAGATGCAGTGTTACACCTTCAAAACCCCTAGTAAGAAAGTCAGCCTTCTTGACGTGTCCCCATGCTGTTGTGCTGACAGGAATGCAAAGAAATTAACCATTGCAGCCTTCAGTCAGCAAAATGTGGAAGGGGAAAAAAAAAGGGGGGTGGGAAGAAACTACACATCTCTGGACTCCTGGGAAAGCTGGGCTGAAATACATAGCATGAAAAAAATGTATCTGTGCTATCTGACTGTAGCACATGTCAGCTGGAGCCCAGGACTGCTCTGGGGAGGTGGCCCTTGGGTACAAGCTAAGCTTATTCCTAAGCTCTCCTCAGGGAATTCCTCTTATAGCTCTTCAGGGAAAAGTGCCCATTTTTACCTGTGGCAAGGCACAGCCTCTCTCTTGTGCGGAGGATTGGTGTGGGAGGAGAGGAGACCCTGGTTCTGCCTCCCAGCACCCACTCCAGGCCCCTGCACTCCAGGAGTGGAAGAAAGTGATAAAATGCCCCTGCGTAAGCACACATCATGGTTTGGGCCAGACTGGCCACTGAGGTGAACAACAGATGCTCTCCCCCATCTCTCTCCAAGGAGAGGGGGGAGAGAGAGAAAGAGACTTAACGAGTTTAGAAGGAACTAAACTACTTTAATGAAATATTAATAGTAAAATAATAAAAAAGAAATAATGAAATGTATACAAAACTGTATCAAGCTCCCAGGATGACAATCACGTCACCAGCAGGCACTGGGAAAGTCCCAGACTGGACTCAGTGATGGATGGGAACTGCATTCTGGATCTGGATTCAGGATCAGGATCAAAGGCAGATGAACATAGAGTCCTCCTCGGACACTGGCCATTGAAGAAAGAGGCCTGACCCTTTGATCCCTCAGCTTTTATACTGAGCATGAGGCAGATGGGATGGAATACCCTGTTGGTCAGTTTTGGGTCACCTGTCCTGTCCACTCCTCCCCGCAGGTGTGACCCCTCTGCGCTTTTCCACTTCCGACCCTCCAACGGGGCATGTAACAAAGTTGGCTGCCCTTGGTTGTTATAGCAATAAGTATAAGCAAGAGCCTCTCTGCACCCCATTCCTTGACATCCACTATAAATATTGGTCTTATAACCCTGAGAGCGAACAGTTTCTGCAGAATATGCTGTTGATTTCAGTAGTTAGAAGAGGCTTAACTGCAAAGTAAAATTACTGAACAGAAAATTGGCACATTAGCACCTGAGTATATTTCTAGCCTGGTAAATAGCTCTGTTTCTCAGTTCTTGTGCTTTTCCTGGTGCACATGCACTACATGAGAAATAGCGTGCTCCTGCACTGTCTTGCAGAATGAACCAACTATTTCCCTTGAAAACAAAACCTGTGCCCAATCCTGGGTTCAGTCCAGCAGCTGCTCCAAGAAGCAGTATAGGTGACACTGCCCTAGCTTCAGCCCTCTGACTTTTACAGTCCTTCAGCATTACACCATCAGGCTTTCCACCTTCAGACACCCACTTGTACCCTCCTGTCATGTCCTAGAACATGAAGCACTTGCCCTCAGGTTTCTGGTGTAGAAGAACCACTGAGCTGCAACACAAACTGCAACATACTGTTGCAGGCATGTTGAATTAAATAATTATATTTCAGGACCATGGGGACATCATATTGGCTGCAAAGGAGATGTAAGAGCATGGCCTATGTAGTAGAGATGTAGCATGAGACCAGTTTTCATGAAGTAATTGCTGTGTTACTTGCATTGTAACTGCTGAGCTGAACATCTAAACATCCATCTGCTTGAGGTTACCTGGAACTGTCCTAAATGCCCAGCTCCTCAGCAGCCTTACCCAGCAGGCTTGCTCAGAGCATGCCTACCATCACCCCAAAGCAATGAATTCAGTGCAAGACATACCAGCCACACTCAGATGATCGCAGCATTCCTGTGGTCTTTGTATCACAGCTAATGGCTAGAGCAATCATGCAGGAAAAGAGAGATTGAGATCAAAATTCCTCCTTGGCCTGGGTTTCAAAGCTAGTCTTCCAAAAAGAGTGACATAAATTACAGAATAGGGTACCTTCCACCTCTCCTTCCCCTTATTAAGTAGTAATTGAATGAAAAAGAAAAGAATTATCCTGAACGCAGACCCTAGGATTGCCTGTCCGCCTGAATGTCTGTTACATTACAGTATCATGCTCCCTCATAGTTGTTCTTCCTCTAGCTTCACAAATATTGAGAGTGCTTAGGCATCACATCTTAGGAAGAGGACTTCTCATTTGTCAAACTTGCATGAACTTCCAGGGGATGAGGAAGAGTGAGGTCTGGACCGATATTTTAGACTCAGGTACCTGACAGCCAACAATCTTGAATTTCAGGCTCTTAAAAGCTCTTTGAAATCCCACATTGTTAAACCTTAGGGAAGTAAGGAGGGCACACTCCCTGTATTTCCTTCCCTGAATGTAAAGATTGCATTTATATGTGGTTCTGGTATGAAATACAGCAGGCAGGAGGAGGGAAAGGAGAGCATCTGTGACCCTGGCTGCTATTTCAGTATAACCTGGAGCCAAAGCACAGCTTGGCCCCAAATTAATCCATGGATTACATTTTTTTTCTTAAAAGAATAATTGCATTCAAGCATGGCTTTTCCTGTAGCTGCAAAAGATGACCGAATTCAGTTGTGGTGTTTGGTTGAACATTTTTCCTGGTGTCATTCTAAGAAAAGCAAAGATAGTCTGTGAGATGGATAGAGATCCAGTTAATAAAGACGTGCATGAATTGCTCACTAATGGATATAACACTGCATTCACAGGCATCCTCAGTTGCTAATGGAACCTGAAAGTTGTCAGGAAGATGTTGCAGATCCATTTGGCGTGACATACACTCTGCTGATGCTGACAGCTCTGCAAAGTTACATTTTTAAAAACATATTTTCTTAATGCATTTTTTGGCTAATCCAGTTGTCCCCGTTACCTCCGAAATGCTTTAGTCTAATTCACATTAACCGGCTTACTGAGATACCAACAACATTCTTTTTATCCAGGATCAATTGATCAGACTTACAAAACTGCTGGTATTTAAAGAAAGTTCAAGCCCTTTCCTGACTGCTGTAGGGCTCTGAGTTTCTCATTTATCTGGATCATTAAGAATATTCTATTGTCTATGCACATAGTAGGCAAATAGCTTTAATATTTCCAAAAATGATCTCTCTTCTTTTCTCCTGTTAAAGCTGATGGTACCAACAGAGGGCAAGGACCGGTGGCTCCTAAGCTGGAAACCAAGGGCACACAGGCAGTTCTCAGCCTTTCTCAAAAATCTTTTGCATAGTGTTAACATTTCAAATGAATAGACCATGAAAGTTTAAGTTAAATATACTTGAAGCTGAAGTGCTGACTGCCTCACAGCAATCATCAGTGGTTCATTGCTACAGACTCAACCAAAAGAGGACTTCTGGGGTCTCTCAAACTTTGTGGTAGATTTAGGGAGAGGGTGTTCAGGCAGATACATCCACAAAGCCACAGATGAATGTACGGTTGCAAGGATATAAAAGAAGGTGCATATAGGTTGCACGGGGATGGAGTCCTGAAATAAGATGTATGAGAGGATGGTTTACGCACACAGTTCCTTTCTGACGTGGAAAAGGTTTCTTTTAAAGCTGTCCAGAGAAATTTTGACAGAACTATCAGAATGTTCCATTGCAATATCCAGCACTGCCAGGACCAAATATCTTTGTGATCGATTTTCCTGGAATTTAATTTAAGAACTTCTATTTCTCTAAGAATTTCTGATAGAAAAGTTCTAATGAAGTTGAAACTACATTTCAACTTTGATGGGGTTTTTTTCATTGTTTTTAGCTGCTTTATGTCGCAACCAAAAGATTTTATTAAAAAAAATGCGAGTATCATTAACTATGTGGAGAAAGATGATTTTTTTTCACAAAATTAAAATTAAATCAAAATTTTGTATTTCAAAATCCTCTGTAAAAAGGCATCCCTGGCCTCTGTAGATCCCTCCATTCTGTGTGGGTTCTACATTTTCCATCATGTGGGTAGCAAGATAACCAATCTAACAGTGGAAAGACACTACAAAATCCATCTATTGGTGATGACTTTCAACCTGTATCTCTAAAGTAGCACAGCATTGTTATTGGTGATAACCTGATCAGCACAAAACTAATTTGTCATGCATGTGTCATGGTAGTGGATTTTGCCATTGAATTAACTAAATTAATTGGTTGAATTTTCCTGAGGGAACTTTTGTCATGCTTCTCTGAAAGGTCCTAGCACAAGGCCCTCTAAATGTATCTTTTTCTGGCCTCATGTATAATGTTTTTGTGCTAATGTAGATCTATAGACTGCAGTGGAAGTGCCCCTCATGTGCATCATTTTGAGATTAAAGCAAATCATGTTTCTTATTTCCAGTGATCTAGTATACATGTGTATAACCAAATTAGATTTCTGTGCACTTGATGGTTATCAGCTATTTAATTGTTATACCTATGTTGTGTCAGATTGACACAGATGACTGCTAAATTCTTTCAGACTGATGCCAGATGCCAAATGCCAACAAAGTGCGAGTTCAAAAAAGAGCCATTTTAAAGGTAAATCATCTGCAAATCTCTTAACTCAACTCCCTTATTTCAGTTAGTCACCACTATGCATTTACTGCATAAGAATAATCAAGCAAATGTATGAAAATTTCTCTGACTTGGGAATTCAACTTTCTAGTAAAGACATTAAAATTGAAACACTAAGATATGCAGTGCTTTCCCACCCATAAATTAATTCAGGAAACCCTACAGATTTAAAACATAAAGGATTCATCTCTCCAGAGAGGAATTTGCAGTAAAAGCCAAACAGTGACCCGTGTTACTGACACACAATGACAAACAATGTTCTGTGTTATCCAGCTCTGCTTCAAATGGGCTTCCCTGTCCTCTGACTGGCTGATACCACAGCTGCCAGCACGCCACCATATCCAAATCCCTCATACACACAGGGAAATCAGGACCAGCAGCACATACCAGTAAGATCGTGTCCATGAATTTGCTTCCATAAACACAAACACTTCCATTATTGTATTTCCAAATCTTCCAGAAAAAACCCTGCGCTGTGGTGGGTTATGGCACAGAAAGATTTGGGTGTATTTTTATGCTTTGGCAGAAGCTGGGGCAGGCTATTGAATATTAGATTTACTCTGGGAACTTGGGTGTAGCTATTGGGCTGTAGGCTATCCCACAGTCACTTCTTTTCTGCCAAAATGTGTTTACTCATTTACTGGATCCCATGTTTTCTTCCAACATTGGACATGAATTTAGTAACGGTTGAATAGACCAAGCTGACGGCTCTGGAAAATAGCTAATAAAACAAGAACTATGCCCCAAAGGATGTTTATAACCTCAGCCTTTTGCTTTCAAGAGGTTTTGAGGCTGGGATTTCTTTTATTGGGGTGGTGGGCTTTGGGTAGTCATCATTCTTGTTTCAAATCACGTGAAGCTTTGAACCACTAGACAGGCAGGCAAGGGGCTCCTCCACAGGACTCTGTGTGTGTATGTGTGATGGTGAGAGCCAAAGGAGACCCTCCTTGGGAGATAAATGAGACTTTCAGATGTAATTTCTGAAGAGGTTGATCGTGACTCCTGACAGCTTCAAAGACCTGCACAAACCTGCAGCCTTGAGAGCCCCATTGACTTCAACGGGAGCATTGCCCAAAGCTCTCACTCTGCCTGAATATTTGATTATATGGTGCAACAAGACAACGGCAGTCCCTCTACTCTGCTTGCTTCATCTCCTCTTTTCCCTGTCCACCTCTCTTCTCCTTTGCATAAGACAGATTTCTTCCCTTGCCCACTCTTTCCCTCAGTTTTACTTTTCCCTCTAGCACCACACTTCCTTTTTAAAATTATTTGTGATCTTCATAAGCATTTATTAATCTTATATTGTCTTCTCTAATTATTAGTCTCTCTAATTAACTACCAGAAATATGTTATTCCTTCCACTACAGATTTTATGTTTCTCTTTCCAGATGTAGTGTTATGATGGGATGTGCTTACCTCCTAAAAAAGCTCCTCCAAGAGAGCCATTGGATGACCTCGTACATTTATCTTTATACGCTTTCTCCACTCATCTGTAGACTTTCTTCTGTTTTAAATATGGTGCACACCCCATTGAACTTTCTCGTGTCTGAACCTGGCTTTCGTTATTACAAACACCATTGATCACAGTGTGCTTTTAAATTGCAGGCACAAGGACTGCAGAACATGGACCGCTTCAACTCAAGAGCCTGGTGCCATTCTGGAGGGAGAGAAAACTGTTCTGGTCAGAATGACTATGCAGCTCAAATAGAATAGCTCTAGAGGGAAGACACAGCTCTCCCGGCCCTGGTTTGCTGCGTTGAAATAAAGATCCAGGCATGAATGAGCAAAAGAAGAAAAGAAAATTTATCATATTTGCGTTTTTCCTATATAAAGTATAGTTCCCTTTCTGATGCTCAAGGTTCAAGACAATTTTCATATTTCCATAATGATCATGCGACTGTTGGGGGGGGGGGCACACAACACAACCACTCCTAAATGAAAAATTGCCCTTTGCTGCAAAGTTACACGGTGCTGTGGAGATCTTACCAACTGTGGAAATCCTTCATTCATCATCATGCCATCTCAGCAGGCGCCACTCTCCACAGCTGGCTTCATTATTTTGCTCTATGCCATTTGTCTGGCATTACAGCTACATGGACTCAAACCAAGGAACAGTCTCCTAGACCTCTTATCTCTTAGGCTGGCTTTTGCTCTAGTGTTCAAGCACAGATCTTATAATATTGCAGTTGTTTTTCATGGAATTTCACGTGTTGTTGCCAACCTCTAAATTGGTCCTTGTTCACACAAGGAAAGAACAATTTGCGCTGATGGTGGTACCAGTGCAAGTCCCAGCACAGCTGTGCTTATCCCTTGCGGACTTTGTCCTAGCAGGAATTATAAGACAGGACCCTTTTGCTGCCAGCCTGGTAGAATGGCCTGGCTGCTCCTGTAGCAGGTCCTGAGCAGATCTGCCCTCTCTTCCCCTGGTTCAGCAGCACCTACTGATCCACATAGACCTCAAACAGCACAGGAGGAAGTTCAGTACGTGGCCCACAGAGCTGTCTCCTGCAGCAAAGGGTGGTGACCAAGAACGTTTAAAAAAAAAAAAAAATTGAACATAGAAAACATCTGTGCCTCTCTTCTGTCCAGGTTTATTTTTCCAATACTTCACATACCACAAATAGTTCAGTATGACTCCTTCATCAGAACAGAAGAAAAGAAAAATAAAAACATGCAATATTTAATTAAAAAGAATATTTTTATTGACGTGACAAATTTGATCAAACAGTCTGTATCCCCCCACCTCCCATCCCCTTTCTCCACCTCCTCTTTCTGTTTCCCTCTCTTTTTAAAAAGCAGTTTGCTGTCCTGTTGGGCTGCTCAGCCTGACAGCCTCTTGCTGCTTCTGGGATATTTGGCTGCCCTCAGAGCATCATATGACTTCAGTTAGCTTGGGGGGCTCCAGCTGTGCTCTTAAATGTCATGGACAGAGGTAACAAAAGGGGAGAGGGTTAAGAGAATCCAATACGTTATTAGACATTTCTTTTAAATCCTCTTGCAGAAGATGTAAATCACATGCTTGGCAGGCAGATTTGGGGATGTCACATGGGGGTTTGTTTGGTTTTTCGTTGATTATATCCCCAAACATTTGCTATTTCTTACATTTTTTTCCCTTGTTTGTCTTACTCATTCCTCATTTATTTCTATTTAAGTCCAAGGGGTCAGAACCTAGGATAAAATTTTGACAGTTCCTGCAGCTGATACAAGATATTTCTCATCCAAGTTATTTGGGAACTTATTTAGGATTGCTCACTATTGAAATATATCCTGGCCCTTTTCTCTGTTGGCCCATAAAGTACAGCTCCTTGCCCCTGATTGACAGAAACCACCACTCAGGGCAAATTGCCAGTCTGCAAAGCACCACTGCACGCAATTATCTTGAAATACATTCAGATATCCAACAGAACTTGAAGTCAGAGTCCCTAAATTAACCTGAACTCAAGTAAATTAGTTAACCTATGAGCAAGGAGATCAAGGCATCATCTCCCGATGACGTTCCTCACTGGTTTACCTGAGGCAGTGAAATGGAGATCCACCATCTAGTCAGTCAAAGAGTACTTACAAACTACCTGATATGTATCTTCCTCAAGGACTATTTGCTCTTGCAGAGTTGGTTCCTTCTGACTAGGGGGAGAATGAGTTGAAAATTTCCCCCAATTTTCAGAAGACAACATTCAGGAGAAATTCCTGAGATGTGGAGGAGTGAAAAGGACTAATCAGTAGGTAAATTTTACGAAGATTAAACACCTAAAGGAAAAATGGAAGGTCTTGTACCCCACTCCTCCTCCTCCCAGGTCTTCTCCAGAACCCACACTGCCACCTGGGAAGAAATTACAATGATGTGACCCTTGTCTTGCTCAAGTCCGCCATCCCAATCAAAAGCCAAGAAATGGGAAAAGGAAGGGGCATTTTCTGCACATCTTTCCCTCAAGCTGAAGGAGATGCTGGAGGTGCTTTATAGGGAGAATGTCACAATGCTGTGGAGACATCAGCTGTCCAACTCTCATCTTCCCTTAACCTGAGTGTCCTTCACTTTCCCCAAGCAGTGTCGTCATCACAGCAGGAGGACAAGTTGACCTCTAGGTCTTCTGTTCATCCAGGACTAGATGACCTCCAGAGGTCCATTCCAGTCAGCCATTCTGTGGCCATTGACTATGGGTCTGAAGCCTCTTCCCTCACCTGGGATCATGCAGCAGGCTGACAGCCACTGTGGCTGCGGGCGTTTGCTATGCTGATGCCCCACAGATGACCCAAACCTCCTACGCTGTGCCATGCAAAACATTGGCTTTCATACACTAGTCACCCTTGAGAAAAAAAAAAGATCAACTTTGGTGAGCAAAAGTTGAAATTTTTTCAACAAAAGCTCAATTTCTCTCTTTTTGAAACTGTGAAGTTCTTCAAAAATAAAAGCTAAGATGAAGCTGAAGAAAAAAATTCCATGAGGATTTACTTTGACAGGTTTGCCATAAAAAGATTTGGCATTTGCCGTCTGGCTCCAATTATGCTTCAATCAGGTTGTGCTGGAATGGTAAAGAAAGCTATGGGGGAAAATCCCTTAAGTATCTTTTTGCAAGTTTATGAATAGATGAAAAAAACATTTGGGTTTTAATTGAAAAATTAATAAATAACAGTGCTGATGGAAAATTTCACACCATCTGTGTGTGTGATTGCTGAAATTTTGGCTAATAATTTTGTTATTCTTTAAATACAAGCCAATTTCAATGGTCCAGGCTGTAGCTAGTGTGGAAGTACACCATAGCACATTCAACTGCAGTCAGTTCGTTTATCTCAGCTTCTAAGATTAGGTTCCTGGGTGACTGATAGACTCTGCTGCTTCTTTGGGCCTTTCTGGGCATGATTTTGTTATAGTAACTGAGCAAAGTGGACATTCATATTTGATTTAATAATGTATTTATTTTTAATTTAATACCTGTGGCTCCATAAGTGTGGTTTGGAGGGTGAGAGTGGAAGGATGGAGGATTGTGTATGCACATACACAGTCCTGGGATCACCTGACCCATATTTATTTGAATACAAACATGTTCTGAACCCACTGCAGCCATAGAGACATTTACTATTGACTTCAAACGTGTAGAATAGGAAACTTCACATACAACATTTCCCAAATCACTGCAGCCATTTTCCTGCTAGGGTGACCACTCAAAGAGCACTGCTGAAAAACTTTCTAATTTTTGCAAGCAGATTCTCCAGTTTTCAGCAAACTCACAGAGAGCAATTCCACGCCATGAAAGGGAACATGTTAGCTGTCACTATTGTATTATCTTTATTCATAACTGTTGTTCGATACATATGTAATGAAATTAGAAAGACAGCACATATGTTCACCACCTGAGCAGATGAAAACATCATTGTGAAAGGGTAAGATGTTAAAATATGTTCCTCCGCAGTTCCAAGGTGCAGTCCTGCATCTGTTAAATATTTACTTTTATAAAACTAACTGATTTCAGTTTCTGAGACCAGGAAAGAGTCTCTATGAACAGAAGAGTGCAAAATGGATGAGTTTTTCAAGGAAAATAAGATTTGAAATCTTAAGGAAAGAAACCACACTCCTTTAAGCAATTGTTTTAAAAATTGATCTAGTTTCGTAGGCTCAAGGGAGCTTTGTTAAAGTGCATAAAAAGAAACCTGAAAAATAAAGGAGAATTTAAATGTAACATCTGACATGTTCAATGCTATGTTGCATAAGCACTTGCTGTCTCTTTCTCCCCCTGCATTTCTGTGTCTCTTTACCATACCACTTTCCTGTTGTAAGGTGAACCAGAGAAGAGAGCATAGAATCATAAAACATAGAAACAAAAGTACACAAACTTACTAGTTTCCTTCTCATGTGACCTCAAAAAAAGAACGTGCTCTCCGCTATCTCTCTAGCATCAGAGAGAACAAAACAAAACTTGCATCTAGAAATGCCTGATGGCTCAGGGAAGGGAAACTGGATGAAAGACCTGCTGGGGTATGTTCCTAGGCTCAGCAACGTGGCTACACCAGCCAGGGATGATTGTCATTGCTTCTTTGATGCCAGTAGAGTTATGGCAGTTCACAGCAGCAGAGCATCTGGCCAAAACTTAAGTCTGTTAATACAGCTGTTTTAGTGCAATCCCACTAGCATCGGTGCAAACAGGTGATTTATATTAGTGGAGTTTGTTTGCTTACACAATAAAAATCTCATCTCCACACACACAAATAAGCACAGGGAAGGATGGCAGGCAGGGTAACATCAATTCCCCTTTCAGGGACATGAGCACCAACCCAGCTGCTCCCCAGGCTGTCCTCGGGGACTCTCAGCCACACTGGCCAGGGGACACTGCAGAGTGGATCTCTCGAGCATGTTTTGGACTGAGGGGGGTCACTGCCTGTGAAGCTATGAGATTTACTATGGGATGCAGGCAAAGGCATTTTGGGACTGTAGAAGATTTATCACGGGATGGTTAGGGGAGAAAACAAAAGCAGGGGAAGGGGGAATCAAGGTAGTTTTGGGGATGACCAAGCTTGAGAAAATAGAGGGATAAGTGTATAAAAAAGCCTGAGTTTGTGTAAGTAGTTTGCTGGTCAGTACGCTTGTCTGGCCATGCCCTGCACCTGATCAGCACAGTCTGTCCTATCTTCTTATTCGGTCCCTTTCTACCTCTTTTCTGGGTGAGGAATTGTCTCTTCTGTGTGCACATGTGTGTATGGGAATCTGAGTACAGCCACAGGGCTGAGAGCAGGGGTCAGACACCTATGTGTCCATGGTCCAGCACCTAGCATGACTGCAGATGTGCCACTGAGCATGTGGGTGTTAGTGAAGATCAACTGCGATGAGCTGTTGAGTAGGTGAGGTGGCCTAGGAGCCAGAGGGATGTGTGTCCAGGAGTGAGGAACCTGGAGGAGGTGGCTACTGGGGGGACCAGGAGGTCCCAGACATCTGCCCAAGAGGTCATGGGGTTTGATGGTTGATAGAGGGGGAGTTGTGTGTGTGTATATGTGTGTTGGTGTGTGCAAGGGGGACTGTAACAGCAGCTGGAGTGGGACTGTGCCCCCAGGGGTTCATATGTCCAGTTGCCAGCTACTGGGAAGACTGGGATCCAGGGGCAGCTACTAGGCAGACTGAGTGTCTGACCTCAGCTGTTGGAGGGATCCACACTGTACACACATATATTATAAATATAAATATTTCCTCTAACAGACCTCCATCCTGCTTAACCAGAGAGGGGATCAGGATGAGGCCAGTGGTGCTGTTTGTGTTTGTGCAAGTGCTTGGTGTGTCTGTCTGTGATTTGTGTGGTCAACCCTGTATCTACATATGCATGTGGTATACGTGTGCTCTGTGTGCATGTGCCTGTGGGGAATACAGGCTCAGCCTTGTGACAGGTTGGACCAGGGGCATGGAGCTGCAGTGGCCTCACCCTTATCAGGCTACAGGATCGAGCAACTCCCTTGCAGTATTTATTAAAAACAAAACAAAACAAAACAAAAAACTGAAACACAATAAGATGTATTATTGCATCATGATTTAAACTGATGCTGCTCATTTATTTGGGATGGTTTTACTGGGTCACCATCCCTCACAGGAAATCTCCACTGTAGGCCTGTGCTCATGAAGAAGTCCCTTACATTACCCATGTCCACGAAAACCAAACTGAGAAAATCCTGTATGAGAAGAATGACCTCAAACATAGTTAATGTGTTCGGAGTGACTTAAAGTCTTCAGCTGAAAGGGGATAAATAACTGCAAAGTCCATCTGCTATTGTGGCAGCATGATAGGCAGAGAAAGCACAGCTTTCCCTGTGAGATACGGATACTTGCAGAAGAAGGGATCAATGTATTTTATGCGTACTGGACAAAACACTATCTGGTGTGAAAATGTCAACTATGTCTGGCAAACATCTGTACAGGATTTCCAAGTGGGACCTAAATGTTCCTGCTTGTAGATGAGTTGTAGGTAAGAGTTAAAAGAAAAACAGAATCACAGAATCACAGAATGGTAGGGGTTGGAAGGAACCTTTGGAGACCATCTAGTCCAGCCCCCCTGCCAAAGCAGGTTCACCTAGAGCAGGTTGGACAGGAACACATCCAGATGGGTTTTGAATATCTCCAGAGGAGACTCCACAACCTCTCTGGGCAGCCTGTTCCAGTGCTGAAAATGGAGTCATTTACTTTAGGAATCCATTCTCTTTTTTTAACAGTAATAATATTAACATTTAAACTAATTCCTCCCTTGCCCAAAAGTGATGTGGAAGTGTGAGAATTTTGCTTTTCCGTTGGCTGAAGTTAGTCTCATTTGTGACTGTATTGGAGTCCGAGAGGTAGAGTAGGAGCTTCACATACATTTTGAAGATCAGCTGGCCTGGACTACTTCCTACCAGGAAGAACACTTTTGCAGTCAGTCCCTGAGATGTAAGGCACTGCTGCCATTAGTCAGACGTGTTAACAGCCGTCTATACTATGTGCCTCTCTGCAGCCACCAAGAACAGCTTTGTGAAATGCCAACAGCCCTTCATGTTCCCTATCCCAGGCTCTGTTTGCCAAACTCTCTTTAGACTTTGGCAAATGAGAAATCACACTTCTGAAGTGAGTGAAGATTAGGTGAGCATCACTCTTTTCACACAGAAACCATAAGGGCTAGGGAATTAAACAGGAGAAAGAGGAAGACACATAAAAAGTCATGTTCCTAAGATCTTATGAGACTCAAGCAAGTCAGGACATCAACATCACCTACAGGAGAGGGAGGCATGGGAGTGTATAATCTGCAAATCCCACTATCTCTTCTACATTGAGCTAGGCTTCAAAAACTGCCTGGCAGTATCGTGCCCACCAGAAGAAACAGACACCTGCAGGGCTGCACATGAGTTTTTGAGCATGCCTGCAATGAGTATAGATACCTCCAGTGGTGGTGCTACGGATTTAGCTCTTATTCCATCCATTTTTTTTAGTTTATGAAGACAAGGAAATATCCTCACTTTTCTCCATTCATATTGTCAATGATCATAGCATTTTGCTCAGTGAATTTAAAAAAAATCTTGATTAAAGCATTATCACTGACAAATTCAACAGATTTCTTGTAAATACATTCCAAATAACTCCACAAAAACAATTATTTTTGAAAACTAGATTATTTATTACTGTTTTTAAATTATTTTAACTTGCTGTGCCAAGTAACAGCACTTGGGATAGGAAGACAAGAGCTCTGTAGTCCTTGGGGGTGCAATCTAATTTGCTATTTAAAACATAATTTAGGTTTCTGCTGAGGAAAATTGGCAGCAAGCAAAGGTCACTTGGCTTGTCCAGAATCATATTTAACACATTTTTTTCCTTGAGAATAACCACACTTGTTGCTTCTTCAGTGACCCTCTTCCTGTCTTGTTTTTAGAAGATCTGTTAAGTAGATTATTTTCTAGGGAAAAGTTACATTTTCAGAAGTACATAGCTCCATGTTCTGTGCCTGAACTTCTCCAGGCTTTGTTTATGATAGTATGCTTTTTTGAATGAATAACTCTGATGAAAGCCAGTGTTAGGAACCCAGTTAGGAGTTTATGAACTTCACCTTAATACCCTCTTGCAAATCTTCTCCTCCCTGATCCATGCCTGGATTTGAGTCCCCTCTTTAATGACTCTTTTTTTGTTACTGCAGCCACATCTTGTCCGGTATTTCCCACATACCAGAGATCTCAGCCGGGCTGCACCGTCCTAAATTCGTGACCCAACAGCAACAAGTTCCTCCAGCAGGGAACCCGGGGTCATTCCTTAGCATCAGGGAGACTAAATTCTTCCTCAAATGCCATGGGATGTGGCAGAAGTGCATCTACCACTCTTCCAAATTATAAAATTATACTGGTTTGTGGGTAAGAGCTTTACCTGTAGCTGTTCTGTGATCCCAGGAACACCTGTAGGTTGTATGTGTAATGGAAAGATCAGGAGTAATCTCTCCAAGAAGACAGCAGTATAGGAGAGGTTCACAGATCAGTAGTTAACAAATCATTCATCAAAATGTGTTGCCCTTATTTATGCATACGTAAGAACCACAGATCATCCTTACAGAAATTCTGCCAGGCACACAGGGGAATCAGAGCATCCCTGTGATAACAGGCCACCCAGATCCATCTAGCACATGTAGGGCTCTCCCACAGAAATGCTGCATTGCTGTTGGGCTAACCTGAATTCATTCTTCAGGGAACAGACATCTCCTTCACTATAGCAGACGTTTCATCAGGCGAAGAAAGATGTAATAAATTCCTTGAAAGTCCGCTGAATCTCCAAGGAATTCAAGAAAGCAGAGTATGCTTTTTTTTTTTTTTTTTTTTTAACTGAGTGTAAAAGATGTGCTTAAATTGAGGCAAAGACATTTCCTCACACAGCAAACCCACGTAGGACATAACTGTTAGCCTTCATAAACAAAGTGAGATGTAAAAGGCTCAAAGAAATATGACACACCATCATCCAAACAGTAAGGGGAAAGGACCCTGCATTCAGCTGTTTCTCACACTAAAAACTGTGAAGAAATCAGTCCTGCAGTGTGTCCCCAACTTCCCTGATCCTCAGATTCCCTTTGCTAAGGGCAGTAATGTCTTTATTTTTAGCAGGAGCCGCCTGTAGCCTAGAGCCAGGTTCCTTCTGTCGTGTGCTCCTGGAAGTCGCTCCCCACCGCCCTGTTTGTAGACTCACACCCCACTAAGAGGAAGGCCAGAAGGAATCATTAAATCATACACTGTGGTATTTCAGATGCACTTGCAGGAAGTCCAAGAGCTACCAAGGTTTCCAGCTCAGTTTGAAAACACCGGGAGATAGAGAATTCACCATTCCTGTTGATAATGTGACCTTATATTTAATCTTATTCGACCTTAAAAAATTGTGTGTTTCACTTCTGGTTTAATTCAACTGACGTCAGCATCCTGCCTGTCCCATGCTTCCCATGAAAAAATCACACCATTGGGTTATCATTGTTTTCGCCTGGGAAAGATCTGCTAGGGTAACACTGGAGTCAGCTGACAAGGTCAGTCCATCTAAGCAGAGCTTCCATGAGGTCACCATCAAAATCTAAACCTTTAAATCCTATATTCTCTATTTCTTTACTTCTTTTTTTTTAAATCTCTGACACTACCATTCAGCTCTTCAGCTGGTCTGAATCACAGCAGGTCAGTCTATGTATGTCATTTCACACCAGGTGAGGAACTGGCCCACTGATTCTCACCCTCCTCGTTTCTCAAGCTGTAGCACCTGCCTTCACAAGGTACTGAATGCACCTAAGAGGCCATCAAGCATCACTTTGTATGATTCAGCTGACGAAAAATGCTGCCTTTTACACCATTTAACCCTTAAGCATTACCCCACGTCCCTTCTTTAGAGGCGCTCTGAACAGTGGCAGCAAGAAAACAAACAGCACGTTTTTGCTCTGCTGACCCAAATAGAAATTGATTTGTGGCTCAGATGTACAGCCGAGGCACCTTGAAACTCCCCTGATGGCTGCAGTGGACTAAAATCTTGCTCTGACTTGAGTTGCTCATACTCAGCTGGAGACTTAGGCTGTGGAGCTCATTCAGATCCTCATGCTGGATTCCCTCCAAACCTGGTCGACCTCTCTCTTTAGGGCTGGGCTGCAGCTGCAAACAGAATGTGCATCTGCAGAGCCCTCTCTGAAAATAGTCATCTTTGTTGTGACTAAGATATTTAGATCTTTTTTCAGTAGCACCCTTATTTGATTGACTGATGTGCCTGCAAGTTATTTCTGAATCTGGGTTATTTCTATTTCTGATGTAAGATTCTAGATGCTGTGTAATTGCTAAGCCCACTCTTTTACTTGATAATACTTTTTAATCTAAAATTGGGAGCAAACTGTTTTGTTGTGTAGAGTCTGTATTTCTGTCAGAAATATTGATGGTCAGAACCAGACTAAGGGCGTCTTCCTCATGTGTTAAATTACATTGCTTAGAAACATAACAAGTCAGCATCATGCCCTCCTGCACTGTCACTTAGAGATCTTTTTTAGAGCCCTTCTTCCTTTCCTGTTAGAAAAACACAGGGCTGCTCAGTAACTCTTTCCGTCACATGCTTACAAAAGGAAGGAGGGGTGATGTGAATTTGCCTGGGTTGTTTCACACTGATTGCTTGATCGGCTCTGCTAAAATTGGTCAGATGTTTTGCATTCTGATTAGAAATGGCTGACATGCAGGATTCAAGAGTGAAATACAAAATTAACTGCAAAGGCATGTAAAATCATTGTGTATGAGTAAATACATGAAATTTCAACAGGAATTCATGGAAGTTCCTGAGGAAACCTTGATAATTGAAGGTTGACAATGTGGAAAGATAAGTGATATTTACTACCGCGTTGCTCCTGGAACCATGGAGGGCTGTGTGTGGATCTGTGTGCATGTGCATGTGTGCACCCATTCATGAAACTTCAAAATGGTTATACAGCCACTTTAAATGGGCCTGCTTTAATTGGAAAAGAAATGCTGGAAGGATCAACCTAAAAAATTACCCTCAACCACATGAGCTGACTAATCAAAATAATGTGCTGCATGAGCCTGAAAGTTGGAAAAAATCAAAATAAACCTCTGGGTTTATACACAACTCTTTTTGGCACTCGAAGCATATCTCAGAGAAGTTACCTTTTGCTTAAACACAGGTGCCGTGTTAATAATTACTGTGGTTTCACATAGATCATTTAGAACCAAGAGCGATTCAACTTTTAAGGAGTAATTTGTGTTCTACATGTCAGAGCTTTATAGTATATGATGTTCTTTATATTTCACCTTCTCTATATTCTTGCAAGGATTAGAAAACAACCTTCTAAAGTAAAAGTAAATATTTTATTTTGTGTACTCTGGTTTATGTTGGAGTTTAGCTTTTAGCTGTTGCTATAGAAACAGACGCTAAGATGTGGCACATTTACAACGTTTTGAAAAATGAGTCTTCCTTCATACGCATCCAGAGAGGAGTTTAGAGTTGGGTATCTAAAGTCTCCAAAGCTCCCATCTGTGCTAGGCACACTCCAGCCACATGGATTGAGTGAGGCACTTGCTGTAACTGTTCTTCTTGCTCCCAGTGGCCTTTGTGGCACCACAGGCTTGTCCCAAGACCCCAAAGCCAAGGGCAAGGACAAGGGCTGGAAGAGGGACAATTCTGTAAGCTGTATTAAGTAGAACGATCAGCTTAAGTATTTTTTCCACATTATATAGATCATTACCTTTCCTGATACTTTTTTCAACATCATTTTTAAGCAGTTAATTCTGGAAGATGCATTAAAGCTAGTTTTGAACTGCAGTAGTTCTTTCTTTTTCTTTCAATTAATGATACTGAACAAACGTTCTTTGTAGTGGGCTTGCAGTAATGCCCAGCTGTTCCCACGAGGAGCAGTGTCTTTGTGAGATGTATTGTTCAAATTAATCATAATTTCCTGCTCCAAACATTTTGCAGTATAGCAAGATAAAAAAGGAGCAGAATATGGAAAGCCATTAACGTAACAACAGGCACATACACAGTTAGTTCCATTTCTCACCCTCAAAACAAGTCACACAGAAAACAGTGCAAGAGAAAGAAAGACTTGAATATGCAGAAATTTCATTTTGTTTTGTAAACAAATAGAAAGGTCTAGGCAAAGTTAGAGGAGATACTATAGCCGTGTTTCATTTGTGTCTGTTTCTCAAAACATAAAGGTATATCCACGGTATCCAGCAACATCTCAAACAGTTACAAGCTCACTTATTTCTTTTGGGCAGGCAATGGGATCTGAAGCACGCAGTAAATGACTATACAAGGATTCATTCATGAAGCAGCAACTAACTCTTTAGGCCTGAGGTACTTCTCTTCAATTAAGGAAAGCTAAACTTCTTAATACGAACTACATCACAAGCTCCAGTACAGTGCATAATAGATCAACATGGCACACAGTAATTAGAACCTTGTTTAAATGATGACAAGAGGTTATAGGATCAATTTCAGTCTCCAGTCCCATAGAGGAAATCATTATAAGATATTCTTTTACTTTTACTTTACTTTTCTGAAGGCATTTTTTTCCAGCAGTATCAGATGTTTATGTTACCTTTTTTTTTTTTTGTGGTCTTATTTCACCAATTTTCATACCATTTAATGATCAAACAGAAAACTCACTTTTATCAACTTATAAATTTAAACATATCCCA
>VFFE01006624.1:400035-640668 GCA_008921705.1 Burhinus oedicnemus | reverse complement strand
GAGGGAGGGAGACTGACTTTGCCTTGAGAACATGCATGAAGCAAATGAATCTGAAGGAATAATGCTTAGGAAAAAAAAAAAAAAGCAATGAAGTGTAGAGAATTTCCTTTCCTAAATTTAATTATATGTAACCCACTCCTAAAGTGCTAGAATTTATATAGACTAGGATTAAAAAGCAAAATTATTGTGTGCTCAGTCAAGCAGATTCAAGGCGATCCTCCCTCCTTCTGCGTCACTAATTGTTCCATGTATACACCCAATCTATAAGACAGAACATGATCATAAACCATAGCTGTATCATGACTTAGGAAACTAAAATGTGAAAGCAGAAGTTTAAAACAGTATGAATTTTCCTAAAGCAAATTTTCAGCTACAGATGTGTTCTAAGTGCGAAGCGTCTTCTAGATTTTCTTATTGCTAAGAGCAATCTGTCCTGTTAACAGCTGAATTTAGAGTAGACAATCCTGAGGAAATGAGATCAATAATCTTGAGATGGAACAACTAGAAATAAATGATAGCATAATCAGGGGTCTACATCCTACAGCTCTAGATGTATCATATCTTCCTCTTCATTAATTAAGAGAAGTCAGAATTACAATGCATTCCTTTTTGCCAAAGTTTTTACCTGCCCAAGGGACACTGTCTGAAAAAAAAAATTATCCTGTGAGCATGCAAAAATTCTTGTTTGTGCAATTTCATACCATTCTTACATGTCTTTTCCCTAATGCTGCTGCAGAGATTGGCTACAGGGAAAGAGCACAGACCCATTTTGTGTTACAGTGGTTTTCCGATTACTTCCTTTGCCCTTTGTACATTTCAGTGCAGAATAGCAATTCCCAGAGCATCTAAGTAGGTCCTCTCATCTAATTCCATCCTATCTGACTTCTCTCTAGCTGCTGTGGTTTAGCACTCCCCTTCACAGGCAAAGGTTGGCTAAATGCAGTTTATGACCTCCATTTATCATTTTTAATATTTGGGGGTTTTTTAATCCTTTGTTCTTGTCAGTCTTCTTCCCTCTACTATTCCCTTTTGTCTTTATGTGTAATCTCACACACCATGATAACTCTAATGACATCAACTATCTGTGCAGGTTCTTGCATTAACAAGGGGGTCTCAGTTACCCACCCTTACATGCCATATTTACTACTCTTTCATTATTTACCAAGAAAATCCATGATTTCCCCTGTGCTTGGCTGTTCTACTCAGCCTGACTTCAATGCTTTTCATGCTCTGCTTCTTGATGTCATCTTTGACTTGTTAGTTTTCTTCACAAACATCTATTGCTATCTCCAAATTTTCCCCAGCTCTGCTACAAACCTCATCCATGACTACTCTCTAGCCTGTTCTCTGTGTCTTCCAGAAACCCTCTGTATCTTCTGGATCACTGCCTTCCCTCTTGCTATTGCTGTCAGGACTTCCTTCACTGGTTATCCAGCCCGCAGAAACTGCCTTCCCTACCTCAGCAATGCTGTATTTCGAACTGTCTCTCACTTTAATACATATTTATCCTGGATGGATTCTCCCAACCCCAACAAATACAGAGAAATAAATGGCTAGATACTCATGTCATTTTGGTCAAAGCAGCAAGTATTTCCTTTATCTTGATGCAAAACCAGTCCAAGGCTCTAACACAAGTTTATACCATTACTTCCTTCTCTCAACAGTTCTTGAGGAGCAGTTTTCCAGTTCCAAGCAGAAAATGTGAAAAGTATGACCTATATATACACATAAGTATACCTAACGCAGAGGCTTCTGGGAAAGGCAGTTCAAAACTACCTCAGACCACCTCTACAGTCTTCTCTTAGAACTATCACACAATGAAATGTTTAGAGCTAGGGCAGATTTTTATTAAGTACAATACCAAAGACTGTAAACAAGAGATGGAAACTGGAGATAAAAAGCTCAGCTCAGAGAACTTGTGCAATCAACTTGATAGAAAAAAAAAATTAAAATGGAGATATTATTCACTTCAGTGCACAAAGTATGAGGAAGAACAAGATAGGCATTTCCTCAAATTATCAGGAATGTTGAAAGACTTTTCATCAGCTAAGGATGAGGAAAAATAGAGCTTAGCACTTTGAGAGACCACACAAGTAGCTCTGTGTAGTAACCTACCTCTTCGTCAGAAACAGCCAGCAATGACAAAGGAACACAATGGCTGTACGCTGAAAACATTGAGTAAGTATGCTGAAAATGATGAATAAAACTCCTATCTCATTGAAAGCAAATGGGAATTTTGTCTATGGAGCTATTGACAAAATATGTAGTCACATGTAGTCACAGGTGAGGAAATTCTAACTTTTTCTGGGTATGTACTCTTCTAGCTCTTTTTTACACTCTGGCCAGAATATGTTATGTTAATGAAGTGTGATAGAAGTTCATGTTTCATGTAGCGAAATGGAAGGAAGGCTTGGTCATACGGAGGATGAACTCTTGAAGAACTTTTACAAAATTTTCCTGGTACTGCAAGAAGCACTGGCTAAGTTAGGTTTAATTTTCTGAATGAGTCAAAATTCAGACAATGAATGTTTTACTCTAAATGGTATTTCCAGTGTTACACTACTTCTAAGACTAGTGCAGTCCACTGTAACAAACAATAATGCCCAAAGTTGCAAAGTTTACGTGTTTATTACCATCTTCTCCATGTCCCCATGTACTTCTGATACCACAGGCATGCCCACAGTGTCTTCCACCTGCCTGTGAGAAAAGTATACAAGATCAGATGTGTGAAATGAAGCTCAGTCCAAAGAAGATTTAACAGTTAGTATATATAAGATACTTTTTAAGGCATTCATATCATGTATTTGAAGTTTATGTCCCATGAGGGTTATGGTGTAATGTAGACATGAAAGATGCACACAGTACATCTGGACTGGTATTACTCCGGATGAGGATACAATCCACTTAAACAGCCTTGATTTCAGGCATTATTAAAAAATAAGTGATTATTTGGACACTATCCATACAACTTATGAATTCTGGTTGCCATTATAAAGGTACTCTGTCTTTTAACAGTGCTATGTGAGGTCCACCGTTTGCTGAATGTGCTTGTTACATGAGTTAACCAGGTCAGGTAAAAACAAATTATTACTTTGACAACTTTGCTGTTAGTCAAAAAGACAATGTTGATGAAACAATACTTTCAAGACATTCACAGGAGCGAGGGGAAAAAAAAAACAACAAAGAAGAAAGAGTATGTTTCAGATTGTCACAAACAGCACTTTGGATAGAAGGCAGAGAGATGTGAATATTTCAATGGCAAGGTAGGACTAATTCAGCCCACATGACTAAAATCTTGGAAGGGTTCACGCTGAAGTTTCTGAGACCTGAGGAGGTGAAAGAAAAGGTCAGATATCACTTCTATTGATCTGGGACAGCTGATTTGTATGTCCCCATAGCTGGAAAGGAGGAGCAGATATGGAGCTTGAATTCAAGAAGAGTAACAAGAGGTCAAGGGAGTAAACAACACAGCTGTGCACTTAGCCAAAGATGTTAGAGACCACTGAGACCCAGTGTATTGGGATTGAGTGTCTCAGCTTGATAGGTATTTAGCAAGAAAGAGGTCCACCAGACATGTGATGGCATGGCTTTAAATTTCAGTCAACATAACTTAAGCATGTGCTTAACTACTTTCCCAAACAGGGTTTAAAAAATTATTTTTAAAATAAATGGGGAATTTACTAAATGCACCCACTCTCCTGAAAAATACAGTCTACATTTCAATATTTTATCTTGACAAGAAAAATATCTGAGGGATTTAAAGAAAAGATTGGTCAACATCTGTGTATGTTCACTTTGTGTATTACTAAGAATCAGTCAGATCAATGTTGCAGTGCTGTGCTAATGTCTGGAATTCACATTAAAGCGGTGTCAGGAAGCCCGGAGTTGGAACAGTATTGATGGTAAATGGATATAGGTCATTTGGACCAGAAGACTCTTATTTGCCATGCTAGTAAAGCTAATGGAAATCAATAGGGGAGAAATTATAAAAAAAAATTTTAAAAACACTAGAAAAAGGAAGAAAAGATGGGTGTAAACTGAAGTATGGATATTAAAAGTAAGCTTCATTTTTCTTACCGCCATAATTTGGATTTTTTTTCAAAGCTTCACAAAAAGGAAAGTGTTTACAAACATCTTTTGATCTCAGTCTAGCATTGACTAGAGTGGACTTCAGTCTAGTTTGAAAACAATCCACAGAATAACATTCCCATTCTTTCTCAGAACTCATTCCCTTCATCCTCCTCATCATTTCATTCCTTTAGAAATGCCTTCCAATCTGTACATCACTTTTTGATAAAATCTACTTATACAGGATGCAGCAGCACAGGAGGCCTGGTAGATGGATACAGTGCCTACCTAGATAGCTCTGTACTGATTTAAAAATGAAGGTACTGGGGGGGTGGAGGGGTGGGGGGAGGAAAAGAAACCAGGAAATAAAGAAATGTCAAAATGTAGCCAGATGTGTTAAGATATACTCAGAGCCTGACTTAAACTGAGTCTCATTGTTCCATATTCTTAATGTGTTCTTCACTCCTCTTCCAGATTCCACAAACTCCTTTCCAATACAAAGCATGGTTGTTTATCATTAGCTTCAGTGAAGACCTCTTTGTAGAGTTTTCAGTGTAGCACACTTTTTCTTTTTATGAGAAAGTCTGACATGCTTTACTAAAGCCACCATCAAATATAGCTTCACCACCTCACAATTTTGTTTTTATTGGAAAAGGAAAATGTTTGGCTTGACTCATAAGATGCATTTGTTTTGAATCTATTTTGCTCATCGTATTTATTGTTGCTCTCCTCAACAGACTGATTGAGAGCTTTCTGTTCTTCAGTTCACTGGAAGCTTTGCCTCATTAGAGGCTATGTATGGAGTCATCTAAACTACATTCGCCATCTGAAAGTTAAGGCTTTTGCCTACAGCAGTTCTCTATACTCATCCAATAGCCAAAGGATGACTGATTTCATGTACCTTAAACACTTTCCTTAGATGTATATCGTGGAATTGGCATCCCAAGGTGTCCTTCGTGTCTCTATAGAGCACCTATAGCAGCTTAGATTAGGATTGGCATTTTTACATAGCTAAACTTAAGTGAAATGTATCCCGCTGTGAAAAGTCTAAGATAGTATAGGATTACTTAATTTAAAATATGATGTAGTAGATACATTACAGTATACGTACAACAGATGAACATAGTACTATAGTATTGCTGTAGCATAGTTGTAAGACTGAAATGAACACAGTATGGACTTACCTTATTTAGCTCAAAGCAAAATCTATTACTGCAGCAGCACATAAAGAGCATTATCTACAGCAAACTGGAATCCAGGTAACACAGAAACAGTGACTGAAATTGCTCCAGATTTGGACAATGCCCTCAACCGCAGTGCTGTGGTAGCCTGCGTGCAGTTATGGTGTACTAGCTGCACTGAGGCCACAGATACTCTGTGCCAGCCTCCCACGTGGAGCTCTTAGACCACACTAGTTGCACTGTCACCTTCCTCACTGACAAAAGCACAGAAGGACATTTAGGAGATGTCTACATTAGCAAGTCATGAGGACCAGTAGGAGAGAATCTGTAGAGCAAAACAGTTGTTGAGCACATAGCAGCCATATCATAGTGCCTTTACTTCACTTTTGGTCTGCTTCCGTGAAGTCAGCACGTATCTGCAGCTGAAGGACATTTGGAGCACAGGTTCTGGTTTAGTTTCACCCAAAACAAGTCAGGACTGGTCAGCAATGTGAAGGAAAACATGGTGAAGAGGAACAAACAGAACAGTAAATGGGGACAGTCAGAAGGGTGAATTTGAACAGGTCACTGGTCTGAACTGAAATGCTTATATAGATGCACTGTTGTGCACAGTAAAGCATTAATACAAACCAATTAGTGCAATGCGAGAGCTCTCCATTTTGCTGGGCAGCTCTTCCTGCAGCTGCAAGACGTGGGGCTGTAGGTGACGAACAGAGGCAGGGGCTGCTCAAGCAAAGCAGCCAAGAGAGCGGAAGTTGCACCCATGGCTAATGCCAAATTCATTATTTTCATATGCATCTTCCTCTGACTTCAGTTCTCAAGCTTTATTGTATGATTTACATTAACTTATTGTAAGTATGATGCAACCACAATGCCCAAAGATTTTGGTCAGAACAAAAACTGCGATGTACTGTCTCTACAGCTCTAACCATGTTGTCCTGGCTAAGTGTACAACTAAAAGCACTATTTGATTGTCCTGGGACAGAGGAAGAGACACATATCTGTAAATTAGTAAAGAATTTCAGTTTAACTAGTTGAAGGGGTGCTTGCTTCCATCATTTTAACTCATTCTTCTAGGCTTTAAGGCAGAGATGAAAGATGGATGTAATAGAATAGAAAGATCTTATAGCAAGCAAGCAATGCTGTTAACATAAATGCAAGCTCTATTCTGGAAAACAAAAATCTACCGTAATTGTCAAGATTACTTGAGAAGCTGCATATGCTCCGATGCACAACAAACAGCTTAAATGATTCATGGGAGGGCTAAAATAGCTCAAGACTGGAGGGGTGTCTTAGTTTACACCTAGAAGTTATTCTCCATCCAGCACCTAGACACATCTGGGCAGCGTTTCATAGCCATCTTAATAAAAGATGCTTTATGATAGAGCACATGCCAAAAGCAGAGTTTGTCCAGTCGTCTGCACGTACCAGCTGATGCAAAGACAACTGGACAAACACTTCTCTATGTAAGAGACAAGACATCACTGGTATCATTGAAAAAAGCATCTGCCAAACATTAACCAGAACTTTCAGAAACAGGCTGTATTTAACATCTCACAACCTAATATGGACGGTATAGCAGCTTATACCATCAAAGATTCTGAAACAAATGTACAGCTTAACTGCAGAAGACTTTCCTCTGGTTTTATTGTCACTTGCACAGAGCCAATGTTTCTAGAGCAGAGAAAGTTGGCTAATTCACGCGTGTCATGTTCTGCATATTGTCTTAACCTGCCACTTCATGCACTTCCTTGAGAATGATGCTATCATTATTTAGTACTAATATCATTAAATGTCTTGGCAGAGGCTTACACAATCTGCTCTTATTTTAGTCACTCAACAAAGGCTTGTAAAAAAGCTGCAAGAGGAAGTAATTTACCCATTCACAGACTAAAACTGGAAGTGCCAACTTAATGTATTTTGACATATTCCAGGCAGAAATTCTGGTAGAGCAGCAGCCCCCAACTGAACACAGGTTCTTAAGCAAAAGAAAAGACACAATGGAAATTCAGGGACATGTCTCCCAGCCCATAGCCTTTCTGGAGACCACACACACTATCACTAACAAATTTTGCTGACAGGTATGAAGAAAAAGGGCATTGTTAGTAGCAAGGTGTGCCTCCCCCTAGATTGGTTGATCTCTTCCATAAGGAGGAAGCAAGGTTGCTGGTTATTTCCCAGAGGACACTGAGACACAGTAAGGGTGAGATTCAGGTGACCAAAGGCAGATACGAGCTAGCATTTCTCTGTGGGTGAATCCACAATACCCATGCTCAGTTGCCGACCTACCGCAGCCCTCTGGGTGACTGTAGAGAAATCACTTAGTATGGTATTCATCTTATCCAAATTTAGACTCCTGCAGTATAAACATCTACATAGGAGCAAGTCACCCTGTGCTCCCTTTGTAGTCAACAGAGAGAAATAGATACTTCTAGGGTGCAATTAATCTCATCCTAAAGAAGACATCTTCCGGATGATTTATGCCTTAGAAGTACCTGGTTTTCCCTGACTATAAAGGGAGTCTGAGGTGATTTTTGCCATATGGACACCTCAGACATGGACAAATAATATAACTAGCAGAGCCATAAAGCCATTGATATTCCACACAGCCTGCAGTTAGTATAAATGTTTGGTCAATAATAACTCAAGCTGAACTCAGACGGTTGACCTAGAGGTGAATGGCTCTGTATTCCATTACTAAGCCTCTGAATCATCCAGTGTGTCTTTTCTTTTTAAGTAAAATCTCTCCCTGGGTTTTAGATGTCACTTAATGGAATGTGGATATTAAATGTATGTAAATCCATAGCATTTTTGGATAGAGCTGCATTCCACTATGTCCCATTATAAACACTATCCCACTCTCCTCTTTGGAGCTGTCAATCTGTCAGGCGGAGGAGCCTGTGGACTCCAAAGGCAAATCCTTCTACTTTCAAGGGGACTGCTGTTGCCAAAAAGAAGTTTCCCAATGAAAATAGTTCTTGTGTGGAGACTATCAGAGAGACCTTCTTAAGCCATGTTTTTTATATCCTGGGATGACAGGAATTCCTTTACCAAAAGTAGTGTAACTTGGTTTTTTCCCAGGATGTTAATTTCCATTTTATTCCTATTCCTGTCCCCAAACATCTCATTCTGTTTCATGGAAGTATCTTCTATCATCTTCACTTTTGCTTCCTATTATTTTTCTGCACATTTTTTTGTACAGTTTATATTGGAATTTCTACATCGGTTATAAAATACGATCAGTTTTTTGCAAAACAATTCTTGTTGCACCTTTGCCTGCAACCTAGCAGTAAACTGTCAGGACAGAATATCATTATTATTAATTTCTTTTTAAAGAGGTTAATGCATCTGTATTTTCACTTAAACTCCAAATGCCAGGCACTACGTTACTTCACAGATGTCATTTAATGGAATGTGGATAATAAACTTTGGCAAATCCACAGCACCTGGGTGTTGAGCTGCTTTGCGCTTTAAACATCATCCCACTATAATACACAACCCCTGTTCATGTGACGTGAGCTAGATAACCATCTCCACCAGTATCTGACCAACAGATCCAGAACCCCATCTTGTTAGATGGCTGGTTCAGTGGTCCACTTCAGATAAAGTAGTTTGTCACATTCAAGACACTTCTTCTCAAGCACAATTTTTTTAAAGGCGCTGCATGGCACACTGCCCTTTCTGAAGCTGTCTCTGCACTTCTACAGAGAAGGTTGTGTAGCCTAGACTGTGCCTAGAACATGATGTTCCTCTTCTTCTGAGTTTCTGGTGTTATCTGAAAGATTACCCAAAGAAATACTCATGTTTTTAATCACCTGTTCATACCGTAAATTCCTGTATACATCTCTAGCTGACTAAATGTAGTCAGTGACAGCCTTTCTTCAAATGCACCTAAAACCCATTTTCAAGGTTTTCAGCAATTACCTGAAAAGGCTGAGGGACTTGGGTCTTTTTAGTCTGGAAAAGAGAAGACTCAGAGGGGATCTCATCAATGCTTATAAATACTTAAAGGGAGGGTGCTAGGAGGATGGCACCAGTCTTTTTTCAGTGGTGCCCAGTGATAGGACAACAGGTAACAGGCACAAACTTGACCATGGGAAGTTCCATCTGAACATGAGGAGGAACTTTTTTCCTTTGAGGGTGGCAGAGCACTGGAAGAGGCTGCCCAGAGAGGTGGTGGAGTCTCCGACTCTGGAGACATTCCAAACCCACCTGGACACCATCCTGTGCCACCTGCTCTAGGTGCACCTGCTCTGGCAGGGGGGTTGGACTAGATGATCTCCAGAGGTCCCTTCCAACCCCTGTGATTCTGTGATTCTGTGATTATACAGAAATCAGCACCTCGAGCAGGTGATTCTTGCCAACCTGAAATAAGTGTACAATGGTGACAGGAAAAATGTTGCTTTGAAGGTGCCCATCTCCAGGGACCTCTCTGAAGTGCAGAGTTTGTGTAGACAATTACTTCAGATTAGACAATTATCTTTTACACACTTGAAGTTATGTGAGAAGAGCAGTCACTTTATGGCTAAAATGCACTTTTAAATCTAATATTAACAAATACAGACTAATTCTTTGTTTCTCCCCACTTGTTTCCATGGAAGATGTAGACACATTCAGGACTACAGCAAGTTGAAACTCATTCTCCATCTTTCTAACGCAGTACTGACATTCATGTAATGCAAAGCTTGGAGACTGGAACAAAAGATTTTTTTTTCCTTGCATTTGTATTTTAAGCATATTACCATTGCTGAGTGGATCAGCTAAATATTCAGTTCAGTGAAGTTTAAGATCTTGGCTTTGACCAGAAGTGTCCAAATGCAGGCCCTATCTGGCAAACTTGTTTTTCTATCCCTCTGACATAAATGCCTAAAGCAATTTTACACAGGTGGCCAATTTCAGTCAAATTCGAGAGATAATTCATAACTATTAAATCCTTACACACTCCACACAAATAGAGGTTCCAGGTAGAAGAGAGAGACCTTCTTATTGCCTTTACAGTAGGAAAGGCAACAGTAAAAACACATGCCTTATTAAAAGGGTCTTTAGACATGTAACTACATATACACCCATACCCTCATGCTGGACCACACTGGTGTAAGCTGGGGTCCTGCTGCTTGCCCATCCAGTGGTGGGACTTGCTGGAGCGAACCCCTCACCCAACCCTCATATTCTGCCTCCCTTACTGGGGAAAGCTGTGGAGCAACTGGCTAGTCCATGCTTCATGTCACCAGAACGTGTGAGTCAGAGTGCCACCACACTGTGCAGCTCAGCCCAGAAACACAGCACCCTTTGCACATCCAGTAGGATAGCTGCTGTCTCTCTGACAGAAAACTATAGGAAACCAGGTTGTCTTGGTTCTCTGCTCACAGAACTACTTATTTTCTTCATATCATGGACATATAGAGTTTCTGTAGTTAAATCCAAATACATAAATAAAGGCCAATTATTCAGGCTATTATATTTATCATATTAGCCACAAAAATGCAAGTAAAATACATATCTAGATCTTTATGAGACATAAATAACATTTTTGAGAATGGGTAATTGTTTGACATTGATCTCAGATACAAATGCAAGAATGAAACAACTACTTTTTTCTGTCACACGTGCTCAATGCATGACATGCCTGTGGATGTGCTATAACAGATCATTTATTTTATTACCATGTACTATAAATCCGAAAGAATAATAGGGAAAGTAGGCCAGATCCTCACCAACTTCAGCTGAGCTATGCTAGTTTACCTCAGTGCACAGGGTTCAAAAATACTTCACTTCCATTAGCCTCACAAGCCAGTGTTTCCTTCTGGAAACATTCCCTGTCCCATACACTTATATTTGATCTGGGTGTAACTCATTTCCTATTTGCCTCTGAGCATTTCTGGAATGCGATAACATAACATGACAGTTGTCCATATTATCACCTTTTATTTCCCTCCATTTGTCATTCTCTTGCTGCTGCTCAGAAGAGAAATCAGAAGCTGTAGAGGTGAAGCTTTGCAATGAAACAGCTTGAACCCTTTCTACCTTCCTTTTTCCCTCCATTCCTCCCTCCAGCTTTCCTCCCTGCCTTCCTTCCTTCTAGATACCCATCCAGGAAAAGAAATCGTATTTTTATAATAGAAGATCTGTTAATGTACTAAGCTTTGAAGATCTAGTAAAGTGAACACTACTTAAGTTAGATGATCTACTACAGCCAGGGTGCCAGAGAGAGCTGGAAAGCTGCATACAAAAATAAATATTGGTCTTAGTTAAGTATACTCTCTGTTCCTCATGAGTGAGTGAAAGGCAGGAGAAGCCAAATTGTCTAGTGTTTTTCAGCTGAAAATTATGAGGGAAGAAAATAATATATATAGCATATATAACTGAAATAGGAATTGATAGAAATGACTGTACAACTAAACTAGATGCAAAGAAAGGATGCTTCAGAAAAACATTAAAAAGGAAAACTAAGGGGAAACTAAATGTATCTGTGCTTTTCAATGGATCTTGTGTATATGTCTTGCTTAGTTGGATTCTAAGACATGCACAAAGTCAATTCCCTAGTGCTGTGTTTGATCTGTCGCTATATCTTTATGCATATATTGTGGCGGCTCCGTCCTTGGAGGTATTTAAAAGCCATCTCAACATGGTCCTGGCAACTGGCTCTAGGTCGCCATGCTTGAGCAGGAAGTTGGACCAGATGACCTTCACAGGTGCATCAACCATTCTGTAATACATATTTGGAAGCAATTTCTTTCTAGGCTCACAATATAAATAGCAGAAAACAATTCAGAGAGCTGGACTTCTGGATAAACACTGGTTTCAGCCTTCATGACTATTACTGCATATAAAAGTTAACACAGACCTTTATATAGATATGGATCTAAATACATATGTACATACATGAGGGGGTATGTATGTATATGTATATAAATGCAACTGTTCATGTCTAGGAGTTACCAAGGAAATTTTGCATTTGGCTTTTACAAACATTTAAGGTTAACTTTGCTATTCTTGATGGCCTCATTTTTTTCAACTCCCACCTCCTCAGTCAAAAACACTTCCGTGGACTTCAGTAGAGATACTTATCTGAATCTATGTTGTTCTATATGTATGTCACCTATTGTCATAGAATCATAGAATCATAGAATCATAGAATCATAGAATCATAGAATAGTTTGGGTTGGAAGGGACCTTTAACAGTCATCTAGTCCAATCCCCCTGCAATGAACAGGGACATCTTCAACTACATCACGTTGCTCAGAGCCCTGTCCAACCTGACCTTGAATGTTTCCGGGGATGGGGCATTGACCACCTCTCTGAGCAAACAGTTCCAGTGTTTCACCACCCTCAGCATAAAAAATATCTTCCTTATATCTAGTCTGAATCTACCCTTTTTTAGTTTAAAACCATTACCCCTTGTCCTATCACAACAGGCCCTCCTAAAAAGTTTGTCCTCATCTTTCTTATAAGCCCACTTTAAGCACCGAAAGGCCACAATAAGGTGTCCCTGGAGCCTTCTCTTCTCCAGGCTGAATAACCCCAACTCTCTGTCCTCATAGGAGAGGTGTTCCATCCCTCTGATCATTTTTGTGGCCCTCCTCTGGACTGGCTCCAAGAGGTCCATGTCTTTCCTGTGCTGAGGGCTCCAGAGCTGGATGCAATACTCCAGGTGGGGTCTCACCAGAGCAGAGCAGACCTGCTGACCACACCTCTTTTGATACAGCCAAGGATACGGTTGGCCTTCTGGGCTGCAAGCAAACATTGCTGGCTCATGTCCAGCTTTTCATCCACCAGTACCCCAAAGTCCTTCTCAGCAGGGCTTCTCTCAATCCCTTCATCCCCCAGCCTGTATTGATACTGGGGGCTGCCCCAACCCAGGTGCAGGACCCTGCACTTGGCTTTGTTGAACCTCATGATGTTCACATTGGCCCACTTCTCAAGCCTGTCCAGGTCCCTCTGGATGGCATCCCGTCGACTGCACCACTCAGCTTGGTGTCATCTGCAAACTTGCTGAAGGTGCAGTTGATCCCACTGTCTATGTCATTGATGAAGATACTAAATGGTACTGGCCCCAATACAGACCCCTGAGGGACACCACTTGTCACTGATCTCCATCTGGACATTGAGCCGTTGACCACCACCCTCTGGATGTGACCACCCAACCAATTCCTCATCCACCGAACAGCCCACCGATCAAATCCATATCTCTCCAATTTAGAGAGAAGGATGTTGTGGGGGACCGTGTCAAAAGCCTTATAGAAGTCCAGATAGACGACATCCATAGATCTTCCCTTGTCTACTGATGTAGTCCATCACACAAGGCCACTAGGGTGGTCAGGCAGGACTTGCCCTTGGTGAAGCCATGCTGGCTGTCTCAAATCACCTCCTTGTCTTCCATGTGCCTTAGCATAGCTTCTAGGAGGAACTATTCTATGATCTTCCCAGGCACAGAGGTGAGGTTGACAGGTTGATAGTTCTCAGGGTCCTCCTTTCTACCGTTTTTAAAAATGGATGCAATGTTTCATTTTTTCCAGTCATTGGGGACTTCACCTGACTGTCATGACTTTTCAAATACCGTGGAGAGTGGCTTGGCAGCTACATCAGCCAATTCCCTCAGGACTCTGGCATGCATCTCGTCAGGTCCCATAGACTTATTTATGTTCAGGTTCCTCAGGTGGTCACAAACCCAATCTTCTCTTACAGTGGGAGGGACTTTGCTCCCCCAGTCCCCACCTTGCAGTCCATCCACTCAAGAGGTGTGGGGAGAGAGGTTACGAGTGAAGAATGAGGTAAAAAAGTTGTTGAGTACCTCAGCTTTCTCCTTGTCCATTGTCACCAGTTTGCCAGTCCTGTTCATTGGGGGGTACGCTTTCTTTGACCTTCCTTTTCTGGCTGACATACCTGTAGAAGCCCTTCTTATTATTCTTTGTGTCCCTCGCCAAGTTCAGCTCCAGCTGCACCTTGGCCTTCCTGACCCCATCCCTACACAACCGATCAGTGTTCCTATGCTCTTTCCAGGATACCTGTCCCCGCTTCCAGTGCCTGTTCATTTCCTTCTTGCCCTTCAGTTTGAACAGCAGGTCTCAACTTAGCCATGCTGGTCTCTTGCCTTCCTTTCCTGATTTCTTACACCTGATGACTGAGAGCTCTCCCAAAATTCAGGGTCCTGACTTTACTCTTTGCCTGACCCATATCCCTCAGAACTGTGAACTCCATCAGTGCACGATCACTGCAGCTCAGGCTGCATCCAATCTTGACGTCACCAATTAGCTCACTTACGTTGGTGACCATCAAGTCCAGTATCGCATCTCCCCTGGTGGGGCTGTCTATTTCCTGGCTTAAGAAGTTGTCTTCAATGCATTCCAGGAGTATCCTGGATTTCCTACAGCTCGCTGTGCTACTTTTCCAGCAGATGTCAAGGTGGTTGAAGTCCCCCAGCAGGATGAGAGCCTGCGAGTGCGATGCCTTCTGTAGCTGGAGTAAAAAGACTTCGTCAATAGGTTCCCCTTGATTGGTCAGACTGTAGTATACACCAACCACAAGGTTCCCTTTGTTGCCTTGGTCTCTTATTCTTACCCATAGGCTTTCAACCTGCTCATGGCTATTCTTCAGAGACAGCTCTTCACAATCTATTAATTACTTTATGTAGAGGGCAACACCTCTGCCCCTCCTTCCTCGCCTGTCCCTTCTGAACAGCTTGTAGCCATCAGTAGCTGCACTCCAGTCATGGTATTTGTCCCACCAAGTTTCAGTAATTGCAACTAGGTCGTAGCTCTCTAGCAGCATGGTAGCTTCCAAATCCTGTTTGTTGCCCGTGCTGCATGCAGTGGTGTAGAGGCACTTCAGCTGGGCTGTTGGCAGTGTCACCTTTCTAGAGGAACACCCCTTACTTCTTTTGAGGTATTTCACTGTTGTTTCCCTCTTGGCTCCTGTTACCTCAGGAGCCCCTGGCTCCTCTCCATAAGGCTTCAAGTATGCTCCAAGCCAGCACGTCTCAGAGCAACAAGCTGCAGGCCCTCGCTATCACCCCATCCCTCTAAGCTTGGCGTGTCACCCCACAGCTTGTCACGAGCAAGTCTGATGTTATTCCCCTCCCACTTCAAGCCCAGTTTAAAGCTCTGTCAATGAGCCCCGCTAGCTTGTGAGCAAAGACCCTCTTCCCCCTTTCAGAAAGGTGAATCCCATCTGACACCAGCAAGGCTGGTGCCATGTAGGCCATCCCATGGTGGTGACATCAGCCACAGAGCTATGTAATAAGAGACAGGGCCCACCTGTTTCTTCCAATGTCACTGCCTACAACTGGGAGGAGAAAGGGAGAAATAACCTGTGCTCCAGATTCATTTACCAACCATCCCAAGGCCCTTGGACTATGCGTTGTGGCTTCATCACCACCCACATGGAAGAACAGCAATGGGTAATAATCTGAGGGCTATACCAGGCTAGGAAGTTTCCTACTGATGTCCTTAACCCAGGCCCCAGGGAGGCAGCAGACTTCCTTGAGAGGAGAGTCTGTCCAGCATATTGGACCCTCTGTTCCCCTCAGAAGGCATTTGCCTACAACTATAACCTGTCTTTTCTTCCTTGTTGAGGTTGTCATGATACAGGGCATGGTAGGCCTTTCTGACATTGGCAACACCTCTGGTGTAGATGGACCACCATTCACACCATCCATTAACTGGCCTTCTACATCCAGATCCTCATATTGGTTGTACAGAGGCACCTGGGAAGGTGGTGCATGCAAGGATGGGATTCACCTGCTGCCCCAAGCATGGACTTGCCTCCATTCGCTCCTTTCCTTTAACTTACTGACTTCAGCCTGGCAGGGGAGGATACAGGATCCCCTTGGTCTTGGTTTTTTTCTGGTGGCTGTTCCCGTTTCTGTCTCAGGGAGGGCAGAGCATGGTTCCACCAGTCTCTCTCTTTCTCAGGCTCCCTGATGCTCCTTAGCTACTCACTATTTCCTCTCACAGCTCTGCCATCAGGCCAAACAGATCATCCACCTGGTCACACCTCACCCAGCTGTTCTCACTATGGCCATCCATTACCAGCAAAAGGCTCTGGCGCTCTCTGCAGCCCAAGACCTGGATGGCTGCATGTTTTCATGGGAGCACTCTCTGGGTTGCCACATCCATTTTGGTGAGTGCAGAGCACATGGCTTTCTGCTGGGTGGATACCATGGCTGTGCTCCTTCTGAGAGGGTGACGACCACTGGTTGAACTCACCCCTTGAGCTGTTAGGGTCACTATGCCCCTCCTGTGCGCCCTTCTGTGCCAATTGCTGCACAAATGGACGTGCCACACCCTGGCTGATGCACCATGCCCTGTTTGCCCACTCTGGTCACCACAGTCCTGGTCGCTCACACTCCCCAGGCTACTTTTTATAGACATGGGGGTCATGGTATTATTATTCCTAGGGAATGTTTGCAGGAAACATAAAAGGAATCTTCAGTACACTGAAATCTCCCACACTTATTCTCCCCAAATCTAATCTCTAGATTTCATGATATAAACCAAAGAAAAAGAAACAAAGAAAAATTTCAAGTGGCCTTTGGACATTTTTTTTTTTTTTACATAAGAGCTCTGCAAACTTATTCTCATAGCAGATTGTATACTGATCTTGAATTGCCACATCATGGGGCAGACACATCTTCAACCCCTGAACGCAGGTTTTCCGTGTCAGACATGTCCAGAAAGTGATCACAGACTAGAAAAAGTGTAACATTACTTCACACTGGAGGCCATACTTCTGTTGAGATTTTCAGTTTTGCTCTTCTTTTCTCAGAGCAGTTTGCAGTAAGTGAAATATTTTTATATCCACTCAGAAGATCTAATGTCTATCTTCATGATGACAATGGAGAATGAAGATTGAATGGCCAGAAGTTTACAAGCTAAGCTTGCAATTCCCTTAAGCAATTTTCTATAGCTCTAGTTTTTGGGGTTTTTTTTAACTTTCTGAATAAGCATAAGAAATGAAAATATGCTATCCAGCTGAGAAATCCAGCCACAGCAGTCTCTTACCATGGGCAAGAGAAGTGACACTGATTAAAGTGTCCAGTGAAGGTTTTATTAGGCATTTGAATTTCTAGAAGACAGTTTCTGGCTTGCACTGCATATTTTCTAGGGCATTGTGTTAAATCCTATGATGTAAAGCTACTGATTTTTAAAAGATTCCACAAATTTATTTATTTTTTTCAACCGTGGAGTTTCTGTATGCGGGCACTTCCAGAGAAAGACTTCAATAAATAAATTCAAAACATGGTAAAACTTCCAATAAAGACCAGAGAGCAAATTAGGTGCTCCTGAAATTTAGCAGTTCTCATTACAAATCACTTGAGGTAAAAAAAAAATTAAACCCATCCAAATCTCACAGGTTCAAAACATCTGAAATGAACCTAAACACCACTGGTGTTTCTGAGATTTTGTTTAGAAACTCCAAATCATTAATGTTTCACATTTCTTTGTGATTAAATTATAGACACTATGTCATAGTTTCATCTTGTTTTACGAAACATCAGTTGACATCATTGCCAGACAGCAAAGTAGGAAGACGATGAATTTGTGAATGGAAAATGCTGCAATGTGGAGAATGGTCTACTTTTGCTCAGCAGTTTGGGCATGGCTCCTTCCTTGATGGATGCTTAGGCAAAGTAAAAAAAAAAACATGAGACCAATGAATTCTGAATGTCCCCAATCCTGTTTACTAAGGTCACATGTTTTTCCCTTACATCCAGTGAAATTTGGTGCCTGGAAAAGGGAAATCTGAATATGCATTATTTGAAACCAAGCAGAGTGCAGCCAGTTCAATTCAAAATTCACGAAGCAGAATTCCCCATTTTCCCCGTTTTTCATTTTCTTCTTCCTCCATAAAACCTGTATTTATTATAGATTACACTGAGTACACATAACCACGTAATGGGCAAAGCAGACAAAACAGCAGTTATCTTTGTTATGAATTTTGGAAAACAGTGTTCCCTGCCTGTTTTTTTTGTTGTCATTGTTACCAAACTACCTCCTTTTTTCCTCTTTAAGAGAATATTTATTTTCACAGATGAGGGTTTCATTGGATGCTGAATGCTCAAAGAGTGACAGAAAGTATGCCTGGAAGAGACCTCAGGGAACTGTATAATCCAAACTCCTGTATCTAACATATATAAACTATCCCTGGCAGGGTCTTCTTTGACTTGTTTTGCAAATTCTGCAGTGAACATGGTTCCGTGTTATCCTGGGTAGCTTCTGCCAATGCTTCAGTAGAGTAATATTAAAATAAAAAATCCACCAAACAGCCACAAAGAAGAATTTATAGCAATATTAGAAGACTGATGTCAAATCCTCCTCAGCTTTACAGGTCGTACCTTCTTCTCATTCTTGTTGATCTCTTCCAGATTCTCTTCAATTTAAGTCATTCACAAAATGCAATTGCTCTTGTGTACTGTGCCTTGGGTACTGGGACAGACCCCAAGTATCCACCAAAGCCTCACTGAATGGAGCAGCATCTTCCTTACAGCAGCCTGATAGTGCTTCCCAGAATAAGATTTGCTGTTTCTGCATCACCTTCATGTTTCTGACTCATTCCACGTGACCTCCATTCTCCTTTTCTGTTCTATTGCTACCCCATGGCCTTTTATTTTTCCCCTTCTGAGAAATAAGTGTAACATTCAGGTCTTAACTGATCTTAACTGATCATTTCACTGATTTTGGATCATCTAATTTATTACAGTCACTTTAAATTCTACTCGTGTGCTTCAAACTGCTCGCGATGTCTTCAGCAAATGTATCAGTTCCTTCTTTATACTGCAAGCCAAGATGTTAGCAAAAAATGCTCTCCACCTCCCCACTCCTGTAAGACTACGGTAGCCACCACACCTAACCAGCAAACCGCTGGTGCCTTTGAAAGCCTCTGAAGTTTTTGAAAGCAACATTTCAAACAGCTGCTCAATCGGTTTAGGTTGATAATTCTAGGCTTATTTCCTCAGCTTTGCAGGAGACCTGTGTGGGATAAGTCTGTCTGGAGAGACATCCCATATACTGCTTTCCTCTTATTCATTAAATCAAATGCTCTCAGAGAAGGAATTGAGATTGATTTGGCACAGTGTATTCTTGGCATGTTTATGTTGGCTATTTTAATGCTTTAGGATCCTCCTGCAACTTATTTATTGTTTATTTAATAAATAAATTAAATAAATCCAGGAGCTGCTATAAGGAATTGATTATAACTTCCTGATTTTTTCAGGAGAACCATGTTTGCATTCTTTCATGTTACTGCAGAGACTCACCAATGCTTCAGAGATAATACAGGACTATTTATCAGGCCTTATGAGTTTGAATACATCTATTTTCTCCTTAACATGTCCTCTTCCTATACTTTTCCTGAGCTCCCACCTCCTCACTAAAGTTAAGCAGAATAAAAAATTAAATATTTTAGCCTTTACACCATGTCTGTCTTGCTCTCCTTTCCTGTTACTTTGGATCTGTACTGTTCTTTGTCCCCTAGACTATTTCTAGAAATGTTTCTTGCTGCTTCTTTTCCCCGTGTGCTAGCTGAAATTCATTTTTGCATGTTAGACTTTCTGCTTTTATATCCACATACCTGTGCTCTTTTAATGTATATTCTAAATCATGTGCCTCCTTTTTCACCCACAGAAGTATAGGCATGGAAAGATTACATTTAGTTTGACTGTGGAGTCAGTAATAATGAATTTTACTGACTGGGATATGAATGTTATTGATTGCGATATGCTCCTAAAATTCTTCCAGCAGTTATTTCTGGACTGCCCAAGTGAGTCATTTTGTGTGATAAGCACTTCTCTACTATTTAATTATTGCCAGTCACCTTGTGAGCACACAGAGTGACTTGAACAGCATGATGCATCAGAATACGCTATGTGCAGGGTACTGTGTAAAAGCAGAGCACCCCAGGAGCAGGATCTGGTCACATTTGGAGGTTTTTGGGAGGTGGTTGGGGAACACTGCTCCAAACCACTGGTTGCTCAAAGGCTGCATGCCTGCTCCTCCTTCCTGGAGCTCCTGAGCCCCCTGCTCTGCCATTAGAGATAAGACTTTGCAGACTTCTTACCTCAGGAACTACTTAAACAGCATTTTTGTAATTTCAGTGCATCTTAGGATTTTGTTCGTTATTTTGTCTTCATTAAATGTAAAATAAAAAGTACAGCATTGACTGCCACTCTGTTTCTTTTTTTAAAAAGTTAAAAAATGAGCCCATTCCCAGCTGTCCTGCCCTTTCTGACATTTGGCATATAGTGTCACCCTGGATAAGAAATTCTTGGCTGGCCATAAGAGGGAGGAACAATTTAGTCCAGTCATGAAAAAAAAAATGGCAGTGCAAAAAGGACCTGCCAACATAAAAACTTCTTATGTTGGGACTTTTCACATCCCTTTAGCATTCATTATTTGAACTAAAACAGACTACCCAGGAAACGTTACGCCAAACATGAGCATAAGAAGATTTACTAGTGGCAATGGAAGTTTTTTGCATCTGATTATCCTGTAAATACTCAAGAGAAATCTTTAGCAAACAGCTTTATCCATGGCGCAGCTGGCACCAGCGATGCCAAGAAGTGGCAGAACGTGGCCTTCAGCTGAGGCAATATAAGATTTGTGAGGCCTTTTTGAACTAAGACCTTTCAGAACCTGCCAGCAAAATGAGTGATTCACCGTGAGATCAAGGAAGAGCAGCTCAGCATTTGACAACGCTCATTAGTTGATGCTTCTGAATAATTTCTCCAAGGATGGCAAAGTTTTGAAGAACACTGAGAAGGGATTTTTCGTTTTAGCCTCTATTATTATTATTATTTATTTCGTTTTAGCCTCTATTATTTACTGCAAGAGATAAGGGGAGACAACAGCTGTGCTGAGGAGGACCTCTGCTACATGTGTGCTCTGTTCCTGAGGCCTACACCAAAACATCAGCTGTTTAACGGGCACTTTTAAACACTTTCAATTAATAGGAATTTTTACCTGTTCTAATTCCCTTTTTTTTGCACTCCATTAATCTCTTTTTTGTTTCCATTTGTATTTCACAGGCCTAATCAAATCATCGTAAGAAAGGGAGGTGCTTCAGTCCCTCTACATAAGGAATGAGCCACCTTGCCAAAGGAGCCTGCAGGTCCCTGCGGTGCTGTGCCCATACTGACACAGAGCTGCTCCCCATGTCCAAGGGTGTCCCGCTGCATCCCACCCTTCCCTCAGTAGGCCTGCATCCCTGCACGCACACACCTTTGCGTAAACAGCATCTTCTCCCGAGGTTTACTCTGCCTGCTGCCTCTGCATCTGCCTCACACCCTCCCTCAAAAAGGGACCTTCTCCCCCCTCACAGACCAGGCACCGTGCTCGGGGCTGGCACATGGCATCCCCACGGGACTATGCCCTGCCAACGAGTGGCTGCAGCAAGGCCCATCGCCAGCTGCAGGAAGGTGCATCGCTTTTTTTTTCAGAGGAAAAATAAAGTGCTTCTGGCAGTGGGTCCCCCTGTGGCGACCGGCCCTGTCACCCTCCTGTGTGGTGGGCAGATGGTGGCCGTTCAGGCATCTGGCCAGCACCGCTCGGGCCCCACGGCCCCAGCCCCATATGCCCCGCTCAGCTCCTGGCACCGCTTGTTAGATAAGGAATCATTTTTCAAGTACCACTCACACGGTTGAACCAAATGCATCAAAGGGCAAACTTTTTTTGTCAGCATAAGTGGCTACCAGACCCAGAAGCTCCTGAGGTGCAGGAGGTGGATGAGTTTGACTTGTTGCCTGATGGAAACGCTGGCAGAAATAAGCAACAACACTGTTGGTGGCATGGCGTTCTTCACAGCTAAAATGGTCAGAGCTGTACTGGGAGAAAGAAGAAAAAGATTTGAGGTTTTCTTTAAGTGCAGGTTACCTTAATAACAAATTTTCCTACAAACCTGCCAAAGTCAAACACACTAAGCTGTAACCTCATGCTAAAATGCGAGAAGAGGCTGCTCTGCCAGTTCATAACACAGCTTGACACCTGCGCTCTTACTGCTGCTGCTGCTAAAGCCTGGAGTTACACAGTGCTGAGGTCTGGCATGGGAAAAGGACACTGACAGTACGGTAGTGATTCATGCATGAGGAGGTACTCAAAAGAAGGCAAAGCAGGCGAGTAAGTCTCTACCTGCTGCGCTTACAATCTAAAGCCAAAATAAAGCCGGTGAGGCAAGACCACCTTGAGGGTTATTACATCCCCACAGCAACACCAGCGTAATGCTGGAGCCCTGGGGGAAAAGGTTGGCAGCCCCAGCAAACAGCTTGCCTCTTTTTTCCCCCATATTTGTAAGAAATCAGGCACCATGCTATGGCCTCATCTGGCGGGACTGACCACAGGCAACCTCTCAGGCAGGCAGAGGCGCCGCTGGGGAAGCATCTTCAGCTTGCATGTGGCATGCCTGCTAAGACTGAGCAAAGCCATCACCACTGCCTGGGCATGTGGCAACGGAGCTCACCATTTCAAGGTCTAAACGTGAGCTGGAGAAGGTCAGAGGTGAGCAGATAGCAGAGGACATCAGGGCAGGACAAGACTGGCAGATTTGGAATATCTAGGCTGCGGGGTGCGAGGGCGTGCGCAGAGGCTGGGGTTGCAAGGAAAATGTTGTGCTAGAGTTGTTTAGAAAAGGCACATTTTGCGACTGCTGGAAATTAAGGAAAAAGTGCAAAGAGCATTTATTCCTTTTTAAATTATTGAACATCATTATTCTTGGAGACAACTGTTTTGGAAAGGAAAAAGGTGATCAGAGTTTACAGGAGCCACCCCACCAGTTCTGCCAGCCTGACCAAGAGCAAGGTTGCTAGAGGGAGGATGTGAGATATTTTCCTGGGGGATTTGCATTGACTTATATGTATTTTCCCTGGTGTTTTGAGCACAGGCTGCTGTAACACGATTCAGGAGTGACCTTCCCTCTTACCCTGAAGGCCCTTTGCAAAAATGAGGTCACATTGGTTCTCATCATTCAGGGCTGCATAAAATAATACCAGAGAAGGGAGTTGTGGCTTTTGACACACATTCATTTAATCATTTTTAGCTTTCAAAATTTAAAAATATTGCTACAAAAATCACCATTTATTTTTTAGTCAGTTACACACCTTTTATGTCTTGGGGATTCCTAGAACTTGTCCATAAGGGTTTTATTTTCAGCTGAAGTTGTCCTAGCTACATTTAATCCAATTTTAGCACAGATAGTCTAATAGTTTTGATAATGTAGGTCCTCTTGAAAGAGGGTTTATTTTAAAGTTCCAGGAAAATATCAACATGCTAATTTAAAAGCATATCAAAATGCACTGTGAATTTCTCTCACACATTTTGTTTCAAGGCTGTAATATAAAGCAGTGTACAATTAGTTATGTGCAATCTTAGGTTTAGAAGTCACTCTTCAAGACTTCAAGAGACGTGAATCAGTGAGTTTTCATTTATAACTGTGAAAAATGGTTTTCACAGATCATTTGCTTTACAGTAAAGATTTTAGCTGCAAGACAGATGGACAGGATGTTTGACCTACCTTATTCACCTCTAAACTTGTCTGGACTCTGCCATCATTTCTGCACTGCGTATATACTGATGCTGCCTGTTAGACACTCTGATAACATTCCCAGCGGGGCCCTTGCCTGGCACATCAAGCGAGCTGATGTGATTACATATTTCTTTGACTGGATGGAGGTGTTTTTCCAGGGAAATGAAAATAAAGCTGTATATTTTTGAAGCCAAGATCATGGGTCCTATATTCCATATACTGTATGTTAGTTGGTAATCTCTGCACATGTATGTAAAAAACCATATAGATCATTAATTGTTGCACTTAAAATATCTCTGGAAGTGTTCTGAAACTTCACAGCTGATGAGTAAGACCTGCCTTTTCTGCTGGGGGATATCTGATACATTTTCTGTATTTATGCATTCATTCAATAGTAAGATAAAAAGAAAAGTCTATTTGTAGTTCAAAGAGCTTCCTATGTTCTCTTAACGTAGCTACAGACTCTCTTCTAAGCTGTTTTTCCATGTTTGTCTATGGCAAAACCAAAATTGAAGTTATTTTAAACTAAGCTGCTTTGGTGAAAATGGATGGTTTAGATCTGGCAAAATATAGCCGCTACAAAACCAGATCTGAGTCTCCTGAACAAAATCTTGCTTTACTGGTATGTGCAAACCCATTCATCCCAGTAATCCCAGTAATCTGGGAGATGAAAGATTTTATTTTTTAATATCCCTGGGATGTAAAGGTCAGGGATGCAAAGGCACTGTACCAAAAAAGTATTTGCAAGTTTAACACTAGGAAGACTCTCAAAAAATATTTAAATACTTTTTTTTTAACCTCTGCATGTTCATTGAGTGATTTTATGTGTTCATGAATAACTCACACAGAAGGAACAAAAAGATTATTCCTGCTCATAAAGCTTGAAGTGTGCAATCAGGAAACAGAAATACTATACCATTAAGCTGACCAACCATGTGGCACAAGTGGTAATCAACACACAGCAAATAGTCAGAGAAGCCATTTTTCCAACAGCCCACAGGCCAAAAAAACACTACTACAGTATCTAGAGATTTGGAAAAGTCAGTTACTTTACAGACAATTTAGAAACAGGAAAATGGAACATGCTGACTAAATTTATCAACTAAATTGTTAGCTTCAAACAACGTCACCTAGCTATTTGTTCAGCCTGTTGTGCCTTTGAAGCAAAGACTGTTCATGATGTGCCCCTTCCTGGGTACTCGTTTTCAGACTAAAGCACCCTGCAGACACCTGAGACCACAAAATAGCCACTGTTCTGTCTGTCTGTAAGTGGCACGATCTCTTACTGCTCAGAGGCCTCCTGAATTCCTGCCTCGCCGCAGCACACAAAATCTAACAATGCTCTTTAGATTTGAAGAACTTGATCCTTGAGCACATGATGCAGCATCTAACCCACCCGCACAACTCCTGTCTGCAAACGTTGCCCTTCATATGGCCGAAAATGCTCACCTCGCTTAGGAATGCTTGTGTGAGGTTTACAAAGTGGTTTGAGATCACTGGACGGAAGAGGCTGTGCAAGCGTAATTGGCTGTCTTTCAAATTATTCCTAGTGGGTGTCATAATAATGCAGAATTCATCAGCTCTGGAGTAGATTTTTATCTGGAAATCCTGGGATACAAGAAAAGATCAGTTTAATCATAATGAACATGAGCAATTGATGCTTAACTGGGGTACAATTAGAATAAATTCTGTTTAATGAAGATGCATTTGACCTTTGCTAATCTACAAAGTTCCATTTAGGTATTAAAATAGAGGTGAAGTTTTAAACTTCAGTCTATTAAAAGAGATTTCACTAAATAAACGTTTAAAGCTACGAAAAATATTTTCATTTTAAAGATATTTTTTATGTTCAATTTAGATACATTTACAGATTGACTTTAATAAAACGTCCCTTCTGATCAGAAATTCCTGGAGAATTTAAGATGATCGTCTGTTTACTTAGATGTCAGAAGTAAGGATGAGTCTTCTAAACACTTAGGCATGTGCTTAACTTGACATCAGCAGGACCACCCCTGTACATGAAGTTAACCATGTGCAAAGGTATTTGTAGGACTGCCATCTAATAGTCTCTTGTAAACTCCAGTCTTGTCCTTTGGAAAGGTTTTCCATTCAAGTGGAAAAAGGGAGTTGAAGATGGAGAGCAGCGCAATGTGAAAAGACAGCGTAATGTTACTTTCTCATAATTTGAAGGGAACACAAACAACAAAGCAATTTTTTTTTCTCTTCACATCTGCAGTGTAGGTACCAACTGTTGTTCTAGGAGCTGCTTTGGGATCCTCTCATGACCTTGGCCCATATCTGATTGGATTGGCACAGATTCCAGTGCTGGTCTAAAGCCACTGAGGATCTGGGCCATCTTTCCAAACTAGCTAAGGAGGGATTGCCGCTGAAATTAACTGCATTTGAAGAACAGATAGTAAAGCCAGGAAAAGAATCAGATCCACACATCCCGATTTAAAGACTTGCAGGCTTCTAGGCACAAGTTAAGTAAGTGACACAACTGTGGTGTGCCATGTAAGGCTCAGTAGCGCTCACAAATTAAAATCTATGCTGTAGAGAATGGTGAACTGACAATGGTATTCAGAGCTTTTCCCTAATGAGTGGCAGCTTAAAAAGTTGTTCATAAAAAGATTATTTTTCATCTGAGAGCTCTTCACAGCCTTGAAGTGAAATGACTGTTAGTCATTTCATGTACTTCCCCCATGGAAAATTTTCTTATCACAATAATTGTAAATTCAGCGACTTTCCCTTTACCACTCCTGTTAAGTTTCGGTCTCTTCTTTTCACATTCAGGGCCCTGCAGAACTTCACATGTCTGTTGGCATGTTCCCATTCTCCCTGGTTGCTCTGCCAAAGATGTCAGCCTTCAGGCAGCTTCATTTCCTCCCCAAACGCTTTGTGTCCTCCAGCCTGTTCCCTGAACACACAGAGCAACTTTTTAATCTCAGTGCCTCAGGCAGTCAGACCTTCCTGTTCAGCACAGAAAGCTGTCTCACATCACCTCCACCACATGCAGGATAAACCTAGCAACTTGCACAGCTACTCTTCATCTATATTTAGAGGTACGGTGTCATCCCAGCGTTTCCAAAACCTGGCTTTCCATTTTACAGCAGTACATGTATCATCATCAAACACAAGAATGGCAATTATGGAGTAAAGCCAAATACATTCATACATGCACATATGCACAGAGCAGACATATAAAGTAATTTTTTAGGCAAATTATTTCAACCCTAGGCACTATCAGCTCCCTTCAGCTCTTCTGAATTTCAGAATTTGTTTTTCAAGTGAATCTTTCACAACTGTAGTTGCAAAGAAAACTTCCAGAACCTCAGAAAAGTGTAAAATATAATCTCACCTGCCCAAGTTTGCACAGAGCCTGAGAGAATAGATCTGAGAAGCAGGGATGTCTACATTCAGGAAATTATGTGAGGTCCTAACTCAAACTTGTGGTGATGCTTTCAATGTCACCACTTTAATGTTGTCAAGTTGTTATCAGATTAGTTTGATGAGTTGAACATATAACCTTGGGAAAAGATCCTGTCCCACATTCAAGAAGCCTAAAATATAATACAGTTTATCTTTCCAAAGGTGTACATTGTCATTAGTCAAAGCACTTGTACACTCTGATGAAAGGAGCACCTTTTCATGATGTTCAGAGTGTGCACAGCACGTATGTGTACCAGCACATCCCCTTCCCATTCCACCCTCAGTTTTACCCTTTTGTACACGTGAACTTCCACAGAAACCCCCCATACGTTCATACAGACCTACTCACCAAGGCCACACCTGATGACCTCATCTTTTTCAGCAATGGTCTCCTGCTACCTCCTCTCCTGTTCTCTGACTACTAATGCTAAATCCCAGCAGGTACCACCAGGAATATTTGTCCCGGGGATATTTATAAATTCCAGCAGTTCTGACTAACATGCTACATCATATTATTGGATGTCTCAGTGTTTGGGAGGTCTGCTATATGTAGTCAGAATGGTTACTGGAGTGGCATTTACCAAGGTGTAACGTCATTCAGGTTCTATATGGAAGGGTCCTGTCATATCATTCCCAGTCAGAGGTGATGGAGAAGTATTATACCCTGCAACCACCCCAGGGAGGTGGCTGAGTCACCATCCCTAGATGTGCTTAAAAGTTGTGTAGATGTGGTGCTTACAGACATGGTTTAGTGGCAGACCTGGTAGAGTAGGGTCAATGGTTGGACTGGATGATCTTAAAGGTCTTTTCCAACCTAAACGATTCTATGATTCTATGATTTGCGTGGATCACATCTTATACAGAGCCAGTTATCTCCCACTTCTTTGCAAAAAAGACAAGACAATCAGGTACTGAGGCTGGATTAAAAGAGAAACCTGAGAGACTTGGCAAACTTCTGTTGTTCATAGAGACAGAAGAAGATGAGACAAGCAGAAAAATACAAGGAAAACTTTCAGAGAAACAGTGCCCATGATTTGGAAGAACAGTTTTGGAAAACTTTGACCAAAACCTTAAGTGACAAAATATTGAAAATGACAGGGAAATTGAGGCAGGGGAATGTATATAGTCCTTTAATATTTTTTTCTAACTACGAATATTCCATACACAAATTCCATTTGATCTCTGGAACTATACAAAGCCTGCATGTTTATTTGTTTGTGCCATTGTGTACCCCTGAAGAGATGATCAGGTGTCCAAGAGATCATCTGACTTGGAAAAGAGCATCTGTACTTAAGCTATTGTGATAAATCAGTTAGTCTGAAGAAAAATTATTCATGATTGACAGCAGATAGTGGATTCAATTGAGTCTATTTTGCAAATTAAACTCCTAAATTTGTTTGCAATTACACTGGATTTAGCTGCCTAATCTTACCATGATTCTTGGGACCAGGTTACATACAAGCATCTTGGTTTTTTACAAGTCGTGACAGAAAACCTGCCTCATAATTTAAATGTGGCTTAAAATACACAACAACAAGTCTTTTTCTGTAACAATAATGTATAAAATCTGGTTTCTTAAATTTATATTGTTTTTGTCAAATACCATTATTAACAGCCAAATTAAGAATCCGGCCTCTATCACCATGTTTGGTCTATGCTGAGTTTAAATGATTTATTTCAGACACCTTGAATCATTTAGTAGGTAGCAATTTGTGAGCCTTATGAGTCAGTGTTGATATTTTGATGCTGTGGGGGTTTTGTTGGTTTGTTTGTTCTGTTGCTGTTGCCACCTCCAGTGTATTCTGCCTGTTCAGTCTTCAGAAAGAGCAAATCCTTGGAAATTAAGTGCTTTTGATTTCTCAGTGCTGCTTAGAGAATATGGCAGTTGAAGTCACTTCAAAACCACCAGAAAATAAAGCTCAAAATAAATACAAAGACAGTTCATAGTAGAGAAGGCATTAGCCCAGTCCTGGAGGAATGCCCCCACATGCAGACCTCCTTTGGGCTTCACAGGTCTAGATCCAAGCTGGAACCCATACCAGCTGGATTTGGGAGGCAAGAAATGCTATGTAAGCCAGAACCGTTAATAGTCTACATAATCATCACTAAAAGAAAGAGCATAGAAAACTGCAGCACTGGTGCATTAACACTATCCTCAGCTGTACAGCCACATTCTCATTTGATGTCAACTGGAAATGTTGCAGTGGAGCTAAGCAGCCTTATCCTTGCTGAAGATCTCTTGCTTTACTGCTTTGGGCTACCCTCATGAGTTGCAGCTACATGCTTATACATATAAGAGGATTTGTTCTACACAAGAGTTATTGACTGATATTTCATTAACATAAGAAAGATATGTTGATGTATTGAATATAACCTCTAAAATCTGGCTCAGAGGAGTTTTTGAGATTCCTGTTTTTTTAACTCTTCGTATCTGCTCTACTTACAGCTGGGACTTACTCTTGCAGAGGAACAGAGCCTACCCTTGCTATAACTTTTACTTCGTTAACACAGAAGTCAGGAAGAAGACCTTGGACTCCTGCAGAGCCTCTTGCCAGAGTTGCTGTATATAGGAATCCTTTTCAAGAACTATTTTCTTAACATCTGAAAGTGAGTCACACTGCTCATGCCCTGACTCTGTTCAGACTACCTCAGCACTCAAAGATTTGAGTGGGAGTCTTGTGGGCATAAATTCTTGGGGAAATTCACTCAAGTAACTGGATGACGGCTTGTGCTACAGAAAAGTTCAGATGGGTGTTGAGTTTCTCAACCTGTGAAATGTGATCCACTCATGTCCCACAAGCTACTTCCAAAAAGGACAAAAAATTTGTTAGGGTTGGCTTTTTCCTTCCTGTGAAAGGGAAAAGCCTCTTCTTAGCAGCTGCATCCCTGTCAGATGACCTGGCAAACCTTGAGGAACATCTCCGCCTATATGAACCCAGGGCCTGACAGAAAGCCAGGAGATACTGCTGCCACCACTGTGGGACAGCACACCTTCCTCTCCACACTGATGCTGTTCAAATAAAGTTGGGGCACCGGTGGCCTTGAGGATGTGATGATGGTCCTCTCTGCTTTTCAGATGTATCTGTGAGTCTGAGGGAACCTCTGAAGATAAATGTCATTGACCAAAGGGAGTGAGCTTTTGTTATTCACAGCAAAGTGTTCTCCCTCCTTCCAAACCAAGTGCATGTCAGATCAGTCAGACATTCTCACTGGCTGACCCTGCTCAGCTATTCAGCCCCACTGATTACTGAAGTCGGTTGTCAGATGGTGTTTAGAGCTATTACGTCGTGGAGCCTTTCTATCACACACACTGTCCCAGGTTTTCCTTCAGGGAACATGCCTAGAGCCTCTCTGGATGCTGTGAGGTACTGTGACATTCTAGATACAGTCCAAATAGAGCCAACCTTAGCAGCCAATCTCATTTGCAAATGCAAGTGAGCCTGCATTTGCATTTCATGCACACAAATGTTTCATGAAAACAATTTACACATTCATAGGTAAAGAAATACCAAACTATCACTCTCTGCAACCTACAAAAAATTTGGACACAATCTTTATGTTGATACCAAGAATGGAAGAGCTATGCCATACCAGAAACACCTGTGACTGTGCCTGTATGAGTGGTGGCAACTCACAGAGTCAGTGAGGTTGGTTTTGCACTAGAGGGGGTGAATAGGGTACATATGCATATGTGAGTGTGGATTAGAGATCTCTGAAAATGAAGAAAATGGCATTCAGTGTAGATATTTATGATTTATATTGGTGACTTCTTTTCAATCAATGCCAGCTTTTTGAATAAATTGGATATTGCTTAAATTCTAGTCTTTAATACAAGGGGTTGTTTTTAATGGGGGGAAAGCAAATGCTTCATTAAATGAAACACAGAAAATGAATGTGCTTATGTTTTTTTTAAAAATAGTTGAAGTGGGACTAGAGGGTGAGTGAAGATTGAAACGTAAGATTTGGTAAGGAAAGATTCTCTTCAATGAGCCGAGTCCAAACACTGAGACGCTGCACGAGCTCTCTAGCGTGGTATGGTGAGTCTCGTTGTATAAGAGAGTGCATAAGCTGAATCTTAACTACAGTGAAAAGAAAAGACAATTTTTACTACCAGTCCCTCTTAATAACCTCCAGTGATAGAAATACAGATATAAAGCTTAAGGAAGGGGCAAGTGGGCAAGGGCAAGTGTAAGGTACTGCACCTGGGGAGGAATAACCCCATGCACCAGTACAGGTTAGGGGCTGACCTGCTGGAAAGCAGCTCTGTGGAAAGAGACCTGGGAGTCCTGGTGAACAAGTTGCCCATGAGCCAGCAATGTGCCCTCGTGGCCAAGGCGGCCAATGGCACCCTGGGGTGCATCAAGAGGTGTGTGGCAAGCAGGTTGCGGGAGGTTATCCTCCCCCTCTACTCTGCCCTGGTGAGGCCGCATCTGGAGTACTGTGTCCAGTTCTGGGTTCCCCAGCTCAAGAAGGACAGGGAACTGCTGGAGAGGCTACAGCAGAGGGCTACAAAGATGATGAGGGGACTGGAACATGTTTCTTATGAGGAAAGGCTGAGGGACTTGGGTCTTTTCAGTCTGGAGAAGGCTGAGGGGGGATCTCATCAATGCCTATAAATACTTAAAGGGAAGGTGCTGGGAGGATGGCACCAGTCTTTTTTCAGTGGTGCCCAGTGATAGGGCAAGAGGTAATGGGCACAAATTTGAACGTAGGAAGTTTCATCTGAACATGAGGAAGAACTTCTTTACTTTGAGGGTGGCAGACCTACCCAGAGAGGTGGTGGAGTCTCTGACTCTGGAGACATTCCAAACCCACCTGGATTCCATCCTGTGCAACCTGCTCTAGGTGACACTGCTCTGGCAGGGGAGTTGGACTACATGAACTCCAGAGGTCGCTTCCAACCCTGGTGATTCTGTGATCTGTGATTCTGTGAAGGTAAGTAAGATTTTTATAAAGAAAAACCTTTATATGCAACCAAAAAAACTAATCTGAATTTGTCTGGTGTCACTACTAAAATCTTTGTGCAAAGCATATTGTATTTAATTATTCTGTATTAATAATATTTTTGGACAACATAAGCCAATTCTCTGTATACCAGTCTTTCATTACTTTCTTAGGTTCATTAGATAAAGACATTCCCCAAGGGTTTTTAACTCACCTGTCTGTGATTGGTAATGTTTTCAAGACCATCAGGTTCTGTTAGGACGAGATTTGAATGTTTCTGTATTACCTGCATAGCACAGTCCCCAGAAAGCGAAGGGGAATACTTTTTAAGACTTCATTAATGGCAGTACCATGACTGTCTGTTAGTTAAGCAGCAAGACTGCTGAAAAAAAAAATCAAAATCAGCTCCCTTGCTAGATAGCAACATCCCATTGTTCTTGACACTCCCTCCCTAGGGGCAGCTATTCCAGCTATCCACATATCTTGATTATATATCTTTCAATTATTTACATTATTTTCTATAGTTTTCTTTGATATAACTCAATATTTGCAGGCTAACTTTCTGAAGAGAAAGTTTTCAGCAGGGAACATGCAGGACATCTTCACTGCAATTCAGCCATTTGTGAAGGAACAGAATTCTTGACCGTGTAGCGTAAACACTTGATTAAGTAGTATAATTCAGTCCACTACACAGTATGTCAATAGATCTCAAAACTGGTTTTCAGGCAGCATTTACCCCAGTCACTGACCAAGGAGATAAAACAATGATCTCGCACTCACCTGCTGAGCCGCGGATGCCCAGCTGGGACAGCCCACTTGTCCTGAATCCCACCCCACTTCTCCACTGCTTGACTAATTGCTTATCTTGGAGGGGAAACACAATCTGCATGGTGTAAGGCATTGTAAAAGCTCCACCAGATTATTTTTGTAGAGTTTTGTTTTCTGGTAAGCAGTTGTGTTTTGGGCTGGCAACTCCCACTGGGGGGAGCACATGCAATTTTCCCTCTGCCCCTGCCCCTTGTCCCAGGGATGATATGGTCTCCACAAAGATGCATTATACTGCCTAGAAGTGACACCGCCTATTTGATGTGTCTATCTACTAAGTGTATAAAACAGGGTTGTTTCCTGTACTTAAATGTCAATAATAAATTCAAATGAGATTTTTCTGTCCAGATTGAGGATGGCCTCAGATGTGTTCTCCTCCCCTCTAGCAGATTTTTCCTACTGCTGAGGTTCACTGGCAGGGGTAGTGGGGGGAGCTGTTGAAGGTTTGTGGCTGTTATGAAGTGGTTTGATGCTAATTCAGACAGTCTGGGGTCTTCCTCTGAGCCCAGCTGGTGGTGCGCTCAGGTGGAAGAGAAGCCTGTAGCCCTGTGCCTGGGTCCTGAAGCTCTCCAAGTGCATCACAGCATTGTGAAATCTAGGGCCCAGGAAACTCCCTCCCTGCCTCCATTCTTCTGAGATTAGCAGATCTCTTGGGAATGAGGGGAATTTGGAATATCCCAGTAGCACCTTCTATGGTATAAACGTGAGGGTGCCTTCTGCATTTGAAAGCTGAGGTATTTGTGAGGCTACATTATTGCGTCTTGCTATATCAGAGAAAAATGCCTGAATCAAAACAGTTCCTTGGTTTTTTCATGTAAAATAGCACAGTACATAAAAAGGGCAAAAATATATGCTGAAACTGGTCTTTGTGTTAAATTTCAGATATAGAAATTATTGTGGGGTAGGGGAAAGTATATGAGCAGAGTTCACTCACTAGGGTACTAACAATGTAAAAGACACATAAAAATGCAGACAGTTGCTTTCGGTCTTCTCTACCAGAACTGCTCACCCTTCCCAGGGCTTTGCAGAATACAGCTGCACAGCACTGGGGATTTCAAGTGAATTTTTCTTTAATCTTTGAAGGTGCCAGCAGCCATGTGAGGACTACCCATATATGTCATTTTGGAAAACACACACTCAAATTCTCTGCTTTCTGGAAAGAGGCGTAAGGAAGAACGTGCCCTTGGTTGGAACTCAGCAGGGAGACTGATTTCAAGCAGATCCAGAGAATTATTGCTTGATTTGAGACTAAATACTTCATAACACTCTTCTGCAATTTACCCATTTAGTTAATGGTGGACACCAAATGCTTCCCCAGCCGTGGGTACTACAAGAGTTTTACTTGTGATCTGCTCAGAGATTTATGGTGATGGGACCATATAAGTACAGAGAGAACAGCTGGGCTAGACATATGCTACAGCATGTGATTCAAAACTGTTTCATATGTGAAGATGTGAAACCATAAAAACAGCTTCCCTAAGAGTGCAAACAGGAATTCCACATCCTTCAAGGAAAATCCAAACACTGTGAAAAATAAAGATGTTTCTGGTTCCAGGCGGTGAATTTACTCTTCCTCAATACTCATTTAAGATATATATGTAATTCGGATATTTTTGAGATATCATGTCTTTCCCTTCCCACTTCCTTAAGGTGACAAATAAAACAATTCCAGTCACTTACTGAAATAAATGTATTTTCTTGCCTGTTCTCATGACACAAGAGCTTCTTCCACACCAAAGAAGGGTAAAAAATGTAAAATAAAAATATTACTCATTACTGTAAATCTTCAGCATGATGGTCTTGGATATGCTCTGAGGAATTTATTATTCACCCTATGAAATTTATGCTAACCTTTCCTTATGCAAACTCTGGCATTTATGCTTCATGAACATTGTGGCATTTATTTTTCATGCACCAGGTGATATTTTTGATATTTGCACATTTAAATGGTCCTTTTTTTTTTTTTTTGTGGTTTGCAGGTATGTGCCACCTTACTGCAGGTAAAAGCTGAAAATAAGTTTATTTATTATTCAAAAAGTCATGATGGAAGTTTAGGATAATCTTGAGACTTCAGGGTGGAGGTGTGGATGAGAACATCTGCATGAGCCTTGCTCATGAAGCAGTGGATCAGACCAAACCACAATATTGGCAGGGTTCAGAATGTATGGTATATGCCAATATGACATAATATTTGTTTTACAGTACTCCGTAGTACTGACTGTAAGAAACTTATAGCTCTCACTGGAACCAGAGAATCATGAAGCATTAAACAGTTTAAACAGTTGAACAAACTTCTTGAGAGCCCTTAACATACCAACATTGGGCTGGAAGCAAACAGCAAGGAATCAACAGTAGCAAAACTTCAGGAAGAGGAAAAGATCAGAAGTCACTCTGTTATGACAGAGACCATTACCTCACATTTATCATCATTATAACATTATAACAATATCCTTTCACTCTGTTGAACATACCATATCCATGACCCTGGGGTAAAACTCATCTACCTTCAATGACTTTACCCATTGTGACAGACATCCAACTGTGGCTATTTCTTGGCTTTTCTAAAAGGACACTTACATTTCCCACTTTGACAATTAATTTCCATGGGGAAAAAAAAAAAAGAGGTCAGGGAAAAAGGTCATTTGAATATAAAGCAATCTGTTATATTCTCACCTACTTTCAGTCTAACTCATGAGTACTACTTAAAACGGCATGACACCAACACGTAGCAGGTATACCTGAGTTGAGAACGAGGCACCAGGTGTTTCCAGAGGGACAAGATTGGATTTAACATGAAAAGGTGGCTAAAGCAACTTTTATTTCAGTTTTGGGAGTATCCACTCAGCTATAATTAGAGGTGCCAGCTGCTAACAAAAAACAGCTTTGCACAAAACTTCTCCATGGAAACGAAGAAGTCTTGCAAAGAGGGTGTCAAAAAATGAGAGATTTTTCTGAGCTTGGGAGCAATAATTGCCTTAATAGGAAGTCCTCCTTACAATGGAAAATAAGCGTAAGACGCAAAAGCTAGCTTTGACCGCCAACCAGGCAACAGCGGTACGCGAACACTGCTCTTACCACAGAAGTTTATGTTTTCGTGTGCTCATTTCGGCTAACAGTAAAGATGTAGCTGGAGAGAGAGAAAGACATTCACAGCAAATTTTTTATTTTCCAAATCTGGAGAATGTAGTGGTAAAGGGTCTCTTTTTCTTTTTCGATTTTTTCATTTTCTTCCTTCCGGTGATCTAACAGGAGACACATGAGACGGGGAGATCTCGCTCCAGGCTACATGTGCTCCCAGGCAGGTTTGGAGATCTAAAGACAGAAGTCTGCCTCAGTGCCTGAGTCACTGACATTCGTGTGAGACAAAACAGTGTTTTTTCTCTCCCTCTTCCTTCGTTACATTTTTTTAACCTTTTTGTCCTTCTCTAAACTCTTTCTTTCCTTCCAGAGTTGGCCTTTTCTTTCCCTGTCTTTGGCTGCTTCCTATAAAAATTATGGTTGTTGCATAATAGGTATTTGCTATCATTTAAGCTGGTAGATCAAGATTTTACAGAAAAATCCTGAAGGTGCAGATTGTGTCTGCAGATCTGTCCCTGGCACACTCCATATGCAGGTATCTGCCAGTGCTAACTACCACTTCGTTTCAGAGATCACCTTCCACTTCCCCCTTTAAAATTTTGCTGGAAAAGAAAAATTTTGAGAAAACAACCTAGAATATCACCTGGAAGGGAAGAAGTGGTGCTGAGCTGACGATATCTGGAACTTGGGCTTCATTTGATTTGAGTGACAGTACAGCAGGATTTTCAACCCTGGCTTGTCTCCATGTTTACTTTCCCTCAAAAGTGAATGCTCACTTTGCAAAAACTAATATTACAACTTATTAAAACTTCAGTCCTTGATGAGATGAGTTTTTGGATAGCCATTCTTTAGCATTTTCTCTTAATGGCTTCTTCTGAGACTGGTAATTTCATGCTCTTTGCACGCTCTCCCCACCAGCATACCCAGCGTGTTAAATTCCACTTGGTTCCCGCTGCCACACTGATCACATTGGTTTCTGAAAGACTTGAGGCTGAAGGGTTTTCCTTGACAAGGAATCAGACCAGGTCTGGCCTAGTAACACTAAATCCTGTCCCACAGACCATCAGGAGAGGTGTATTTGCAATAGCAAATCTAGTAATAACCAGATGCAATTATTGGAGTACTGAGAAGAAAGCAAAGGGTATAAATCTCCCTGATGAAACAGTAGGCTTACAATAGGTGCTACACGCTTTGTTCAAATTAAAATTTTTATTACATTTTAATTAAGATCAGCAATTTATGACTAGCAAGCAAAACCATTGACATTTCCTATTTGTTCCAATCCATACTAGTAGTACAACCTGCACTTTTAAATCTAATTTGACATTTGTTCATGGAGTACTAGTCATTCAGTAAGACTCCTGGTTTTACTTTCCTGGAAGGAGATAAAACTAGCTGTCTTTAGACGTAATTCAGAACTGTAAATGTCAGACTCCATGAGTCAGGACAGTGTAATGGATGTGTTAAAAAGGTTTTTATCAGATCCTACCATCATCACAACACAGGTCTGTGCCCTCCATCTCTGAGAGCAAAGAAATTACCTATTTCATGAAGTAAATGAAGTCTGTGTAACTCGCACAACTGGAAACATGCCAGAAAATAAATAATATATTTAGCCACTCTCAAGAAGTTATTTCAAGTGGTTTATGTGTTGCTGAAAAAATAACTCAAAAAAGACAGTTTTAAGAAACCATTAACTGGAGTGAACTAATTAGAAACAGATCACATGATGATAAATGAGGTAATTTAATCTGTTGACTGGACTGCTAGCCTGTAAGTACGTAGAGTGACCCTGCAGATAATTGTATCAGTACCTGTGCTAATAAGGGTTTATGGAGATCAAAGCTACACAATATTCCCAGACCCCTAAGCCCCTGCATTGTACTAAGATTAAGTTAGTAAATACATATCAGCTAATTTGAAGCAGTGCTATTACAATGTTGCAGTTATGAAATAAAGAGGACTTGAAAGCTTTGAAATTTGGCAACCAACCTTAACTCTGACCCGGTCCCGCTGCTCTCATTCCACTGAACATGATGGAGTGACAGCGAGACAGGAGGGAAGGGGTAGTCCAGCACTTGAAAGTTTTGGTGTTCTGTCTGGAAGTGACCTTCCAAATCTGACACAAAGATATTTGAGAGATCATGTCATAATGACTTCTGCAGATGACCTTGCAAAGAAATTAAAATTTAAAACATGCAACATTCAGTCCTGTTAACTCTCTTTTTGGCTGCTTGACACGGTGGCCGCACTTCAGTGGGATGGGTGAAGACTGCCACCATCCCAGCCTCACCAGCAGCTGCAAAGGCTAGGATGTTCTTGAGAGAAGAGAAAGGTGAGTCCAGGAGCCACAGCCTGAGTGGCCCCCCACTTTCTGCCTGCAGTAGTGTTATGCAGTCAAACTGTAGTCTTTACCACCAACATGTTTCATAGAAAAGAGCAAGACCAAGCCCAAAATACTGACTTAAGCATCTGCAAATTAAGTTCCAGGGACACCAGTGTCCTTTTACAGACATATCTCAGGATTGCAGGTAGGCACTTAAACCCATGAGAAAAGCAGGATTTCAGACACATTTGTCCACTTGACATTTCCTATGGCCTGGTTTCACTGTCTTGCCATCCAGCGTATTTGCCTTTGTTAGACTGAACTGTTGAACTCTTCTTGCCAGGGAGCTTAGTGGCCTACCTTATGTTTGCGAGTGCTTTCTCTGCTGCCTGTCCCCAGCATAGCAACACTGCAGTATCTCTGGTTATGTCTGCCTCGGTAAATTTGGATATGTCCAGAACTAATCCTTGGCACTGAGGTCAACCAATATAGAATAATCCTCATCCATACTACTAAACTCTCTTACTCACTGAAAATAGGCTGGTCACATGCAGACTGCATTTTGGGAATCCTTCCTGCCAAACTCTGCCTAAACTTGCTTGGGAGGATGCTTGTTGGCAGGACCAACACGTGGCAGAGACCAGTCTCACGTAGCAGCATTCCATCAGGCTCCAGCACCGAGAACTATTCACTGGAACTGTGTGATTTACCAGTACAGGAGTGGCCTTTGTGAATCTGGACTTCCACTGGTGAGAGCAAAGGGATTTTCGTGGGACTTTTGCTCTCAGATCTCTAGGACATCTCTGAAAATTGCACTTGCTTTCAATGCCTTTTTCTCTGTTCAGAGCTTTGTAATACTTCTGCCATCATTTTATTAATTTCATATCCTATGCACCTGTGTAAAACAATGTGCTGAAGAACTGTAGCAGGAGCCACTCCATCTTATAATTTTTGGTGGCACTAATAGCTCCTCCTCAAGTCACTGCTGAAGAGGAAAATGAGCTACAAAGCAAGGACCAGAGGCAAATTTATTCTGAAGTGAGATATCGTTTCTTCTTACTCCTTAGTCTATGTTGTTGACATAAATGACCCATAAAGAATATTTATGAAGTGTGCCATGAAATACAAGGACCTGGAAGGAAGGCCACAACAGAGATACTCAGCATGGAGGAATGCAAATCAGCTCAAGTACATCCAATAAGCTATCTTTTCCACCACGTATGGGCCAGAGAGTGTCAGTGATAGACAAACCATTTACCTTGACTTGCATCAATTCATGTGAAGCAGATGCCTCCAATCAGTACAATAAAGCCATCTGAAGATGTAGACAGGAGAGCTGCACAATTACCAGACATGCAAATCTACAGTACTGTCAGCTCCACACATTTTGAAAATACCTCTGAAAATTGCAGCAGCTGACAAAGACATAATAAACCTACAGCAAATAAAAGCGAAGTTACTTCTTCTTGGCTTACTGGCATTGATTCAGATATTCTGTTATTTGAGATGATCAGACATTGTCCAGTATTGCCTTTATCTTTCTTTTTAATATGAAGATACGTTGTATTTAAACTTCTTTGGTTGAGGAGCTGATGAGGAGCTGAAAATCATAGCTTACTCAGTTTTCCTTTTTCCCCTCCCAAGATTTTCACCTTAGAAAACAATTAACACTGCCAAGCAATCGTGCTTCATACATTATTACTAAAAAACACTTACTGTCATTTCTGATACATAAACAGTTGTCTGTTTTCTTAAACCATCTTCCAAACATCATGCAGCAATGCAGAATTTTATTGGGAAAATATATGTAAAGCAAAGCTCCCTCATCCTATGGACTGTTTGTAAGGGGCAGGGAGATACCATTCATCATAGCACCTCCCTTCTCAAATGACAGGACCGTCTGCTCAAACTCATCTCTCGTGATGTACATATGCACACAGGTCAACAATCACCCTTCGGTGCCAGATTCACTGCTCACGCGTTGATCGACACGGAGGGATATCTTAGAGAACTTGCATCTGGGGTCTGGCTGTCATTACCTGAGCTATTCGCAGAAACTGCTTTGCCACCTTTTCCCTGGGGATTCCTATGACTTGCTTAAGAATCAAGCAGGAATCCTTATCTGTTGTTCTGGCAATTACATTCTACTCCCAACCACATTTCTGCTTAGAATCATAGAATCGTCTAGGTTGGAAGGGAGCTTTAAGATCATCAAGTCCAACCATCAGCCTAACACTGCCAAAACCCACCACTAAACCATGTTCTTAAGCACCACATCTACCCATCTTTTAAATACCTCCAGGGATGGTGATTCCACCACTTCCCTGGGCAGTCTGTTCCAATGTTTGATAACCCTTTCAGTGAAGAAATTTTTCCTAATATCCAATCTAAACCTCCCCTGGTGCAATTTGAGACCATTTGTTCTTGTCCTATTGCTTGTTACTTGAGAGAAGGGACCGACCCCATGTCTTCCCCTCAGCCTCTTTTCCTCCAGACTAAACAAACCCAGTTCCCTCAGCAACGCCTCATAAGGCTTGTTCTCTAGACCCCTCGCCAGCTTGGCTGCTTCTCAAATTCAAGCTGTGTTGTATGATGGACAAAGTCCCGTGGGACATGCAGAAAGGCAGTAGTCAGAAATGTGGTTTTGATCTCATCAAAGGAATAGATGCAACCCAAAACTCACTTCAGGAAGGTTCCTGGAAAACATAATCACCAGAGCAGGCTCTTGAGCCAGTTACTTGTTCTAGGAGACCATACATGACTCCATAGGTCATACCTTGAGCACATTTATTCTGAAGGATGAAAAATCAGGCAGAGTTGACAAATGCTGTTAAAAAGTCCTATTGCAAGAAAATTTGTCTGAATGATACAACTCTCCAGAGCAGATAAAATCATAATAGAAATTCAGATTGTAATACCCCCAAATACCTTCAACTTTCATTTGGATGCAGAGCCCTGTACTACCTGGTCTGAATACTCCTTGGAATGTCACAGCTACAATACTGTGAGACCTCCTAATCCAACTGCTTTTCCTAGGCATTTCTGGAGCTCCACCAAACAGGGTGGCTGCATGGAAGCTATTACATTTTGCAGAGATTAACTGTGCTGAACATTAATGCAGACTTCTTCCAGAAAATATTTGGGAACTGGTGTATTTGAAAACTCCCTCCCCTGTTTTTTAAAAAAATATTTGATTGGAGGTTAAAAAGTGCATGTCTGTTATTCAAAGCCACACAGAGGGCATCAAGGCAGATGCCAGTTCTCAACGGGATCCAGACAACTTGTAGCAGGCATCACTGGAAACAATAACGTTACATAGAACGGTCTTATTATTTAGTTAATAGTAACAGTATGACAGTTAGGAAAAAAAAAAATTCAGAAACCCCACAAAGCACCCATTCTAAAAGGTTAAAAGATTTTAGGTCCACCGTTCCCAGCCTCCAGTATAAACCAGTCTGTGCCATTTAATCAAGTAACTCTAACAGAGGAGAAGGAAAGCATCTTTTTGTTTTATCACAGAATCATTTTGTGCACCAACTGGTGCTGAAGCATGAGTGTCCATGTGTCAATGACTGTATCACGTCTTTCAGTGCAGGTTCCAGATCTTTACTCTCCTCCTGTTAAAAATTGCACTGTGTTTACAACTGGAACTTTTTCTACCTTTAACACCTGGCCACTGGGTCTTGGCAAAAGAAGGCAAAATGAAAAAAAGGTGTCAGCAATTTAGAATGCTATATTCTTAATCAGGTTTGCTCATTGTAATGGACTGAGTCACTGCCTCAGGGACCACATAAGTGGCTATACATTGCAGGGTTTTATTATTCAAAGGAAAAATTATGTTAACCTTTGGGTCCCCCTGCATTTTGGGAAATTATTGTCCATGTAAGTAGAAAACGGACATGCAGACCAAGTCACAACAAAGTCCTAAAACTTGCCCTACAGGCATAATATTAATTTGTCCATGATGGAGATGAAGGCTAACCTTTCTACCCACTGTCTCTGTGGGAGGCACAGCCCTGCTCTGAGCTCTGGTGACCACATTCTTCACAGGTATAATAATGCTTTTTAACACATCTGTTACAATGTCAATATATCAGTGTACTGAAAGAGAGTATAACATTTGTTCCTTCTGCTTCCCATTCTTCTAGCACAAGGACAAGTATTTACAGCCAGGACTTTCTTAGACGATGAGTATTCTCACTTTCTGCACATTGATGGCACCTATGGCCCCTCTCTCCTGAATGATACCTGGAAGTGTTGTCTCCTCTTCAAGGAATCCAGTCTGGATTTTCACCATGTGCCTAATCCTGGCAGGGATTATACCCAGCACACCAAAAAGTAGAATCAAGCTGGTAATTGCTTCCACCGGACACCCAGCACTGAAGGTGGAAATCCTGGTAGCCATCAAGATGGTTGTACCTGCACACAGCCTCAAAACAGCTCTTCATATCACCATGTAGATACAGCCCACAATTAACTATTTGCATATCTTCAGTTTTCCTTTCCTCAGAGCATAGCCTGTATAAACTGCAAAGTACAAATAAAGTCTACTTTATGATTAAAGAAGGGATTTGTTTGCAAAAAATTTCTTTACAAAAGCAGATATTCTAGTTGTCTATACATATTGAATATGACATTTCCAAAGAAAACAACCAGAGCAATAGAAGAAGCATACCATCGAGAACACCTGCACCAGAGTTTAAAATCAGATCATATGCCACCATTGTGAACATAGTTTGTTTTCTATTATTGCTTAAACATGATGATAACCAATTTAGAGATTGACATAAACCCCATATTGTATTATTCTGAGGCTTTGTTAAGAGCAAAGAATGTGTGACCAAATCAAAGGCTTCACTAAAGCTAATAAACACAGCTTCAGTCATATATGTGGCCTTTATCCACAGCTTGATTAATATCACATTTAACCTAGAAAAAGACTGAGGTTATGGAGTGCTTTAAACAAAAGCCAGATTTGAAATAGGGCAGGGTGAGGGGAGTAATATGTTTAAACTAATAAAGCCATTGATCTGTCCACACACCAAACATTTGGAAATGTTAGCTAATGGCATTAAAACAGCTGAAAGCCTATGGTTATTTAAATCCAAGAAAACACTACCTTTCTGGTGCACAAAAAGTCTTCCAAACTGTTCAGGGATTCAGAAAGCACCGAGACATGCTGAAGGAATCATGAAAAAAAATGATTGCAGATTTGAGCTGCAAAAAGGAGATTTCATCCACCCATCTCTTCAAAGGGTAATTAATTGTTTTCAGTACTTCATTAAAATGTATAGTTTCAAAATAGGAAAATTTGATTATTGTTTTTTTAAAAAACAAACAACACAACAAATTAGATTAACTTGACTTATCAAAGGTCAGAAGGTTTCTAAATCCATTAACAGGCCCAGTGATGATTATTTAATGCCTTAACTATTTGTTATGTCTGTTACAATTTAGCCCAAATCTTTAATTCATTAATATGAGTTGTTCTAGCTCTGCTAAAAAGTCCTTTCATTCCTTTCCAAATGCTCTCAGGTTCCTCAGCCCTTTTTAACATGATAATCTAAATAAAATGTAGTTTTTGCTTTTTTCAACTCATCTTTATTTCCATTTCAAAGTTGAGTATAATACCTGAATCAGCAACATATCTGCTATGTCTATTATTTTTGCCATGTCTTATCTCCCTGCTGAGATACTTCAACTTGTCATGGGTCAGTTGAGGATAACAGTTCCCTGCTCTAACCTGACTAGTTGTTACAAATCTGAACTGACTGGGAATGATCACCATCCAGAAGCTAAGCAGTTACATCCATAGTGAGTAGCTATTACTATGCCAACCAGTCCAACAGCTCGGGGTTGCAGGGCGGATGCGTAACACAAGAGCAAAGATTTTCCCACTAAAACAGCCACTCCCAGAACTGCTGTAAGTAAATTTACTTCTGCTAGAAAAATTCTGTCCTTCAGATAAAGGTGAAGTTACCAGAAGGCTTTAGAATAAGTCAATCAAAGGAATTTGTAATAAATAGCCAGGTGTGGATGGCATTTTCCTAAAAGCTTGAATACGATATTGCTGGACCAGTAAGGAAAAATAAACTGCTGGGAGACAGCATGGGCCAAAGGGAGAGCCTGAGAATGCACAGACAAGATAGGAAGAGCCTGGCTTGCATCAGCCGCAGAGGAGGGGGCCAAATATGGGTTTTGGAAGGTCAAACCAGGTATAAGTTTATCTCCAAAGTGCCCTCTTCATTCACGGGTGCCTGAAAACACCCAAGAAGGGATGAGCTTACTCCTGCGTGCGATGCACATACTGCGCTCAGCCACCCCCATGCTTTTATATAACCTGCACGACTATTTAAGACAGGCATTTGTATGTAAAGCCTACTGATTAGGTTTGTGAAAAGTTGGTTAAAATCATAACTCAGATGCAATGAAATTCACATGGGACCTAAACATAGAGTATAACACCCATTTAAATTCAGCGACCTGACTGGCTGTATAATTTGGGGGTTTCTTTTATTTCTAGTGTCCTTCTGCCACTAACCACTCATCCATTTAGTGCACAAGAAATGAGTAACTGAAAAAAGGCAAAATTCTATGCTTTCAGTCAAATCCAAACATCACTGGACAGATTTCATTACTAATGGGAGCCAGCATCCATAGTGCTTAGATAAAATATTAAAAATTTATTAAAAGCATCTCCTCAGAGTTGAAAGCAGAAAATGTTTAATCAATCCTGACAATCAAAGCATGATCTAGTGGAAACATACACAAGATTAATTCCAGCAGAGAAAAGATGGGTGGGCAAGTCTCAACTTGCACTGATTTATTTCGTATGTCTTGCTATGTGCACAGCTCCATTCCCAGGTCTCTAATTGTACCTGTAGACACACGGATCATCTCAAATGATTCTCTTTATTCTCCTCTTTGAGAAGTTCTGATTAAAAAGCAAACCCAGGAAATTCTTTTCAAATGGAGATGCCAGTATTTCACACATACTCTGTCCCATATTTGGACAAGATGAAATAGCACCGTTTCCCTTTCATTCCCATTCTTACTCCTCCCAATGTATCCTGTTCACCACCCAAACAGGTGAACCTATAGCAAACCTATGATGTGGATGTTGCAAAGCTAAAAAAAATGGTGGTGGTGAGATGACCACCATACAGGACGTTATAGTGGCTCACACCAAGTCCTTCCTTTCTGTGCACTTTTGGTTCTTGCACTTGGAGAGCTGCACAAGATGGCTCGGATCACATCAGTTCCAGCTGCCATTTGGGCTCCAGCCATCCCATACAGAGACTGGCAGCTTAACGGCTTTTCTCTAACGGCTTCAGTTCCCCCATGATCTACCAAACACTGTCATCCTCAAAAGACCTTCATGAGAACACTGCTCATCAAGAAGTCCTATCAAACCAAGACAAACTACATTTAATGTCTCTGCAAGCATATTGCTTTATTGCAGTATTAGCCAGGCGGCTGCTGCTGTATTATACCTTTCTATAGCACAGGATTTTTCCATCTATGATTTTTATTCCTGAAAGGTGTTTGAGTCACTGTCATTGCCACTGATGTTAAAATATTAAAATATTGATAATACATTTCATAAAAACAAAATTGTCATTTAAAAATATGTTATATATATGCATGGATTTTCAATGGATCTAGAAAATTAGCAGTGCAAATCTCCTTGACTTTCCAAGACACTTTGGTTTCTGAGAATCTAATTTCAAGTCATTAACCTCAAATACATTTGTGCTATGAACTTCGATGAAAACGGGATTAAGTCTTAAATAGAAATCAAAAATCCTATTTCACACATTGCTTATAGAGATATGTATATAATTTACTCCAAGAAATAACTTTAAGGTACAGCTATAAAAAAGTTGGGCGTTTGTGAATGTTCATGTGTCTCTAAAAAAGAAAAACAATCAAATCAATTATATATTCAGAGGAAACAATTAAGATGCAATGATGAAAAGCACTACAAAATTCTGCACATGGGAATAATTGTGGTCACAGGGAAAGTTGGAGGGTATTCTTTGAGAAATAATATGCTAATGGATAATTAAAGACCTGTTAAAGACATGGTACATCAAATAACACACTAAAGGTTTTATGTTCAATAACCATGCCTCAACTTTGTTATTCCCTGGCTTATGAATGACTAAATAGGCCAGTTTGATGCGTAATAGACTGCTCTAATCCTGTTTTCAAAGAGTATCCATAATAGACTTGGCTCTGCCATACAACAGTTTACTCATGTTGTGTGCTGGCCTGTTTACTGAGATGTTTTCTGTATGACTACACAGGCCTAACACACCAAGCCTCAGCCTGGAAAAAACCCTAATACTTAAAAATCTTTAAGAGGCTTAGCCAGAACTGATAGCTTTGATGATGGTTCCACCTCTGGCTCTGTCTGAGAACAATCAAGGACCTACAGCCATCCAAGGACAGAACAAAGGATGCTCTAACACTTCACGCGAGTGCCTCCAGAGACAGCAAGCTGTTGCTTGGGAGGAACAACGGAGGAGCAGAAACACTTTGGCACATCTCGGGGATCAGCCTGCTAGCCTAATGAGCACAGTGGGACTGGGAGCCTCTAGGTAAGTGAAACATGTAAAATCCACTGTTTCATTTCAATTTCTTTTGGCTAAAATCTTTATGCCTACTGCTAAACAACTAAAGAGTAAGGTTTTTTTTTAAAAAACAGGTTCTGGGTCACAAAATGCCAGGGAAGTTGTGCATGCCCCATCCCTGCAAGCGTTCAAGGCCAGGTTGGATGGGGCTTTTATCAACCAAGTCTAGTGGAAGGTGTCCTTGCCCACGGCAGGGGGGTTGGAACTAGATGATCTTTAAGGTCCCTTCCAACCTAAACCAATCTATGATTCAATGAAAATCCTGAGGCAGGATTTTGTTTTGCCGCTCTGCCTGCCGCAGTGGCGCGTCAGGCCTACGGGTGTAGGAACGCTGTATTCAAGATAAGAGTGAATACAAGCACATTGTAAAAGCAAAGAGTCACATAAATGCTGACTAGGTTATAAAATAGCTGCTATATATTTTATTTTCTCCTGCTTCTGACCCACACTCTCTCATCTTACTGAAATAAAGCTGTGCAGTGGGATGCACTTGCAAAAGAGCAAGTTCTAGTCAGAAAATCTGTGTCTGCACTTCATTGCCGAAACCTGAGTGTGTTTGCATCTCTGACTACCTCAGTGGGAATATAAATCAGGGAGCAGAAGTGGCACATGCTGAGGTTCACATCTATAACTCATTTTGTAGCCACAAAAATGTGGGCATATATTTGGCAGGTGCAAATTACCAGACTCTAAAAATTGTGGGCCTTTTTATTTATCAGTTTCCATGCCATGCCACGGGCTGGATGGGAGCTGGCTCCTGCCCAGCCCACTCACAGCTCAGATGAGTTGTGTCACATCCTTCATCTCCCCTCGGCATGAGACACAGGATTACAGCACCTTAACAGAAAGCTGGGGCTCACCCTTCTGAAAACAGACCCCCCAGATGCAGTCCTGTTTTCAGAAAACATCATCTTTTTTTTTTTTTTCCTCTTGTACACAGCCAGCTATAGGTAAGTAATGAAAAAGCCTGGGCAGAACACACAGATAATTAAATATTTCATCATTCTTTTGATTTCAAAGCTTGAAACAAGAAGAGGTTACAGAGGGTTTTATGTAAAATACTTCAGATGGAGTCTAGCTGTATAAGAAAATACTGGGATGGATCCAGATACAGATGTGCTATCTACCCAGAAACTATTTGGCAAGTCAGTGAACTGTGATATTGTAAGAAAGTCTGGGCTTTGGTACAAGTTTTCAAAAAAGTGCCTGTTGGCTGAGCTACGATAGTAAAGCTGTTTATTGGCAAAGAAGTTATATGGGAAGCTGAAATGAAGACCCTGCTTCTTTTCCCACTGTGATTTTTTTCTCACCACAATTAATTTATTATAGGTAGTTCAGTCCAGACCTTCTGCATAGTGGTCGAGGGACGAAGTCTAGACATAATTTATTGGCCAGTGCCTGGTGAAAACAGAATTGCAGCATCCACATTTTCCCTCTGTTTCTCTTTTTTCCTCTGCCAGACACATTAAGTACACTATATGCTAAGTATCTGGTATGTGAGACCAAACTGACCGAGGAAGGGTTTCCTTTGCTAGAGCTGTCCTCTATCATATTGTGATGTTTTTCCATCATGCTAAACAGTAAATATCAAGCTAAACAATAAGAGCAGTAACATTTTGATTACTTGGCATGTTTTTTCTGTCTTTCACATGAGCCCATAAAAACATGCAGCAACGTTTATCAGGTCCCTCCATTTCACAATCCCTGTTAGCTGGCTAGATGTTTTTATAACCACTGTATACATTGACAAAGTAAAAGGCAGAGCAGTTAAATGACACGAGCACAAAATATCAATGGCAAATTCAGGAACAGAAACCCAAAAACCTGCCTGTGTTGTTCAGGGGAGTACCTTGGCGTTGCAGAGAAATATCAGAGTAGCAAACACTGTGGTATGGAGAGATGCCAAGAACAGTAGAGGCTTGGCACTTGGAGGATCCGCTTTCCACCTTCAGAATGCTTTTCAAATATTAATTTGACAATTCACTAAATAATCTTTAGAAGAAGGCCTAGTATAAGTTTGTGTTAAGTGGGAAGACAGCTGGGATTAAACGTCTGCTCCGGCGTCATCTGCCAAATCACCAGCATAGATGAAATTAAAACTAAGCCTTTCTGCATTCCAGGGCCACAATGCAAAAGGTTAAATAACCCGACTCACTGTGGGGACACAATGGCCCACTCTTTTCCATGCAGTTGGGGCTGTGAAGCCCTGTCCCACCATCATCATCAGTACAGACGTCCCTGGCAGGTCCCCGCTCACTCCAAGAGCCACTGGCATGGCAGGGATGGAGGGGACAGGTCCCACAGCTGGAATCCAATCTAGAAGTGAATTCGAACTCATTCCCTTGAATGCATTTGGCTGGTTAGTCCAAAGGCAACACAGCTCTGAGACAGACAGTGGTCTCTGTTGCGTGTACCCACAGCCCGAGCAGTCGCTGGGGGTGTAACTGCAAGCACGCAGGGGAGCACAGGCGTTACTCTGCTGCTCCACCAAATCTCTGCCGGCAGTGATGGCACTCGGGGGAGGAATGGCCCCATTTGGCCTCCAGGCTGTGGTGGGGTTGCATGGCTGCCAGTCAGGGAAAGCCTTATCTGTTTCTTTGTAAAATGGGTGTATGTGGTGTGTAAGCTACTGTGAAGGGTTAAAGACTGCTGTGATAAGGCTGGTTGGTGGGACAGGAAAACAATACTTTAAATAAGATCAGGGAGTATCCACACTGTCCAGTTCTTGACAGGAACACTTTCAAAGGCTCCCTCAAAACACTGCTGCTCTCAGCTCAGCATGCCCCCAGGACTGATACTGGCACAGGGTCCCTCTGTCCCACCTGCTTGCTGCACCTCCTCCTAGCTCCTCTCACCTGCTCAGCAGCCCCACCAACGGGTCCAAGCTCCTCTTTAATACCTCCTGCCCACCCACAGGCAGGAAGCCATCCTTCTATGCTTTTTAGGTCCTTGTTCTCACCTCTAATGGAATTGCTCCATTGGAAAAACAATACTATGGGACCACTTTCAGCTGTTCCCAATTCTCACCCAGGCAGGAACTCAGCATTTATTCAGTGGAAGAGTCATTTGAGCAATTACTTATGGAGCAATAATCTAGGTGTTTTCATGTGGTGCTTTGACAAAGCTGATGCTGAGATGTTATTAGCATGTTTGTGAATAAAACTCAGGTGAATTTGAAAAAAACGCCATATAGCTCCGTGAGTAGAATAATAGAGACCTTTACATAAATATGCACTCAAGTCTTAATGGTGATACTGAAAACAGTAAAAGTAGCTATTCAAGATAAAACAAAAACTATACAAGGAATTCCTCGTAACAACCTTTCCCAAGGATCTATAATACTAATGTATAGTGGCTGCAGTAAAAGACGACCTGAAGGAAATAAGAGTCACGAATTGTAAATTTACAAACAGATGATATTCCCCAAATATCCAAGAGTTCATTTGCAGTATTAAACTTTTTGCAACTGCTTGAGCACCTCAAGCCTAACTCTTTCATACAGAATTCAGAAGAAGCAACGCGGACTGCAAAAAACATGAGAAGGAAAAGCCCTAGCATTAAGGTGATCCAGAAGTAGTTAAGCAGTAAATTTATCAGAGGAAAGTTCATAGAGTTTACTAAATTATTCAGGATAATTGAGGACAAAGGCAAGCTGTGGATAATTGGGGAAAAAAAAACCTGATTCAATAAGCAACAAATTGTAGCTGAAATTCTGTGTAGGTAATATAAAGTAATGCATATCTGAAAAGAAATAATGATTACAATGAAAGAGAAGGGACTCATGGTTATCATAGATGGCTCATGAAAGCATCAGATCAGGTATCATTAGCAGTCAAAAACTGCCAGAGTTTTAGGAGAGAGAAACCAAAACAGAGAACATCATTATGCTGCTGTAGAAGTCAGCTCATCCACCCAAACCCTAGTTACTGAGTGTAGTCCTTGCTCCCTTGTCCCTCTACAGCTGTAGGTAAAGTAGAGACGTTCAGAGAAGGCCAACAATTATGATCAAAATGGTGGATGGTACAAGGAATGGATGAGAGGACCAGGAACCTCAATCTACAGACAGGGTGATTTAGGGGGAATATGATCGGAGCTTATAAAGCCATGAGTGGCATGAAGAAGGTAGGGATTGAGCTTCATTGTCTTCTTGAAAACAAGAACCAGAAGTCTCCAAAGGAGCTAGTGTAAACCATGCTGAAAAGGAAAAATTAAAAAATTTTTTAAATTTTAAAAGTACGTGTTCTTCACACAGAGTAGTAGTCCTCCAGTGATTTTGTGGTTTCTAGTAGTTTATATAGGTTGAAGAGGAGAACAGACAAGCAAATGAAAAAGCAACCCACTGAGGGTTAATAAATACAAAACCACTTCCAGTTTAGAAAGCTTCCTGAGCTGGAAATAGTCAAAGGCTGAGAAAATATTCATATATCCTTATCCAGACCTTGTTGAAGAGAAGATACTGAGCTAGACAGAGCTTTGGGCTGGCAAAGTATTCTTGTGGTTATGATAAGTTAGGATAGGTAAGCACATCTCACAAGGCTTTCTAAGACTTTGGGGGGAAACAATGAAGGGGCAGATTTTCAGAGTGATTGAAGTGTTTAACCCCATTAAAAAAAAATCTGATCTTAAACACTCAAGCCCAAAATGTATATTTTACCTCTTGAAAAATTCAGTCTGAATTCAGAAAAAAGCAATGATATGATCCAATGTAAAACACTGACCGACAAAGAAAGAGGAAATGATTGTTAAACATCCCCAATGAGTGCTGAGATTTTTTGTTAACTACCGTGTTACTCTCACATTGACCGTATGTCATATATATTCCTATAGACTGCTTCTACAGAAAGGTGAGGTCTTTTAACACAAATAGAGAAACTCATCTCATTTGTCGGAAGGCACTGTTGATGTTCCGCCTTCAGTAACAAATGTCCAAACAGCCAATGACAGTGGCAAACACAAAAAGCCATATCTTGCACTTCCGTGGCCATGCAAATATGCGATTGCTTATCTGAAAGCAGCATATAGGTGAGTGTTCAAAGGTGACCTTCCAATAACAGAAGCCAAGGTACTATAATCTCTCTGAAAAGTAACATCTGACCTGTATTTTACTGCTTTATTCTTTGCTTGTATTTGAAGCAACAATTTGGGTAGCCTGACCTGGACAGCAGTATCCTTACCAGTATTATCATCATTTGCCTAATCACATCCCCTTTGCTCTGCAAGCGACACAGGAGCTCCCACAACACCCCTCCACCTATCCCTGTCCTTGGCTTTCTAGCGGATTTCACGTTAATCAGCCCAGACTCATAGCACAATCCTCCATAATTCAGAGGGCTTCTCTGCTCGTGTGTTGCCTGAAGTTCCCAGCTGAGCTCCTGAATCATGAAAATCCTGTCCAGTTTATTCAAAGTTTAACTAACCAGTTCTTCTTTAAGTCTAATCTCAACAAATCTATTCTGTGTATGTCTTTGTTTTCTATTTCATCCACTAAATCTCTGAAAGCTAACAAGGACTTAGATTTTTGGACAGGATTTCAGACTTTTTTATTTCTTCATTTTATCCACCGTGGTCATATGTACTTCACATTTCTACTGGAGAAATGAAATGTCATCTTTAGTAGTAGTTTTTATTATTGTTATTGTTATATCTGTTGTCAGGAGACTTAAAGTTACTTGTGATTTTCCATTTCTAGCTTTCATATCTTCAAACCACCACAAAGTGATCTAGAATTAATAAGCAGCCATGGGTATTTTTCCTAGTCACACACACTTTCTGTTGGGTGATGAAATCATTTGCGATTTCAGACTTCTGTGTTCTCTGAAAAGCACCTGCCCAGTCACCAGGTTCAGAAGACGCTGCAATTCATTAAATTTTATTCTTGTCTTGATTTCCAGTCATCTAATACGTTATCACCAAATACTTTCGTAGTGCTCATTAGAAGTCAAGGAGACATATTTCATGGGATATTTTCTTGAAAAGCTCCACCAGGAGCCCTTACACTCAGAAAAGCCTGGTCTTGCTCAGCCTTACAGAAACCTAAGAGATGCATATTTGTGTTTCCAGTCCTGCTGAGACCTCTCCAGAGTTCCCAAACGGACCTTCTGTGGTCTGAAATGGGAATCATCTGATTGTCATGAACAATCTTAACTAAGGTACCATGAGAAATTTTACCAGAGAGTTTTGGAAAAACAGAGGCTTTGGCAATTTACCACACACATACTAAGGGGACTTCATTACATGATTTTACAATTAAGGAGAAAACATCAAAACATATTGTCACATTCAAGTTAAAAACAATGGCTTGTATTGAAAAGCATCTGTTTCAAGTTAACTACAGATGTGAACTGTTAATAGAAACCATGACTATTATCATTGGTGTTTTTGTTTTAGCTCACTTTGTATCACAGAAAACTTAACTGATTCAGGCATCTTTTAATAAAGTTGATCTTAATCCAATTAGGCAGAAAAATTCTGATATTTTAAAGAAATGGGTATAGTCTGGAGCCCTTTCAAGTACAATTTTTTCCCTAATGTCTTTTGAAATACAAGGCATTTTTATCTGTATAGTATATGAGCTATATGACTGCTGTAGACACTTTGGGTTGATTCAGCTCTCACAAATACGTATTCTATATCTTTCTTACTTTTGGAGCTATTTCACGTGCAAACCAGCATGAGAACTGTAGCAGAGCATTTGATATTCCCCCATCAGCAATTTGCAAGAAAAAGAAAAAGAGGAAAAACACTCTACTCCTTAGCTAATGCCAAAGTGTACAGTCACTGGGCAGGAGGAGAGAAAACTCACGCAGGAGGACAACGTTGGTCACAAATGAGCACATGGACAAGTTTATGAGTGCACAGAGAATGTAGCAAAAGGGCAAAATGCAGTTGACCAGATGCTTTTAGGAGCCTGTGGCAAATCTGCAAAGTAGCTTGAGAAAACTTAAAGAGAAAATATCTTTTATTGGATCAATAGGACTGCATGTAGCAGTCCATGTGTGTGGAAAAGTGTCGATCTGGGGCACTGGGTTTTTTCATGTGTGGTGTTACTAAAACAGTACTATTTTTACATACTCCAAAGTCCCAGCAAAATGATCTCAAAAGAATAAAAGAACATTAAAAGGTATTCAACTGCAAGAGATGCATCGTATATGTGCAATGTAGGTTTTCTCTTGATAGCTGTAAATCGCTATTCAATAAACCAAAAAAAAAAAAAGGACTGGAGAAAGACTGAGAATGTTTTCCTTTCTGGAAGCAAGGCATGGGTCCGGCAAAGCTTTTAATTAATTCTTAAAAGGAGATGAACAGGATATTCTAAGAAAATTACAGTATTTTTAACTAATGTTATTAATGGGCACTTAATTAAAGGAAAGTTGTTCCCCGTTTGATTTTTTTCTAAATCAAATAAAATCCAAGTGGTTTTTCTTCTTTCCTTCTAACAGATCAGTAAGTACTCGTGTTTTTGAAACAAGTCACCATTTTTAAAACAGTGTTTATAAGGTGATGTGTTTAGTTTGTAAGAATTTCTAAGTTATTTCACTTCAGTTGAAATCAGCATACAAAAAGATAGGCAAAAGATAACCTACTTACTTCTGCCACAAACCGCTGTGTATTAATACAACTATTAACTGAAACATTTTTAACACCTGGTAAACAGCAATTTCCTACTAATTCATTCCAGATTGAGGTGGTAGCTTGTCAAATGCTCAAATGTAGGTAACAGCTGACAATGTTTCATAAATTATAACTCTTCGTATGCTGGGAGGGTGGATTGCTGCGTTCATCATCAGTAGAGTAGAAATAGTTTCCCTGTACGCTTTCAATGGCAGGACTAGGATGCAAAAAAAAATTTTGTTCATCTAAAGTTCCCAAAAGCTTACTGTGAGGATTTCTGTAAGTGCTATACAGTGAAATAATTTCTGCTGATCTCTGTATTTTTAAACTTCCTATCATTACATTGCTTGTCTGTAGCCAACATACAAATCCCAGACATATAATGAGATGTGTTTCTCAATGACCGTGATAAAAATTTACGTTTTCTGAGCAAACAAGTTTTTTCCACATATGAAAATGCTTAAACAAAAATTTAATGACTGGATCCAGAAAGTTTCCTTTAGGCCACAGAAAATTACTTTAATCTGTGAATGTGATTTGCATCCATCAAAAGATAAAGCTTCTCAGTCAATAGTATAGTTAGCCTAAAATGTGTCTTTATATTTGTTTTGCTTTAATTGTGCTTGCCTGTGTCCTGCAAGGAAAAATTAATGCCTCTCTCTATGCTTAAAGAGATGGCTGACTGAACAAAGGTGTTTATTGGCAGAACGTTCATTCATCTAACAATACCTTCAACTAGTCACACTATAGCCCTGATGAAATGTTAGTCTGAAAATAATACTATGCAAAAGCACAAATTTAATTCTGTTTTGCCAATATGACCTGAAATATTCACAGAGATAGTTGTGGGAAAGGAGATGCACATTCAGAAAAAGGTTAAAAATAAAGAGTTTAATAATCCTATACCTGTTTAACAGTACCGTACAGTGTCAAAAGTTTCCATGATGAATTCAAGGCGATTGAGGCCAGACGTCCTTCAGGGATGTAGTGATACAAACAAACTCAGCTGGCTTAATGCTCCAGGTTCGGTGGTATGGAATGAATAAACCCAAGGTGCCCAGTTAGCCTGGTTATCTATAACTATGCCACAGACAGTCTCAAGCATTTGAGAATCTGGCCCAAATAACTTGTCATTAATTTCTCTTGTTTAAAATATGCATTGAGCAATCAGAAAGCAGAATGAGCTCTTTAACTTACAAGACTTGATCTGAACACCCCTTTTATTTATTTTCATGTCAGTATGCTAATGAATGTATGTTTAGGTAGCACTGCAGCTTTAAAACTTCCTATTTTCACATAATAAGATTACAGGTTTGTTAATTTTATATTATAAGCATAACGGGAAGCGCCTCCCCCCCCCAAAAAAAAAAATCCAACAAGGAAATGATGACTGTTCCCACCTTTTTCATCCACATGTGGGGCTTCCACCCTCCTCAGCTATGCCAAATGCTGAACCAACTGATGGTGTAGCTAAGAAAGGGGCTGGGGGAAAATGTGGCTCTGAAGATGGGGAGAAATAATCTCTTATAGTGGAGATAAGGAGGCGTTTGACCACAGATATTGCCATGGAGAGGTTTCTACCTCACAGGACAGTTCAAGAACTGGATGGCCACAACATGCAGGATTTCAGTGGAGATGTTCATTTGTCAGACAGAAGAAATATGAGGATAAAAGAATAAGAGGAAAAACACTTTCCTTGAACCCTCCGTTCTTTTCGTGCTAATAATCACTTGAAGTCAAAGTGTTTATGCTTATTCATTATAATTAAGCAAGCAGTACTCAGCTTTGTTTTGCCTATGAAATGGAGTTTATGATAAAAGAAAAAACAGCCACCAACGGGGAGGCCTTCATGCAGGTAAAACTTCTTGATATTAATGAACTGCTCTTTAGCTGGTCCTACTCAGGAAAGTACATGTATCTACGACCCAAGTTAAGCTAATACTTAAGTACCTTCCCAAACCGAGATGGAAATACTCAGTACTAAATACCACAGTTTTTGTTATAATGACAACGACAAAGGAGCTTCAAAACAGCAAAGTGAACACTTTGAAGTTCACACACACTAAATAAAGTGCACCAAGCAGAACGTTTGACACTAAAGTCTTCTCTAAAGTCACTTTCTGCTTACTGTTCATGAAAAGTGGTTTTACATGATAGGATAAACCAGGAAGTAACTGCAAAGGCTTCACACATGTAAAACCTCTTAGTCTCAATATGTGCTGCTCCAGAGGAGTTTTACTTTAGCAAAGACAGCAGCATCAACCCTTATACCTTGGCTAGGATTTACAATGGAAAAGGAAAGCTTTTTCCACTTAAAGTTCCTATCAGCTGCACTGGAAGTAAATTCCTCATCGTGGAGGGAATCCTATAATCCTACATAATAAATCTTTTACAGAGTTTAATCTCCATCGTGAAAACCATTCATATACAAGGACTGACCTTCTGCCAGTCTTTAAAGAAATCAGTTATGTACTGTAAAATCAAGCTAGCTCCAACTAAAATTAATATTAATTCCCTAGCTCTTCTCTTTTTCTTCTGAAAGCACAGTAATTACTGTGTGATGGGTCCTTTTGGTATTGTCATTTTAGTTTTCTCATTCATCTAGAACTCCTTACAGTGAACTAGAGCAAAATATCAGGTTGAAGAAGCCTCTTTTTCAGTGGTTTGACTTTTTCTTAGCAACTGCATACTTGCTTCATTTGCAGCATAGGTTTAAGGATGAAAATGTAAGGTTTTCCTAATGCAGAAATGAGAGATTCCCATATTAAAACAGTTAAGGGGCTAAAACATGGATCCTATAACCTCTCCTCTGGCAGCATCCAGTTCAGGTAAGCAGATAAAAAGCTCTCAGTTTGGTGTATGGTTGCTCCCTATGCAAGTATCAGCTGAGTTAGAAAACAACAAAAGCTGGAAGTATAACCACCTCCTTTCCCATTTTCTTATTCATTTTAAGATTGCAAAAAAAGAGTTGAAACCCTTATCTTCTCCAGCCTTGCCTCCTTCAGGGAATGCCATGAAGGAAAACTGCTGAAATACATGAGCTTATTTTCTTCTTTTTATTTGTGCTTCCCATTTTGATCATTTGATATGTTACAATCCGCAAAGTAGGATCTTCCCAGTAAAGGACTGACAGCCGTAAAGGACTGACAGCCAATTTATAGCACCAGCATTACAAAATGGGACTTGCAGGAGGAAATCATTGACAAACGTTAATTTAAGTTACCTCATTAAATCTAACATGGTCCCTTTACCACTACATAAATCTTAATTGCTTTTTGATAACACAGCATTGATCCAAGAAAGCCCAACACCTTGTATGACTATTAATGCCTAACTAATGGCTTTTAGTTACTTCCTTTGAACTTACATGTATTGTACCTACAACCAAAAAATATTTCAATTTCCAAAGACGCAGTCACATGGCTGGATATTAATCGAACACCTCTTCAATGAATCCCAAAATGCTAGGTCACCATCCAACTATCACCCATCAAATTTTTTTGTGGCCCTTTTTCTACCCCAATAATTGAAATTTGAATTATGGAGCATAGGTGACTAGGAAGGCCATTTCCCATAGTGTTGCAGGCCATCAAGTAGGAAAGTTAGAATGCAAAGAGATAAAAATGTTGTCGTCATACTGATTCTCCATTGTAGATTAAGTCCATTCTCCTACCTGCAATGCCTCTTAATATATGGTGATTATTCAATACCTCCATAAATATGAAGCATAAAAAAGTATTTTTAAAAAGTCAGAATAGCACTAGACACTCATAAGTATTCATCACTTCCTCATCACACTCTAATTCCCATAATCATTACACTAAAGCATACTTGAGAGATGACAGCTTTGGTTCCTCAGGGCTTGAAGAGTGCTTCTAAGTACCCTCAGCATTAAATACATCATCTTTACTGAAACAACAGCTCAGCTGTATCTATGATCAAATAAGCAACTCTTCAACAGCATCTGCTAGCCTGAAGTGGGAATATTTATACTGGTCTTTGTGTTGCAGTTATTTCTTGTATTAATGCTGTGAGCCAATTTACTATGCAGTGCAAACTTTCGGTAGCCTGTTACTCTATGACTGTTGCTTACAGCATCACAGGTCACTTCTGATGTGAGAGTGCAGAATACTAAGGGATATAGAAAGAAAGACAGACACAATGTGGTCAAGTCTACCTTGAGAGGAAGTATGATGAAAGTGTTTAGCAAAAGTCCTTGCAACTGATATACCCTATGCAGTACAGTTGACTTGTGAATTTGAGCATTTCCACATGTGCTGGGCAGCTGGCGCATGTCATTCTGTGCCTGCTCAGAATTACTGGACTGGGGAAATTTACCCTGTGAGAAGGGAGCAGAACATAAGCAGAACTCTCTCAACAAATGTAACCATCACTGATTAAACTTAACGTTACTAGGGAACCATAATAAGATGACATTAAATAGTCATTGACTCATTTCCCAATGAGCAATGAAAAATGAAAGGGTTACCATATGCCATTAATTTAAACAATATCAGAGGGGTCTCATAAGAATGAGAAATGACTACCATGGGTCATTTATACATATATTAAGTCAGGTTATTTTTGAATCTTGAGATTTTTGCAAACAAAAGGAAAAATATTTTAGAAATTCTCTTTTTTTACTAAAACGTTATCTTCTTGAATTGAACTCCAAGAGCAGAGGAAACATCATTTGTTGTCATCCCAGGTAGATAATCACTGGGCCGAGACCATAAATATCAATATGTTGATAATTAAGGGAACTAATATTGACTTTGATTTACATATATGCGGCCCAGATTCTTGTCTGGCATAATAATCAACATATCTCCATCCAAGACAGTGCTATTGAGCTGCATTGATTTACAGCCATGGAGACTGAGATAATGTAGACAATAGCTATTTTTAGAAGGCATTCTATGGAAGAAACCGCTATGATGAGGCCAAATTCTGCACCTCTTACTCAGATGCACGGTCCCAATGGGATTAAGAGTAAGAAAAGAAAAATGCAGCCCATCTTCGGAAGGTTATGTCAGAGTTGAACATAAATTCTGATGCAGCTTAATAATGGTCACGTATGAGCTACATACACACGTTTAAAACACCGTAGAAGATAGATTAAGTTTTAAAAGCAGTGGTGCTTGAAACACAAGTGGGCCTGAGCTGAAAAGATAAGAAACCAATCCAAGGCATAGATGCTAACATTGTTCTCCCTCTCTTACTCGACAGCTGCTTATCTGAGGATCTGTCATACGGAAAATATGTGAATGTGATGAAACGTCTGTTAATGTATCTCTGCTCCCACCCAGCTCCTTAAAAGCAAAAAGTGTAGGCTTGTTACTATTTTCAATAGTGCCCAGACACTTGTTCTGTGCATCGTAGTACGGGGATGGTGATGTCTCGGGGCTGCCTGCCTGCTTGGGGCCGGAATGGCAGCACGCTGCAGTCATCTCAGGCATGTGGGGTAGTACAAAGACAAGGTCTTAAAGCAGCATGTAATCCCAAAAAGTGCCATTCCAGAGGATTTCCATTTAGGAATACTTAGCATGAGGAGACCTAAATGCACAAGCAGCTAGTTTAGTTTGCAGTATGATCTAGCTAGGGAGATAATTACTAGCCCAGCTGCTTCTGTTACCTCTTTTCATCTTACTAGACAGCCACTTCTCTGATCTCTTGCACGTTGACGACACATGGCATTCATACCTGCTGGAGACACTGACAAATTATTCCTGGCATTTGTTACTATTCCCTTGTTTCTTTACTGTAGAAACTGGGAGAGTGTTAGTAAACTGGGTGCAATTAGGAAAAAAACAAGGAGGTTCCTTTTTCAGATAGAAAAAGGGGAATAAAAGTAAAGAGTCCAAATGCTTGTTTCTGTTGGCTTTAGCAATAGCCAGGCAACTTCACAAACTTAATAAAATGTGCTCCCTTCTTCTTAATGCCTGTAAAATATATATCCCTGTACAGAAACAGTAATCTCACACCAGACTGAGAATGCAATGAAAAAAGTATACTGGTTCAACCGAGCATTATTTTTCTACTGACAGACAGGGTACTTGTGTCATTTCAAAATCTAATACTCCGTATATTCTCATTTGTCTGTTGTTTTTTTTTCCCTGACTGTAAACACAGCAGTAGGCAAGTTTAACCACATTAGGAAATTTCAATTTTCAACCTGAAGATGAGATGACAATCTGTCTCAGTTGCTGTCATGATCTTCTATCTCAAGCTGACATGTTTATTCTTGGGCATTTTCACTGTGGTAGAGAATGCCATGAAGGACCTGAGATATAAATGTTAGTTTTGATTGAGTATGACACTGCAAATAAACATGTCAATACACTCCATAACTTTGTCATCCTCCTTCATCCTCTCAGTGCTGCAGCTGATACCCCTGGGCATCTGCTGCCAATAAGTCCATAGAATGGTATAGGTATCAGAGAGGCATATATGAAAATGACCCATGAATACCAGCTAATAAGAGTTTAGATGTGAAACCATAGCACCATGAAAAAACAATGTAAAAGCTCTGGAAAAAAACAGTTGATGTTCATTGCAAAATTCTCTGCTACCCAGCAGTCATACCCTTGTTTAAAGAAGAGACATAGCAACAGGAAGAGAGGATCACACAAAATGTCTATGATCACTCTCATATAGGCCAGTGAAAGATTTCTTTTAAAGAGCAGTCTTCAATACGCGACTCCCACTGTAAAATGGGTGTAGAGGCAAATCTCATACAATGACGAAGGTGGAAAAATCATAGTAAATCTCCATGTCAGTGCCTTTTGTTTTTACTGCTTTGGATGTGCATTTTGCAGAGCCATAAAAGCATGGAAAAACCTACCAAACAAGCAAACGTTCTTCTTTAACCCTTTGGCACTGGGCAAGGAGTGTCTGGAAATCTTGACTTTTCGTGTCAAGGGTATCAAAACAAAACAAAAAAATACAGCTCACAACTCTCAAAGTCTGGCAAGAGAAGCGGAGAACATAAAAGTTGTGAAAATGAAGCTGGCTAGACAAAAATAAAGAAAAGGATTGGCACTAGAAAATATTAGGTATCTGATTTTTGAACAAATACAAAGAAAGCTGTTTTTTTAAAAAAAAGGATGCACTGTTTCTGCTTTGTAAAAGTGGTATTTAAAGCAGAAAATGAACAATTTGTCTGATTGCTAACAGAATAGCAGTAAACTAGTCTTCATAAGCTCTTGTCTTATTGTCATGTTCCCCCATTCTAGTCAAAGAAAAAGTTCCAAATAAAACGAAGTAACGAAGTGTTTCTGAGTATTATAAGGTCACTTTTTTTCCCAAGCTTGAAAATCCATGATTCAAATAGCTTAGCCACTATGTTTTCAGAATAAGAAAAGGTAGAAGTAATCTGTATTTTGACACTAAGTTATGAATAAACAGAAAATTAGCTGGTGAACTCCTTTTAACTCTGACACACAGCCATAATAGTGGTCTAGTTGCTCAAGTGGAATCCATATAATTATGTCAAATAAAACTAGTAGACAATTTGGTGCAATACTAAATGTTTATGTATTCATAATGTGACTAAATAAAGGCATATATTTTTACATATGCATATGCGTACATGCACACATGTGTGTAGATCAGCTCCTTGATTTTACCAAGATTTTTTGCACGCCCTGTATTGTCCTTCCCCCTGTATTGTCCTGGTCCCTGGAATTCACATTCTAGGAATTTTTCTCCTCATGTCCCACAGGCTGATGGGTGTTAATTCAAGATTATCAGGGCTGCTGGACATTCAGCATTCAAAACAGCAAGTACTCAGTGCCCAAGGGGTTTAACTTGCACCTCCTAGCTTGGCCGTGTCCCTAACTTGATGGTTCTGACTATGCACATGGTACTTGGGGGAGCCCCAGTGCTCCCCCAGTACCACTGCCCTCTTGCCTTCATTTGGCGCACTCAAGTGCAAAATACAGCAAAGGGGGCTGACTTGGCTAAACAAGTCAACCGTCCAGAAGGAAGCTGTTTGCTAGAAGAAGAGAGAAAAGAGTGAAACAGTTTAGGCACCCCACTGCCGCACTGCTGCCCTCATTTCTGAGCTAGGACACACCTTCTGCCTTAGTGTTCAGTCCACATCTTCTCTATCTGTGGCCGTGGGTGAAGGGGGATGTAACTGCTGCCCCTTGAACCAACCTCATCCTTTTCTGAGTGCCTCTAGTGTGCTCAGAAAAACTCCATGGGATGAGGTTCCTTTGGAGGTGGCTGTGTCAGGGGATCTCTCAATCTCTCCCCACACTGCTGATGGACACAGTGGGCAGTGAAGGGAGAAGGTGGCAACACCCATGGGCCCCATGGGAGGTCTTTGTGGAGCAGAGGGCATTGGGTGGCTCCCAAAGGCAGGCAGGCCAGTGAGCTTTCCCCAATCAAAGTACCTAAATCCATCTTCAGCATTAAATCAAACAGTTCAAAATAATGATGCAGTTCACTGTTTGTGAAATGAGGGTAACATACATAATTACTTAAAAGAGCTGTTATGAGGATTAACATGTGAAAGTTTGAGGGGAGGTCAGATATGGGGTCAAAAATCCCCGAACAGGGACCATTTCTGTGACAACGGTGAAGTACAATTTCTAACACTCATGGCAAGAATGATCTTCCTGCTCATTCTTCTTTCAATGCTTTTTCTGTCCAGTGAAAAACAAGAAAGGTTTGGCCATCCTTCCGGACATAGAACTCCCTTTTTCCCAAGCAGAAGAGTAGGATTGTTTAGCTGTATTTTGTGTGTGTGTGTCACTAAAAAAAGAAAAAAATAGGTTACAGGAACTGTGACTATAAGATCTGCAGGTGTGTGTCCCATGATCACAAGCAGAGCAGCTGGGAGGTCAGAAAATTGCTGGTTTCAACTTTGAAGAGGCGGTATAATAAATTCAAACTAAAATTAAACTGTCTCTCCCTCTCGGAAAAATCAAAAGCACTTGTTAAACCTGCAAATCAACAGATTGCATATTTTACCTGGACTGATTTTGAGCTATGTGACTCTTCCTTCAAATTACATTTACGTTAAAAGACACACAGCTACAGTGTACCTTTTTGTTCTTTCACCTTCCTGCCTTGATGACTACTGCAGTTCCTGTAGGTACCAGAAGACTAAATAAGAGGCACAATGTTCTTTAAAGGAGCCGTGCAAAGTTCAGATACAACTCTCATAAAAGTATTTCCAATCCAGCAAGTAAACTAAGAACTTGATAATATCAGGAAAGCCAAAGATCAAGTGCAGTTGTGACTTGCAAGGAATGTCAAGTGCAACACAAACAGCTTCTACTACTGTATTAGTAGGAAAAGGTTGAACAAGGAAAATGTGAGCCTGTTGCTGAATGAGGAAGGTGATTTAGTGAGAACAGACATGTATGACACTGACAGACTCGTTGCTTGCTTTGCCTCTGTCTTCAACAACAAGATCCTCCAGGCCTCCATGCTTTTTGAAAGAGTTCAAGAAAGGAAGAACAACCAGCAGCAGACAAGGATCCTGTCATGGAGTACTTGGGAGCTCTCGACACGCAAGTCCTTGGGACCAGATGCGCTGTATCCCAGGGTCTGGAGACAACTGGCTGATGCCCTTACAAGGCTGTTCTCTATCATCTTTGAAAGGTTGTGGACATCAGGCAAATCCCCTGATGACTGGGGAAATGCAAACATTGCACATATCTTTAAAAAAGCCCAAAAGGACAATCCAGAGAATTACAGGCTGGTCAGCCTCACTTTGGTTCCTTGGAAAATGTTGGAGCAAATCCTCTTGGAGCAGATTCCAGGGCACAGGAAGGAGAAGAAAAAACAGCATGGACTTACCAAGGATAAATCATGCCTTACCAACCTCATTGCCTTCCATGAAAAAAATCACTGAGTTTGTGGGTAAGGGAGAGCAGTAGATTTTGTTTACCTTCCCCTTAGCAGGGCATTTGACAGTGTGTCCCCCCAGTATTTTTGTATCCAAGTTGGGACAAACAGTGGGGGTGGGTGGGCAACCAGATGGATTAAAAAACACAGTTGGATGACTAGGTTCAGTGGGTAATGATTAGTGGGTTGTACACAACCTGGAGGTCAGTAGAAGTGGAGTATTGCAGGCATCTGTCCTGGGACCAGTCCTGTTTAACAACTTCATCAATAACCTGGAGGAGGCATCAGAATGTTTACATATCATGTTTACAGCCCAGCCATGCACATGACTATGAACAGTGATCCTTCTCTTTCAACAAGAAGGAACATATTTTCAATGCACCTGATCTAGAGGGAGCAGTCCTTTCTTGTTTCAGGCTCTTTATCCTGTGCCTCATATCACCATTTTCCCAGCCTGCCCCTTCCCTTATCCCCTCCTCAACCCAGTTTTCCCTGTACCCCGTTCACCTTTTCCGCTTTTGTTGCCTTTTCTCCTGGTCCCAACCCACCTCTTGTCTGTTCCCTAACCAGTGCCTCTCCTCTCCACTCCTCCCCTCTCAATCAGGCTCTCCCTGAAATATCCAAGTTTTCTCTTTCTCCCTCTAAGTTTCTGAGCTGCAACCAGGAGAACCTTGAGAGCACAAGACAGGGCAGACCCTGGGTTTAACCTTATGTCCCCTGGGAAGCACAATAATTTGTCCCAGGGGCAGCCCCACACAGACACTGCAGCTTCAACCTGGCCCATGCCTGATGTACATGGAGTCTTCAGAGATGCTGGTGCTGACCTCAGACAAACACATGGAAAAGGTTTTTCTGGGATACTCTAACAAATTAAGGTCGGGTTGGTTTTCACAAGGATAGCAATAGTCACTCATTTTGGATCTCACTTTCAACGCTTGCCAGATAAAACAATTTGGCCAAAGCTTAGACACAGTAAAGATACTTAGTGAAAAGTCTTTATAACATTTTATTATCACTAGGAAAGCATTAAGATATCCCTGACTTCTTTTTAAGCAAATTTAACTTGAAACAGGAAAAGAAACTTAAAGTAACATCCAAGGTGGAAGTTAATCAGTCTGAGCAATTATAGCCTGTGGCAACCGAAGAAGATGGTGACAATGGAAAATGGAAAAGCAAACTTAACTCCAGTTATCATTTCCACTTCTTCCTAAACCACAGATAAACCAGTTCAGCCATCTCTGTATGTAAAGTTTCTCTTACAGAAAGCAAATCAGGACAGAAACCATCTCTTCTTCCCTAGCATAGGGTAGTGGAGAGTGGTGCAGCAGTGCAGCGTAAAGACAATTCTTAAAAATCTTAATTCTCAAAAATCAATTGAGCAGGTGATCCTAAGCATCAGACAGTGGTGCAGCCAAGTGATCTCCAAGAGCAGGAGAGAAAACTAAGTTCTTTCTCTACTTATTAAATGACAAAGTAATGAAAATGGGACTGTTCTCTCAAATCTAGCCCCTTTTTCTACATCCATCCACCCTAATCCAAGAAGCATCTATGCTCATTAAGGATATCCAGTGATTTGACTGTATTCTACCAGCTTGTAAAGGGGAGCTTTTTAAGAGAATTCCAGGAAAAAGGCAGAATTTTTATCAAGATTTGAGATTTGTTCATTTAGTATTAATGAAACATGAAATATGGTAGCTGCCAAACTTGCCAGTCTAGGCAGGTTTCCAGATTAGCTTGCTTTAATACTCTATTTTCTTTCTTGTTTAGTCGTGATACGAAATAAAAATAACATTGGGGATTTTGTTTTGCTTTACTTATTTTTTCTGAGCATCTGTGGAGGCTTTGTTTTTAATGTTCTTGCTTAATACCATATTCTCCAGAAGATCCAGAAGTAACATAGCCAAAGATAGCTTCAATTATCCAATATAAAGTATGCAGGAAAACACAGTATTATGAATCTTTTTTCTTCTTTCTATATTTTGCATCTGTAATCAAGCTCATGTGCAAATAATGACACTTAGACATCCTATTACTTGATTGTGCCTTTAATTCGGGAAGTGAGATAAATAAGTGGTATCAGCTGGGCCAGCAATTAACTATGCATTGAATTGCAGTTTCAAAAATAGAGCCTAAGTCGACTCTTCTAAAAGAACTGCTCCCAGAATATCAGTATACCATGTGCATTTGTACATGCACTGTTAAAATATATGCAGCCATTGAACATTTCCTAATATGCATAGGATAATGTGAGGACATGTACCACCAGTATGAGAGAGCATTCAAAAAGACAGGAATGGATTCAGGGGCTTGCAACATGAGTGCCCATCCGACGTCTTCAGGTCTCTGGTCATGTCTACATGGCAGACTGTGGTGCTGTGCATGGACACACAGGCTTGCTGAGCTCCAAAAGCAGAATTGCTACAGTGCCAGGGTTCCCCTGTGACAGCATGTGGAGCACCCTTAGCGCTTCTGGTCAGGCCTGGCTTGTTCAGAGCTAACTGGGACAGATAAGCCAAGAAGTGCGTTGCATTAACAGCATTTGCAACATGAAGGCAGCCAAAGTACAATGCATTCCTCTCTAGCGAAACTGGTGTGGAAAGACCACAAGTTACTCCATTTCCAGACAGTAAAATCCATACACATATATACTCCAGCTGACCCTGCTCTGAGCAGAGGGTTTGGACTAGACAATCTCCAGAAGTGTCTTCATACCTCAGCTATTCTATGATACCTGACATGGGGCAAATGTCAATGCTATCCATCTCCTCATTAAAATGCCAAGATATCACTACTTTGAAAAACCTCAGTGAGTAAATGGAAGAGGAGCCAGGGAGAGGGTAGATGTAAGTGGAACATCTGAATAGAGAGATCTACAAACAAAAAAGAAATTTGAAATAGAAGAGCTAGATAGTGGCACAGGCAGCTGCTCTAGAAGAAAAGTTAACCCATTTTTAGCAGTCAGGTTTTTTGGCAAAGAACTGGACAAAACAGTCATTGTGAATAAAGTATCTGAAGGCTTCAGCTGTATTTTTCTGTCAGTGAATCATTGGCAAGTATCTCCTTAATTTTGAGAATTTGCCATAACTAATTGTCCTGTAATTTATGCAAATCTATTTCCATCATCTACACAGAATACTGGCTATTAGTTATTTATGAGTAGTAGTCAGCTAGCTCGGGGTCATGACTGAAACTGTTCAAGCAGGATAAAACAAACAATTTAGGAATAATGAGCAATAAATATTCTTTCTTTCTGTACAGTACTATCCCTGTTTCTAGGTGAATACGTACTGAAAGTCACCGTTCACTGAACAGATATTAGCAAAAATCCATTTTAAAAATGTATGTAAATAACAAACAGGAAAGGTTTCTGTGTAGCAGTTATCAAAATGCAAAGAATAATTGTAACATATTCTGGGTCAGATATTCTAGACGGATGTAAAATCAGCATCATTCTAGTGCCAACAGTGGGATCACTGAAGTTTCATTGATATATACGAGACACAAGTCTGGACTCGCCCCCCCCCCCCCAATGTTCAACCAGCTTCACTGAAGAAGATTAGAAAGGACGGACTTAGGAAGACCACCGTAGCAGGCAATTGGAGAGATGAGATGCCAATTGATTAAAGCATGAACAGGTTATTGCAGACAGGCAGAGGAGAGAGAAGCCAGATTCTGGCAATGTTACTGTGGTTGTGACATGTGAACTTAGATGGAGGCGAAGGGCAGAAAAGAAAGTCTGGGGTTAGGGATGTCTCCAGTTCTGCAGTAATTTGATACTAACCTTCAAGAGCTGAAAAAACTCTTAACAAAACTCTTAACAAATTTAACTAAGGAAAAGGTTAGAGAAACAGAATGACTCATCAACAGATTTCACCCAGAGCAGATTTAGAACAAGTTTTCTTCACCAGATTTACTTTGGTGTCGATTTTGGCTAATTTTTTTCTTTTTTTCTTTTTTTTTTTAATCATGAATTAGGACTATGACTACCTTTTCCAACTGCCTGGCTTTATCACCCTCATAACCAACAAGGTATATTTCTAGTGATTTTAGATAGCTGGACATGTGAAGCCCTTTCACAATTTTTCCCAGCTCAGAGAAACCATGCAATGAGAAGAAACAAGCTTACCTGAATTTAAAAACAAATAGATACTGTCTACAAATATGCATCAGTGATAGAGCCAAAGGACCACAACACTTGCTTCACCCACCATCTCTGCCATAATCCTGCCTAGATACAGGTGTGCACCAGCAGATACATACATATACATTTTTTCTTCACCATCAGAAAAACCTGAAACAAAAAAAGAGGCTAGGTTTGATTTGGTAAAGTGCTCTAAACCACAACACTACAGAAAACACATGGGAAACCAAAAAAAGCAGAAATTTCAGAATAATAACCACTTCAAACACAGTTACCCATGTGCAAAAAAACATGCTCAGAAACCCACTGCTTAATAAATTGATACTAGTCATATATAAAAGTTAAATGTCTGAACTAAATACAACCTACAGCAATGCTGGTGGGAAGTAATTTACATTGACAGCTTTTCAAAACAGCTGGTTTTCCTTGATATAAAATAAAATTTTCAAGAAAACACTACAGCTGTTTTTCAACCTCCACTGCAAACTCCTGGAGAAGAAAAAGAAATAGGAAGAGTAGATAAAAACGACTGCAGAAAGGGAAAGGCATGGTCCCAGCCAGCCCTTTTTCTCCTGTTTCTCCCTGTGACTGGATACTCCATGGTGAAGGAAAAGAATATGCAGAATGGAGCAGGACACAGGCCTGCAATCTGGTGCCACAGATCAGGAGAACTGCTGGAGGTTGTGCATGGTCTGGTTAAAAATAAACAAAGAGCAAGATAAAATCAAGATAGAACAAGTAAAGAAACACCCAGAAATAAAACCAATAGCCAGTGCAGCTTGAAAGAGAGAAGAAATATGAAAAATTCTCCTTTTGCATGGCCTGAAGGAACAAAACTAGAATACACTTCAAATAAAATAGGCACAAAAGCATCCCTGACAGAGCCAGTAGCCTGAAGGGAATAGCTCTGCTCACAGGAGTGGTAGGATCTTGATCTTCTCTCACTGCACCCTCCCAGATCCTCATGACTTCAAGCCAGTTCAATTGCATGATAAACCTCCTTGCAAAGATACAAGGCTAAAGGCCAGCCAAGGCCCACGGAGGAGTGTGTCACTCCTCCCCTAATTAATTCAGGCAGAAGGAACCTGATCAAAGAAGTGCTGACATTCAATCAAAAGTCAGACAATATGCTCATGAGTAATAAGCACCGTCACATTGTCAGGATATGCCAAGACTTCCACTGAAGTACATACTGGAAAAGGGGTATGAAGGCCAGAAAGGCAATTGCACAACATATGTGACAGAGGCTCAACAAAAATAAATGGCTCCCCAGCTAGAAAATAGTCTTCCCCGACTCCTCTGTGCACTGCAGAGGGGGCAAAGAAAACACTGTTCGCACTAAGGCTGTGATTCATCTTGTCTGATAGCTGAATGCAGGAGACTCTCAGTGCCAAACAGGTATCCATAAGCTGCATGGCAAAAACTTTGTCCGGCACAAATGAAACCAACTCAGTATGTGAATTAAGCGTACCACAGTTCTAAAGGACAGGGAAAAGGTTGGCAAAAAATTGACCCGTTTGGAAAACAAGTCCACAAAACAAGCCATCTTTCCGGTCTGCCAGCCCAAGCCACTGGAAAACTGTCTTACCTCATTGGGGTGGAGCAGGGACAGGTCTCTAGGTCTTCACCATCCTTAGCCTGTCCTGCTATAGATATACATAAAAGCAGATGAGATGCATAAGAAAAGGACCCTAGTAGGGAATGGCTGTGAGCTTCTGCCTCCTCTCAAGACAAGGAAAGCATGTGTTTCTAATGGCTACTTTTTATAAAGTGCATTCAGATAAGGTTAGGGTTTTTTTTTTTTTAACAGTGCAAATCCTTATTATAAGGTCTTCCATCTCTATCTGGCAAAATAATCAAGAAAAGGTTGTGCTTTCAGTACCTGCAGCTCTGAGTACAAGTCAAAGTACAAGTCATTGCTTGTAATTTTTTACAATCCTGTATTATTTTACCACTTTCAGACACTGGCTACATTATGTGGCACACACAGCGTATTACTCCACAGGTCCGATAAGACGTGTCTCTATCAAATTTTTTAAGCTAGTTAAGGTCATCCCTACAATATCAAAGTAATTTAGATATGCCATGGACATAAGAGTTCAACATTTTCAAATATTCAAATATTTTGAAGTTTGAGAAATGGTGTTCTATTGAAGTGAGTATTCATCTCTTCAACACAGACTAACAGGAGCTGTGGACACTCAACAAGTCTGAAAATTAAGAACTTAAAGTTAATGGAGACTTTCCACAAATGTGCCTTCAGGTATGTGCAAGTATATTTTATATTCAGGCATTTCAGCAAAGACATAAGTAAGAAGAAAATGTGTTTTGTACCAATTCATCTAACTTGAAGTGCTTAAGTTTTATTATGAGAAATTCTTGATGATTTCAAAACATTAGCCAATGAAAGAAAAGAATGTTTGGAGAGACATCCATTCATTCAATTGAAAAATCAAAATATTTGGGGCAGTATTCATCTCACTTTGCTCTGGAAATTTCCAGTTGCGTATCTAAATCTGAGTAAGTCATTCTAGGCTCCTGTGAAGCCAGTAGTGAGAAAGTAATTACTTCTGAGGAGATATTACTTTTCTTGTTGTTACACTTACTTTCCCTCTAAAACAAGAGAAGTGTATTTTGCAAGTACTTGGTGCTCTGGAAGAACACAGCATAAAAGCCATCTACATTGTAAGGAAAGAGGGGAGATTGACTCCTCTGCTGAGGCTCAGACAGTCAGAGTAGCTGAGGTGGGAAGGCACACCTGGAGATCCCCTAGTCGAACCCCTGCTCAAAGCAGGGTCACCTATGGAGGTTGCTCTAATAAATCTATGAACCTTTTGGAACACTGGTGCCTGGAGGTGTCAGGCAGGACAATCACTGCCTTACCAGCGCTGTTGTGCTTCACAAATTACAAGAGAGCAACAGCAGCGGTGAAGTTACCAGGAAATTTCAAGTGGCAGAACAGTTCCCTTAACCAGAAACACAAATATTCAACAACAATGAAAAAGACATAAAAAATAAAAAGGGGTGGGGTAGGGCAGGGAGGAGACAGGAAAGGATGCAAAAAAGTCATAAGTCATCCCATGTAATGGCTTGGTAGGAAAATGTTTTCACACTTCAGCCCACTGAAACTAGACTGAAGCTCCACCCTGTGTAATGTCTGTATTTTAACTGTTGATAATTGAAATGGAACACACCAGCCTTTACTTATCCTGCCTAATGAATGTTATCGTGTGGAAAAGGTAAATCAATAACAGATGAGATCAAACATACCAATCTCCTTTTGAGTGTACAATGCTCTCATTTATATAAATCTTTACAACCTGACTGCCCTTCTCGTTTAAGCGCAGCGAGTGAAACATTACTCAGTGTAAAAGACCTTCTCTCTTAAGAATTCTCCATGCTGTTTGAAAGGGTAGCCCAAATGAATTGCTGGAATGACCATTGAAAGGGCTACTCGTTAGCTATGACTGTCCTTGGGAATTAGCCAGACGTGAGGTAACGAGACCACAAAGTGCTGTTGGTATTGGCAGCAAAGTCAAGGTTCATCATAGTACCTCTTGTCTAGACTAGGGATGTAAAAGGAAATAGAAAACAATTCCTCGACTATATGCACTTGATGTTCCGTCCCCTTTTTCTATAGAAAAATGTAAGACATTTGGAATTTTTCATTTTTATTTGGGAAAGACAAATTTGGAAACCAGAGTGACTCATGCTGGAAAGTGTCTGACTGGCATGTGATAGCCAGCTAGCTCCAGAAAGTTAAGGCCGTAGGAAGAGTTTGAGGAAGGCATGTGGATTCAGATTTTAATGCGATTTAACTCTTAGTACCCTCATCATTCATTTTGATTTATTTACAGGGTAAATGACAGGGAGGTGTCTTACATGGATGTTGCCTGTTTACAAGCAAACTGATATATGCCAAGAGGTCCATATACCCTGGGAATAAGAGTTTCAGTTTAAAGAAAGTATTACAAGTCCATTCCCCAATGCATTGCACAAATCTCCTACCAGGTAATTCTGCAGCACAGATACCCTGGAGGGAAAGTTCAGATCAGACCCCTACTTCTGACTCACTTGGGCAACTGCAGAACAATTGCTTTTCTCTGCAGAGCATCCTAGCACTGCGGTACCCCTGTCTGAATCAAGATCCACCCACCCTTTACACAAAATCTCTTCTCATTTCCAGCTGCTGCACTTCATCCCCTAACTCACTCAAGTTTGGTTACAGAGGGGCTGGCTGACCCAAAGGTATAGACTGAAGAAAAATTTATAGTCTTTTCTCCAAATTTTCCCCAGAAGCTGAATCACACCTGTTTGGGGATTTTTTCCGTCCAGCAGCAGCTACTGTAAGCTTAACAGCACTTCTCACTCTCCTTTGCCTCCTCTTCTTCAGCAAGGTGCTGACATCCTCCTCTTGCACCCATCCCTCATTTCTTTTGGGAATGGTAGGCACTGAGTTTCTTCAGCCACCATGTCTGTTATCTCTCAGCTCTCAGCATTTATCCACTGTCTCATTTCGTAGTAATAAATCCAGGAAAAATTCACCACCTACAAAATAGGATCTTTTTAGTGTCCCTACCAGTGCAGGCTGTTGGGACAGTAAGGGGGCATCACAGTGCCCCCTGCTTTACCACTACCTGCTTATAGAAAAAAACATTTTATCTTAAATTTTTGTTTCCAAAAGTATGTCTTGTTCCCCACTTTCTGTTCCAGTGGATGGTGCCCATGTGTCTTTCATTGTGCTGAGAACGCAGAAGCTGATGTTTCCTTACCTGTTTTTCATTCCAAATAAAAACTGATGTTCTTGCAGACAGGCATAGTTTTAGCACCAGGACTGATGTGACTCACAGTACTTTCTTCTAAACTCACCTACCATTGTGTGCATGCTCCAGATTGTATGACACCGTAATGCAATTTTGACTGTTTGCCACTCCACATACACACAACCCCCTTAAAAGGCTTTTTTGTTTGTTTTTTTTTTATCATTCTCATGTTATTCCTATACTTCAGTCCCAGAGTGCTACCATTCAGGCACAGACGCTAGGAAGAGCTTTCTACGCCAGACACTTGCTATGTTGGAGTCCTACCAAAGCAGGCCTGCATGCTGCCTTCTGCCTGTTTCTTGGACCTCCCTGCTTTTCTGATCTTTGATTGTCACCTCCTCACAGAAGTGACACCCTTATGTCCCATCCATGCCAAGTCCTCAAAGGTGGGGCAATGCTTTATATGTACAGACATAAGAAACAGACACAGAGACTTCAAGGAGTACCAGATACCAAATACTTCTTATGCAGAGAAACAACCACACAGATGTGGGCAAAATGGGCATCTGCACCCACTTCCTGCCTCCTTCTCACTCTTCTATTACTATCTGAGCTGACATGGAGTTTCTCAAGGAATCAAGGGCCCTTCCTTTCCTTGCTCACCCTCCTCTGCCAGCTTGTCTTCTAAATAACTCTCCAACCGTAAAGCTTCTTCTCAACTCAGTGCCCTTCCATGTCCTTGTTCAAGCTTCTCTTTATGTGATCTGTGAAAAAACATCTTTTTGACAGCTTCCAGACCTCCTTGTCATGTAAGCGATGATCTCTTGAGGTGCTCTACAAGACTGTCCATCACTAAATTACTCCCTCTCAGACTGAAATTTGTCATGGATCATAATAAGCTCTTTGCACACTTGCAAGGAAAATCATCCAGACTTAATGATGTCTTGAAACACTCCTTGAGATTTCAATCTGACATAAAGATTACAAATAAAAGAGAAAGTGCACATGAAGTCTGATGCTTGGCAAGGGTATGCAGCACATCTCCCATGTGATGCAGTTGACTAGTCATCCAAATCATCACAAAAACCTTGAAAAGCAGGAGTTCTGCCTCACATGACTGTTTTATGAAAAGGGGTGGCAGAATAGACAGGGAAAACTTTTGGTAAGGACAAGACAAGACCTGGAATAAAGTCAAGAACAGAGAACAAGAAGAACAATCTGTGTAGCCGCAGCAATGAAATCCTAGTCTGGTTCCCAACTTGCATGTTAACAGCTGGGGTGCCAGACATTTTTACATTTCACAATTGCTTGCTTTTCACTTAGGGATTTACACATGATTGAATCTATTGAGAGACTGTGCCTTGGCCTTATATTGCTAAGATATATTGCATTCCTTTTACATACACATTATGCATCCTACTCAGGGCCTGGTGGTGTACTCGATACGCAATCTGTACTTAGGAAGCATTCCTTTTGGTTCACCCAATCCCCATCTGGTGTCCTGATCATCCATACATGGAAAATTCATCCATTTTTTAATCTGCTCTGAAACTAGTCTTCATCTGATACTTTGGAGTGTTCAGGACATTTTTTTCTCTCATGTGTCTCATTTCTGATTCTTTCTGGAGCAGAGCCAGAAGTTTTACATGGAAAACATCTCTACATGAGAATAAAAGACCATTTTAAAAGGTTGCAATAGTCTGGATCAGGTATATGATCTAAAGCCAAAAGCCTCTCTCCAGCAGTCTTATCATTATTTATACTTGATCACATGTCAAGACCATAAGTCAGATCTGCATAACTAACTTTCATTCTCTCTATTAGCTACAGAAATGGCAGTAAAATAGCTCACTCATCCAGGATTATTCACTGGCTGTTGTCAGGTCAGCTGAAGGAAAAAAGAGTTGAAAAGCTCTTGCTGAGCTAAAACAAAGGCAAAGCAATGATTTTGGTGTAATTTATTTCTTTACAGAAAACTACAGTTTAGGATCGACCAACAGATTTTCCAAAATTGAGTTGAATTTAGAAAATAGTAAGCCCTAAAAAAAGGGGGGGAAATCCTAAATACATCGTTATAAAATGAGACAATTCTTCTTCCATTTCACTTGTATTAAATTTGAGTTAAAAAAAGTAAGTTTTGGAAGAATAAGACAATTACATTTGGCACCAAGCGTTGTAGTCCACTGAGAGAAAGGTTTGGTTTTTTATTGTGAGTATAAATGATCTTTTTTAAAATTAAATAGACTTCCTGTTTATTTTTCTGTTTTGCTGTTGACTGAAAAAAAATCATTAATGGTGCTCAAGGGACTTAGAGATCAAGATGTACTTATCATCCTCTTGAAAGCTCCTTGCTCCCATCTTTGTCTGCTATCCTGACTAGTGCATTTGAAGAAAGTGATAAAAACTAGATTTAATTGTTAATATTTGTAATGTTGTCTGATATACCTTTCCCTTAATGTTTTAAAAAGAATGTAAAATTCCATGTTTGAATATCACTTGCTGGTATTTTGCAATGCTTTCAATTCACTTCTCTTTTCTCTATTTAGTCAGGTTATCACTTGGATTGCAGCAGAGGTGCTGCTCATATCCTGAAGCCGGTTGTGTCTAGCTCTGTGTGCAAATATAAAGGGCAAGTCCTTTCTTAAAGAATATGTACTTGTAAGTATTTTTTAATTTGCTATTACAAATAGTAAGCTGTATTTCAGTGAAAGCAAAGTTTACTAAACACATACATACCTGCAGAATTGAGATGGGAAACAAATTGTTTTGAACAAAAAATTTAGTAGTTAAGATTAAGACAACTTTGTTTTGCAGTGATCAGCTAACTCCTGTAAGAGAGCTGGGCTGTGCTTCTCTCTACCAAATACTATTTTAGTTATCTAAGATAGAGTAACTAATCACAAGAGTTCTCTCAGAATTGAAACAGTCTCTTTTTATATCACAAGAGTGGACATACACTATACCTTGTACAAATGACATTATGACCACTATAATTACTATTAAAGGCAGGTTTCACAAGCTCTTATATACAGAAATGAGCTTAATATAGGTCTTTGTTCAGTATAAGCCATTTGGCACAAGTCTTTATTTCTTACTGAGATCCACGAGTGACTTCTGCATTCTAATTCCACACTAACCAACCTGTGTAACACTGTACAATCACAGAATCACACATCAACATAATAATTTAGGTTGGAAGAGACCTCTGGAGGTCATCTAATCCAACCCCTTTTTCTAAGGAGGTTCAAATAGATCAGATTGCTTAGGTCTGTGTCCTACTGAGCCCTGAACACTTTCTTTATCTTTATAAAGGGCTCACAGCCTCTTGGGCAATCTGTGTGACCACCCTCATGGTGATATTATTTTCCTAATATCAAACAGGAATTTCCCTGCATTGCAACTCATGTCTGTTGTGCCTCGTCCTCTCACTGTGCACCTCCAAGAAGAGCCAGGCTCCATGTCTACATGAAGTAGTTGAAGACAGCAGTGAGGTCTCCCTTTTGCCTTCTTTCTGAAGGCTGAACAAGCCCTTTTCCCTGAGCCACAACCTGTATGTCCTTTCTCCAGCCCTCTCCCATGTTGGTAGCATCCGATGGACTCACTCCAGTTTGCTGGAGTCTTTCTTGTCCTGGAGAACTCAGACACAGCACTCCAGATGGGGTCTCAAAAGTGCCAAATAGAGCAGAACAATGACTTTCCTCAGTCTGGTGGCTACAGCCTCACTTATGCTGCCCAGGATGTGATTGGCCTTCTGTGCTGCAAGGGCACATTGCTGGCTCATGTTCAATTTATTGTCCACTAGGACCTCCGGGTCTTTTTCTGCAAAGCTAGCCAGTTGGTCCCCAGCCTGAACTGTTGCACCGGCTTATTCCCTCCCAGATGCAAGGCTTAGCATTTTCTTTTGTTTAACTCATGAGGTTCTTGTCACTTCATTTCTCCGATATGTCAAGATCCCTCTGAACAGCAGACTTAGTCTCCAGCATATCTAGCACTCTCCCTGGTTTGGTACAATGCGTGAACCTGTTGACAGCACACTCTATCCCATCATCCACATTGTAGACATCAAAAATTACTTTGAAGAGTATGTATTATAGCTATATAAAAATATATATTGTTACAATATAGGTATATACATTGTTTAACATACTTGCCCTGCACAGTTATCAACAGAACTAGGGTTAAATTATGACTATTTTAGCAGAAGGGTTCACACATGTATCTGCCATCATTACTGGAATTTCTGAAGAACTCAGATGAAGGGAAACCTTGTTGAATTCAGTTAAAGAAAATTATTCTGCCATGATCTGAAGGGCTAGAAGACCAGTCAGTATAAACCATGTTTTGCCTTATTGTTGTTTTCTCAGAGTTTATCCTGGCCATGTACATAAATCTCTTCTAGGATGTAGCATACACAAGAAATGATTTTTTTATCTTCACCACAGTGGATGGGAAAAAGTCCTTTTACGTATAACTTGCTTTGGGAAACCTTTAGGCATCATGCATTTAAATCTCAAACATGCTCACTCTTCCTCCTTCACCTACCTTCTTTGTAAAAGAGGTCAGGATTTAGGTGATCAGGGGGAAGCTCCAACACTCTAGTTCTTCAAGCTGTTCTTCCACAGCCACAGACAATCCATAAACTAATAAATGCACTGTGCAAATCTACTCTTCCTTTCAGGAGGGAATGCACCATATATTGTGTCTTGCAAAGAAGACATTTCTTCCTCAAAATAGGAAGGATTTGATGACTCATCTTTGGCAATGCAACTTTGGGATTGTCAGTGGACATCCAAAAAACCTTTCTTTCTGTGAGGTATAGAATTGATCCTTCAGGCAGACTGAATGTTTCCTCTTAGTACACGTCCATACTGTATATTCCTTGCACCACATTCTGCAGTGATGAAATGTGTTTCTGTTACCTTTTGAATCCTCTTTCAAAGACCTGTTCACCTTTCCTCATCACTGTGGTTTGTGCTGCGTGGTCACTTAGCAATAGGCGGTCAGGCTGAGCTCTACACTGCTCTCTCTACAGAAATCTTAACACCACTGATACGTTAAGTCCAAATCATGGCTGGCTGTCAGCATGGGACACTAAGGCCAGTGCCATCTCGATGAGAAGTCGCGTTCACTTACCTTCACATACAAAAAAAACTTCTTCCTGAGATGTGTGCTAACAAAAACTGGTTACAGAAATTTCTCCAGTTACGCAAACAAAAGGGGTACAAGTGTGACAAGACCAAATCGTGACTTAGGTTTCACAGAATTGGCAGGAAGTTGGCTGTGTTTTAGTATTTAATTACACAATTGCTGTGCTTGCTATAGTCACTCAAGGTCTAGGAGTGAATGCACTTTCATGCTTATTGTCTCACTCCCTCAATTATAGTTGGGTCAGTAATGCCATGTTGACTGTGACAGGTTATGCTGAGACCAAAATGTCACTTGCAACCGCATAGCCAGGAAATCTGTCCTGGGGATTAGAGCTTAGTTCAAGAAGCCACTGAATTTCTCCACTCTGCTTTCATTCCTGTGCAGCAGATTAATTTGAAAAGTGATAGTGATGCTTTGATGAGAATAATTGTTTATTATTATCAATTTGTTTATGCATTGTACCTTGAAACAACAGAATGTAAACAAACAAGTGATGTCAACATGTGTAGCAGAGAAAAAATAGTCTATGAGAACATACCCTTTCTTGCATATAATGACATGTTTTTGCTGCAGAAAGTCCCTAAGGCTGAATTCTTACTTGCAGTTTCAAAACATCATCATTAGCAAGACACTGGGGAATAGAAGTGTTCTGTGAATCCATTTATGTCTTTACTGAAACCCCCACTTTTCTTTGTGAACAACAACAACAACAGTCACTTGCAGTTTTTCCGTCACAGCTTTTGATGTGGGCCAGAAGACCATTTCAGGTAATATGCATAACATACCCTGCTAATCTATGTTGGCTTACTAGTTACCATGAAGGAAGGAGCCAAACATAAAATCCATTGTTATGCTCATGACTGGTCATATGTTATTTTTAGTACTGTAGGGCTTTTTGTTTAAATTTGACTTTTGTTGCCTTCATAGATATTTTGAGCTTATACTGAATTAGAAGAGACATATTTACTAACGAATTCATTGGTGAGGCAGGAAGATAATTTGGCACAGTTCTTTCCCCCCCCTCAGGCTTATAAATTCCAGAATTTTTTTGCCCCACCTATTTGGCACATATTTTCTTTTTTTTTGTTTGTTTCCTTTTTTCCTTTTTTTTTTTTCTTAAGAGCAGGAATTACAAGATTAACCCTGAAAAACACAAAAACACAAACCAAGGGAAATACTGTGTCTTCCCCCCACCCCGCCCCATCCTTTAGTGGGGGCCCGATCCTAACCCCCTGAATCTTTTTACTCAGTTCAGTTAGTTCTGGATCAGGCCCCTACACAGGATTGCTCCAGTTCCTCGGCATGTTTCAGCTGACAGCCAGGACTGCACAAGAATGCATGAGAGAACCCTCTGTCCTTGGCATAAACTGGCTGGGGTGTTAATCATTTCTCACTGACTGACACTTTTTTATGCCTTCTGACTTTCCAGGTCATCTGTTTCTCTCTTCCCGGTGCTCTCAGACACACCACGTTCCGGTTGCTTCAGGGATTCCAACCGCTCTCCACAGTGTTTTGTGTCTAGCAGCCTCCCAGTAGCTGGTACCTCCCTGGTAAACAGGGCTCTGACAGCCTTTGACTGGCTCCAGTTTGTGCAGCTGCACTGCACTGGGAGAAGCAAAGAATATATTTCATTTAAAAGTGAAAGAAAGGTTAGTTCAGTAACGTGATCTGTTGCGAAACCACTCTCCCCTCTGAGGGCAGTCAGGTAAAATCCATTACACAAAGAATTTCAAAGATTCTTTTTTCTGAAGTTGTCAGTAACAATGCAGCCCATTGTTTACATTTTAATTAACTTCTGTTTCACTGATTTTTAAAAAAGATTAATTAACCTAATGTTTTCAGCTGAATTATTGAGAGTTGAACATATTCAAGACCTACCTGAGATCTTCAAAGACTAGCATGGCTTGTTTACGTACAGGAAGTCAAATTAGCAATACCTTTATAGTAATTTAGTAGCTCATGGACATTGCAGAGATGAGAAATACTTCTTGGAGAATCTTCCTTCAGCAGCCTCTGGTCTTAAAGGAGTTTTATTCTTTACCTTTGTAGTATGTACAACTGCACCAGCTACCTAGAAAATAAGGAAAGGGAGGTTACTTGTGCAGTACGGTAAAAGGTCAACATCAAAAAACCAGAAGTATCCTTCTGCTTGTGCCAAAAACAAAGAGCACACCTGGCCTTGAAGATATTTCAATGAAAATAAAAGCAGAGAAGATACGTTGAGTGCCATTGTCCTGTGCTTACTACCCTCTCCTCTGTGACTTCACTGCCAAAATCTTAACTCTGATCAAGAATCTTCTTGCTTTTCCACTATGCTTTTCAAATACAGTTTTCAATACAGTTACTAATAAATGTGCAACAAATGTATGTAGAACTGGGAACACGCTGTGTAACTGTGCTTTTCTGAGAACAACGTTGCACACATAAAAGGAAGTGTATGATTCACTCATTCATAGGAAAGATAAATGTATATATAAAATACGTCTGCATTCATGAATCCCTGATACGAATCAGTATGGTTTCTTGATGGTATACATGTAGAGCCCTAGATCTTTGGCTAGGAATACAAAGCATATTACACAACATAGGAAACATGTGAGAAGGGAGTTTCAGCCAAATTTGCAATGTGCCACTCCCAAACCAGTGACGTGCTGATCTGATCTTCCAGCGTAAGTTGTTTGCTTTAAATTATCCCTCCTGTCAGTAGCACAAAAGTGCTGTGACAGCAGCTAGGAATTGGCAGGAAGAAAGGAGGTTCCCACTTGTGCCATCTTTTTTCTAGCCACAGTCCCTGCATGTACATTACTTTTTTGCCTGGCTTCTTCGCTATCTTCTCCCAGTCCTCAGGCTCTTCCTGTCTCTTTCAATTTTTACTCTTATTTTTGGCATGTATTTTTCTTAAGTGTATCTTCTGACTGTCCGTCTAAGCTATCAGGAGAAGAACTAAAGCAACCAACGGTTGATCAACCTTTGCCCCATTGCTCAGAGAGCTCCCAGGGAAAAACCAATCCCTTTCCAACAGGATTTCTTGCCCAGCCTGGCAGGATCTTGACAGTTTTCATACACTCACAGGCAAATCTGAAGAATATTTTGGCAGCCATTCCCACATAGCAGTCATGAGTTCACACAGGTAGTTACTAGACTGAACATTGAGGACATAAGAAATTCTTTCCAACACTGATGAAATTTGCAGTTTTACGTCCATTCTACCCAGGAAAAGTCCTACTGAAATTTATTAATGTTGCAAAAAGTTTAATTTTTCAGCACACCCTTAGAGGATAAGACCTCTTGGAATCACCAAGTTTAACAAGCCACAATCACCTGCTGACCTCAGACAGTAATGCCTTGCCCCCTTGCATTCTTCTCTTTCACAAACCAAAAGCATCCCCACAGTTCACTGATGCATTTTGACAAATAGGTAAAAAAACTAGATAGGATTGCCAAAACCATCCTGAATCTGTCAGTTTGTAGCATGAGGAACAAAGAAAACCCTTTACTTAACTGTCCTCACATCACAAAACCATCCCAATGAACCAACTAGTCCCATGGCCACATTACAAACTTCAGTCCTTGTCACTCTTTGGACTGGTTTACTAAGAATGGGTGAATTGGAAAGGAATTTCCCAATCCTAATAATAATTTTAAAAGGCTAAGCAATCCCAGACCACTTTATCCAACGAGCTGCTCTGGAGCTTAACGTCTAATAGCTTGATCACTGAAGGCCAAAAAGCCTTAGAAAATACTGAAGTCACTATGCCAAGCAGAATAACATATCCTTTTTTTCATGAATAAACAGGAAAGCCCATGTTTGCTTACCACTTGGAGATATTATGGCCACAAAATACCTCTGTGGTCATTTAGCCTGATTTTCTCCTTAACAGATGCCATATGTCTTCCCATTTCTATGACTAACTTCATTTCTAATAGTTGTAGTAGGGTTAGACTCTATTACTTAAAAAAGGTCATTCCAGGAGTACCAGAATGGGTGAAACAGGTTTCCTGTTACTCCTGGCTGATTGACTGATTAGTTAGGTATCTTTAACACATTTGAACTCTGATGAGAGTTTTTCTCTTAAGAATGAGTACTAATCACAGTAGGAATCAAGTATTAGAAATGGAAACGAATACATTCGCTACAGACTTACCATTCACAGTATTAGCAGAGAAATTAACACCTATGTGGATTCTTTGGGGGTAAAAATATGTGGACACACACTGCCATGTCATGGCACATGTCTTTCAGGCTGCCTTCTCTTCATATCATCCATAGAAATGATTGTTGTCTGCGAGAATGCTTTCTTTCTGTCAAATGGAAAGAAATTAGTCAACAACAGATTCAAAACTGGGCAGGGGACATCCCGGCAAACAGACGAACACAATTAGCATGATCGCATAAATATCATTTCTACATGAAATCAAGCATATATATCTCCAGCTTTGACTTAAAACAATGTTTCCTGCACTGGAGAATTCATCACAATGCCTGCCAGACTCCTCTAAATGTTAATACATCTCACTGCTAATGACATGAACCTAAAGACTAAACTGAACTTGTTTTGCTTCACTTTTTACCACCTTATTCATACTGTATGAATGTTACTCTGAATTGTTATCATCAGATCTGTTTTTCACAATTTAGCCATGTAAAAGACTATGAGCAAGCCATAATGATAGGCTATATCCAGCAAGTTGAATAGGTTGCGCTTCTTGAATTGTTCTATAATCCTCTAATCTTTCTTGCGGCTTTTGCCTCTTCTATTTATTCAACATACTTCTTGAAGACTAGACAGCAGAACTGAGCTCTACATCCCAACATCAATCACATCAGAGGCAGCTGCAGCAGCAAAAAAAGTTGTCCCCTCCTGACTCTTTTTCTGATGATACACGCTAGCACATAGCTGTTTTGGCCGCGGTTTCATTTATTTAGATGACCATGACCCTTAAGTCTTTTAGAGTCCCTTCTTTACAAAATACCATTGCTTCTCTTCTGTAAGGGCTGTTATTCTATGTTTTTAGATGTGTAACATTACGGCTGGTCATGTTAAAGGCCATATTATTTGCTTATGCTTGATTTACTAAGTGACACAGATAAGCCTGTATCAGGATAAGATCCATCTCACCTATCTTCAGCCACCCCAAAGTCTGGCCTTCCGTTTATGCTAGCTACATAGGTTCCATTTTGAGCCATTGGAAAGTCATAACTACCTCCAGAGGACATTTCCTCACATCTGTTTTAGATAATGACACGAGATGGATTGTCCCCTGGAGATGCCAATAGCTCTCCTTTGACCATACAGGACTGTACAACCAGCATAGACTACACATTTGACTTTATGGCTGCTAGCGATGGGACATAAGACAAATCCCATCCCCAGTAATATCTCAGCACCATTATTTAGCTCTACCCTGATCTTTATGCACTTTCCATCTGTTTTTTTAAGAGTGGTTTTAGATCTTCATTCAAGCTACAAGTATGAGTTTTGAAATGAAAGGAGGCCAGGGACTTATCTCTACAGGGCTCTGAAGAGATAAACACATACACTAATGATGATTTGCCTGTTTCCAATTACATTTTAAAACCTACCTGTTAACTTAATGAACTGGTTTATCTTTTTCTTGGATTTTTTCCATTAAAATCCTTTGCGACATCAAATCAAATTCCTTGTAGAATAAAAATGTCTTATAATAGCCTTGATGTTTCAACAGTTATCCATAAACTCATTACGATTTACTTTATATCCTTTATATACTTTTTAGTTTATATCCTTTCCCCTTCTTCATTATTAATGTTCCTATCGCAATGAATCAGAAACGTACCTCAGACAAGCACCTTAAAAAATGCAAAAATCCACCCATTCTTCAGTAGCCTAGTGTAATGCAGAAGACCTTTCCAACTTTCCTGTTCCTTACCCACAGCCATCCATAGTCGTTGGCTCCCAGATACTGTAGCAAAGTTTTGCAGCTTGTGGTATCTGCTACTGTGTTGGATACTTTGCTCTTAAGATCCGTAGCGGTGCATAGTTCCTTCTTTCCTGGAAAATAATGTGGTTTTAGCATGTCCTCAATCTAACTGTTTTTTAATTCCAAAAATATCAAAGTGGATACAGACATCCTAAGACCTTTTAAACTTTTCTTGCCTAGTTACAGTAGGATGGCAATGATCTCATTGTATTGCATTCTAAATTTTCAAGGTTCAGAAAACCACACTCCCATTTTGATCTCTGTACAGGTTTTTGAACCCAAATAAGACCCTGAATAGTTTCAGTTCCAGACAAGAAAGTATCAGGAAGTTCCTAAATCTTAGCCTTGAATGGGATGAATTAGGAAATCTGAGGAACTTGGACACTAAGAGCAGAAGTGAAGAAAAATATTTGCCTAGAAGAATTAGGTGTTCATGTGTAGGGAATCCAGAGTTGTGTAATGTAAATTATGAGAAAAGGCAGAGAAATAGAATATTCTTTTTAAACATTTTATGCCACAACTCTTTTTTCAATAGAAACAAATCACTTTTTTATTTTCTATGAAATCCCCTTGTACATAGCTCAGATCCTAGCACCAGAAAAAACAGCAAAGTGGACAAGTTTCCCAGAAGAAAAGACTGAAATGAAGCAGAATTGGAAGATTTACTGTGCTCAAAGTAGTTTCTACACTGAATGTTTTCCAGATTCAGTATTCTGGAGTTATCTGAAATTATATCCAGCAAAATGGGATTACAGGTTAGATAAAATATGTGTTTGCTGTGCAACAAGACAAACATTTCTCTAGGCTTGGCTGTAAAGTTAAAGCTTGCACTATATTGTGAAGCTGCGCTCTCTTGGATGTCTTATCTGAACTGTGAAATGTATGTATAACTGTGGTCTGTAAATCAGCATTGCAATACTCTGCCCCAGGACACTTACCATTGTCCACCGGAGCACAGCACCACTGCCTCAGCTGTGGAAGCTATGGGCCTTAAAAGACTTTATGTACAGCAGCAAAGCAAGTCAACATGTCTCTTTGTGAAGCAGGAATGTTACTGTTAGTATACTTCGATTCATCTGTAGTTATGAAGACATAGAAGTACCAAAAATTCAGAAATCAATATGCTCTGAGCTGAAACTGTTCTGAAAAGGAAAGTTTTTGGCAGCAAAGACATTTCAAAAATCTTGGTTTGAGCTGACCAATTTTTATTTATTTATTATGACTTGATCACTAAACTGAAAACTGAAAAAATTACCTATTCACCTAGCTCAACATCTGAGCCTGAGACAGATCTAGAAGAGGCAGAAAGAGTCCCAGCCTGCCCCAGAACTTCTTTCCTAGCTCCTTCATATTTTTGCCTCTTGATGTAGCAGAAAAGCAAGCAAAGGAGCTGCTGCTCAGAAAGCAAAGTAATGAATGGCTGGGCCAGAGGAATTCACTTATGAGGAAATATTACAAGTAGACAGCTTGGCTGAATGGTGGTTTGGAGGTAAAATAAAATCTACAGATATTTGAAGTGAATGATCTCAAAGAACAAAAGAGATAATTTAAAGTAGCACAATCTACTGTGGGAAAAAAAAAACCAAAACAAAACAGAACAGACATAATAAGATACACAGCAACTCAAAACGTCCATTGCCTGAAATGAATAGGGCAAAGCAACATTGGTTCTGGTGAATTATTGTGAGGTTAGTTATTTTCTGATGAATTACTGGCATGGAAAATTCATGGTAATCAGCCGTCGGCACACAGAGATCCACGAGGGGTAGCAGACTTAACTTCCTAACTAGTTTTAAGAGAACACTTGATAAGTTTATGAGGAGAATATATGACACGGTTGCGAATCATGCCTGTTAACCGTGTTAACCATGTTAGGAGTTCCACAAGTTCATTGACAAGAACTTATTGTCTCCTCTCTGCCTTTGTCCTATGTTCCCTTGGTCAGCTGCTGCCAACTGGAGAAAACAGAAGCTCCAAGCCTGCCTTCTCTGTAACACTCGTACTAACTGGATTTTATTCTCTTGGTTACATTGTTACTGGGATACTATGTAGGAAAATTCCTACCTACAACTCATCTGAAACCATTCCATTGGAAGTAGCTTCCCTGGAGCAAGGGGCACACTTGGAGACTTAGGAAAGGGCATGGAATTTAACTTCTAAATTATCTGCAGATTTATGCAGGCATAGTCCTTTCTATTTCCTCCAGTAACTCCTACAGCAGCATCACAGTTTCTGGCTAGGAAAGAAAGATCTATAGGAAGGATACTCAGTCCTGACTTTTGGTGCTGCTTTGCCACAACTCAAGACATGTTGTAACTTCAGCCATGAGAATGAAAGTTACATAATGGCAGAAATGTAGACATGAAAAAGAAGTTAGTATTTCTAATTCTTTTATACCAGCTCTATTGAAATGTTGCTGATTAAGACAATAAACTCAGCTGAACCAAAATAATAACAGATGTACTGTAAGTGTTCCCAGACTTAAACACCTTGGAAGGTTTGAGGTCATATTTATTAAAACTGATCCCTATCTTAAGCAGTTTTGACACATATTCTTAGCCTTGGTAGTAAGCAAATAAGTAAGTCCTTTGAAGCATTCTGAAGCAGGCAAACAAGGATCTGCCACATAGGGTTCTTTTGACCTTATATTTTTGCACAAATTTCTCCAACTTAGTTAAAGTCATGAGGATTTTTCAAGTGATACTTCATGGAAATGACATTTTAAAGCAACAACCTGTCTGCCTGGGCACTCGTGTGTAGAAAATGGAAGACAGCACTTACATATTCAAAACCCAAGTAAAGTGACAAAATTGGAAGTAAACTGGAGGTGACAGTACCCTCAAATAACTATAAAAGTATTCTCTAGTGTCTAGATTGGAATATATTTTCAACAGAGATACAGTTCCTTACTTCTTCATTTTCCAGATTATTGCTAAACCGCTAAATGAGTAAACAATCTTTTCTTATTCAGTATATTATTGAATTCACTATTGCAATATGACATGGTGCATATGATGAAAGCCATCTGCTTCCAAAGGTTACGGTTCAGAATTTCAGTCACAATGTTATGCAATGGTTCCAATTACAAATGCTGACATTCATGTGCCGGTGGTATGAAGAGCACGAAAAGTTGGTCTCACCAGATCTAGTCAGAAACAGGTTCATCATAACTTCCCAGATATTTGCAGACAACCCCAAAATCACAGCTGGCCAGATCTTAGGCCACCCAAGACATTTCCACACCACCAGCTGGTATTTGTATGTCCTAAGGCATCGATTTTTAACTGCGGCTTTACATTTCTGTTAACCTACATCAAGTTTTGGGAAAAAAGCCCTGTTGAGAGTAAATCCTAAGGATCAAATAAAAGACTACAAATGGAATATACAGTAACACATAAGGTAATGGTAACAGTAAGGCAGCATTTTGTTTAATAAATGCATATAAAATAAAAAGTTTTAATTATAGAAAATATCAGAAAGTACAATAGACAGGTACATGGTTAAAGACTACTTAGAATGATTTGGTGTTCAGCTCAGTAGGATGGTTCTTATGTCTTTGCATGTAATAAGTCTGAAAAAATTTAAGAACACTTAAATGTGTACTTTCTGTGACTATGTAAGCATATCCTTTTTACCCCTTCTCATGTTCCATCTTCCTTAATATTCCTGTTTTCTTGCCCCACTTCTTTCTTCTTGGCTTGATTAGGCCGAGTTCCTTGTGTCTTGAATCTTCTTTTGAGTCATAGAACAAATAAGACAAATTGAGTTCTGATCTTGACTTCCAACAGCAGATGCTATCATAGCATAAACTGTCCTGGCCGGTAGCAGATTAGCATCCCTCATCCCTCACCCTCACAAGGCAGATGATGAGGTGTTCTGTGGGAAGCTCAGGTGAAGAAAAGCCACACTTCCTCCCAGTGCTCTCTGGGTTAGCATGCAATCCATCTCTCTCTCTAAATTCCCTTTATAGCAAGTCTGTGGATTAAATAGCTATGGATTTATTTTGTAATCCAAAGGTTTCTACTGAGAGGTTTCTAGCTTTTTCTTTAAAAGTCAAAGGTTGCTAGTGAGGTGAAGCCAAGTCTCATTCTAAGGCTTGCTTTCAGTATGTTTGGAGGATAGTGAACAGTAACATACCAAAATATACAGAAAGGTGGAATCCTAATTCACATTCAAATTTAAGCACTTAGGTTAGGCAGACATGGTCTCACCTCAGGTGCATTCACATCATTTACTTCTCTCCATCAGCTGAGGAAGGAAAACTGGGCTCTTATCTGGGCAGAGCTGTCTCACTAAGGGCCTACAATTCAGCCTCAAGTTAAGCATGTTACTTACGGACGCTGGACCCCATCCAAAATCACTTCAGTTGGTCAGGAACAGACCGCTCTAAATTATCTGCAAGTATCACTGATAAACGTGAAGTAAAACACATCAGAGAATAAAAGTTAAATTACTCTTACAGGACATTAGAGTCTATATAATGGCTCAGTTCAGCAGGAAAATGTAGGTACCACTGCAGACAGCACACTAACAGCGTGGTCTTGGTCCAAAAAAAAAATCTAACAGCATTCAGATGCTGTAGAACCATAGAGGAGAGGATGGAAACAGCATGGAAAACATCATAATGCCTTCACATATAAAAATGATAGAGCATACTTCAGATACTTCTTGCAGCACCAGACACTGTGTCCCATAAAACAATGAGACAGACTTGGTGAGAGTTCACAGAAAAATGACAGAAATGGAAATGTGGCCATATGAAGAGAAATTGGAAAGACAGAGGTTTTTCCCCTTGTAAAGGGATGAATGTGAGGCAAAATGAAAATATTTTACAAATTAATGTTATCATATAAAACAGCACAGGGAAAGCAGATCAGGGGCTTCCACTCTGGCTCCAGAAAGAAGAACAACAAGACATTCACTGAAATTAAAAGATGGGCAAGTCAAAACTGATAAAAGGAAATGCCTTTTTGTATTACGTGTAATTAAATTGTGGAACTCATTGCCAAAGGAAGTTGTTGAGACCAAAAACTTAACCAGATTCATCAAGAGATTGAATATTATATCAATATCATGGATATCCAGAGTTATCATAATTAAAGAAAATAAAACTTTTGGAAGTGATATTAAACCTAGTGCTTCAGGGCTTAAGCTAATCTCTGACAATTAGTGAGTAGGATCAGGAGATCTTTGTGGAGGCAGATTATTCTGCCTCTGCTTCCTGCAGGGTTCTTCTGTCAGTCTTTGTAGCATCTGGTACTGGTTATATCAGACAGAGTAACAGACAAAATGGCTCTCCAGTCCTCTATACTTACACTCCTCTGTAAGGAAGCTCTACCCAGAAGTGGGTGTGCATATGTATCTTAAACTCCTATGTGAAAGAACAGGATAGTCCTTAGTCACATGTGAAGTATACGTAAACACATGATTACGTGCTTGAAGGGACTGATTGCTTTCCAGATTGTAGTGTGAGGTTGGCCCAGCAATTCAGGATTTGTTCTTCTGTACGAAGATGCAGAACAGTCTTGAGAGACAGCTAAAAGAGTTATAAACAGCAAGACAATCCAGGTAGTATATCCACATGTTTGTGGCTCTAAAATTACAAAACCTGTGAAAATAATAAATCAATACACAAGGCATTGCAAGAAACATTAAAAAGATGCCTCTTTTCCCTATTCCTTTTCACCTTGGTTTAGTTTTGCTCAATCTCAACACAAAGTCTGATCCCCATCCTGGCGTAGGGGTCTTGGTGCCTGGGCACTCACGTAGACCAGCCATGAAGCGAGCAACTCATTGACTTCCTTCCCCAGACAGGTACCCTATCCACTATGTGCAGGTTAAACTTAAAACTTGAACTCCTCTAATCTAGGGCTGGCAACAGGCACATGCCATTATCAAGGTTTGAGAAGACATCCTACAGTGGACTGTCAATCAATGGGAAAATACATCTTTTGTATTATTTGCATAGTACAAAAGGGGGGGGGGGGGGAAGCTTTTGGAATTTATCCAGACATAATTTTTACCTCTTTTTCAACCAACAATAATTGACCTAGTTTTACTCCAAACAATAACTGACCATTACAAACATAGGAAGAGGTCTTTAAAAGCTGCCGTTTCATCTCACCCACCCACCAAAGCACTTTCTTTCTTTGGAGAATTAAATTGCCTCTGTATAAAGAACTCATACTAGCTTTAGTTTTAGAAATCTGATCCTACATTTTTTTCCCATGAAGAATAATTCCTTGATCTGTTATCTTTGGCACTTTTCCTAATCCTTACAAGCATTCATTATCTATTTTGTTTGGTTGGTTTTTAAGCTACATTTGGAGATATTATTGGCAAGTACTTGCAAATATACAGTAGCCTAGGTAACCCCTTCTTTTGTGTTTACCTTCACCCACAGGGTTAGTTTAAGCTACCTCTGTCAGTGTGGGTGGAATTTAATAAAGTTCATAACTAGATCTTTATTCCATTTGACCATCCTCGAAAGTAATTCCTTTAAAAAGCAGTAACTGCAGATACAAACTGAAAGCATTACAGACAAAGATTTTTACCCTTTTAGTTGTTATTTTTGCCCTCGCCTGTGTGAATGTAAAGATATAATTCTTATGCCAGTTCAGAGTTTTATCCTTAAGTGTAAATTTTTTCATTATTTCATTTTAAAAACATTATAACAATGACGGCTACTTAGAAAATTTCTTCTGCCTCCTTGTAAAATATGCACTTTTTAAAAAAATTTGAATCAAAAAAGTCAGGTTTTCTACAGTAGTTTTGTAACTAAAATGCATTTCAAATTCCTATTTGCTTTGTCTTAACTTTCAATGTCTTATTTAAACTTACGTAAACCACAACAATTTGGATTTCTATTCTTTACTCACAGATCTTCAGATTTTTCTCTTTTTTCTCATCTTGTTTTAACCCGTTCCACCCCTATATACCCCACTGAAACAAGCGGAGAGGAGGTAAACAGTGTGTGAAAATGGGGGAAAAGAACAACTTCTGCACCTATTTATGTCTCCCAAGTGGAGAAATTCAAAATAATGTGAGTGAGAAAATGATGTTTGAGGTGGTAAATAATAGCAAAAGTAATAGCAATGCAAATCTACAGCTGAATAAATATATGAATATATAGTTGTGTAAGTACTTTTAATTTATGAATGTAAATGAATTTACACAAAGTCCACTGCAAATCCCCAGCCTGCCTCCTCTGACCCAAGTATTACTGTCAAATAATACAAACTTTTAGCCTGGAGTGAATTTTCATAAGTGACTCATAACCCACTGAATATAGGGGTATTTTTAATGGGAATGCTGACACGATCTCATCTATTCTAGCTCAAACAGTGATACTCAGTTTCTTGTGCATAAAACTCATTTAAATGCAGTAATGACAAGAGCTTGTTTTTCCACAAGCCCTATAAAGTTCAGTTCAAACAAATACCTGTTATCAGGTTATTCAAGAAAAGGAATGTGGGAGGGGGGGAGTTGTTTTAATGTTTTCCTTAGTTTTGAAGTGGTTGAATGGTTCATCAACCAACTGAGTAGTTTCCTTAGTCATTTTCTTTTTAATTAATAGACCTGTGAACAACCACAACTGCCTTGTGGGACATCAGAAACACTAAGCAGATGACTAACTTGCAGTGAGCAATCTACTCAATACAGCCTGTCTTAATTTGAGCCATACATGCTGAAAAACAAAAGTGTGGCAGTATGCAGGTTATTGTATGGGTTTGTGTCTGCTTTAGGTTAAAACAAGTCCCCGGTGAGCAGAAAGTAGCAATCATAAAACTGAGAGGAACATTTTAGATTTATTGCCACCTGTTAGCATGATTTTGAGCCATGTTGGGGACGTGCATTATCACAGCCCAGTTAGTGTCACAGTGCTGGTGGCAACCATGGCTGCAGAAAGGAATAGCCAGCTCAAGTGACAGCTCCCTGGACTAGAGCAGGCATTAGCGCTTGATTACAGGAAAGACAGCACGTGTTATCGCTGTGCTTCTTCCATCCTCTTTCTGGATAGGAACCATCTACTGGGGGTTCATTAGAAACCAGCCTCGAGGCAAGCCAGCCCTGTAAACTACAGCTGTCTAATTGGTTTTGCTTGTGTGCACTGTCTTTGCTTTTATAATGGGGAAAAGCAACACAGCCTTTCTAATTAGATTGTTAAACATAATAGCTGAATGGCACAGCAGTAAAGAATTTGCCCCACTCTTTGTAATTCCAGAATAAGGCACAGCAAAGATCCAGGATTTTTCCAGCCCATTTCCCCCATCATCATATCCAATGGTAATGAGACTGGGTTTTTCTTTCCTTAAAATAATGCGAATGATTGTAGGCCTTGCTAAAATCCAAAATAAACGTCAAATCAGAATTCCAGGAGCAAACACATCTCCCCCTTTGTTCTGTTGTCTCTGCTTTCATTTGGTTCAAACGCTGAGACTATGCACTAATTGGTGTCTTTGTTGGCAGCAAACACAGGGAAAAAAACATACAGGCTTGGAAGATGAAGTCTCCTCTCTGCCTGGAGGTGGTTCCCCTCAACCAGGGCTGAAAAGCACTGGTACAGTGGGGAATGCTCCAAAATCACCATTTGCTGCACCTGTTTTGTGTATTAAGAAAGGAATTTGGTCTGTCAGTTCAGCACCTTTCACAGGCTCTAAATTGATTCAGAAGGAAAAAGAAAGCTCCATGAAGCCAGTTTTCTTCTCGGTGCCTTAAATTCAAAGTTCTTGCTTCTTTTATAGGTCCTTGCTGGTTTTCACATAAGGACTTCTCTGTCAGCATGCTGAGCATATGCTGAAGGATGCAGAGAGGCCTCTGTTTCTATTTGCTTTCTACAGAGTAATTCAATGCATATCCTCACAGACTTGATGTGGATACTTGGAAGGTTTCCTAATACAGTTGCAGCTTTTCCCTTTTGTAACAATAATATTCTCTTTTCCTTTCAGGAGTCTATCCTGGTGCAAAGAGATCCTGAGTCTCCTCAGGATAAACGGAGCAGTAGGCAAATAATCAAATACCAAATAACTGTGCAATTTGTATTAATTCTAAGGTTTAAGTCACTCTTGACAACACGCCAGTGAAATGTTAGCATATTTTACCACAGTCTTCAAGTCATTCAGTGACTCCTCTGTCGGACACCCTTTCTGATACCCCAGTTAGAAAATGGGAAAAAGGAGAATGGTTTGATAGAATAACCAGAGATGAACTTCCCCCTTAAATGCTGTGTTTGAAAAGGTAAATTCTTCAATACTCATGCAAAATAGCGCAGAAACTGGTGCTTGAGGTGTATGAAAAATGTCATGAGAAATAGCAAACTATTCTGTGCAACTGCAGTAAATAACAGCAACAGAAACCAGCTGTGCAACTTTCATGTGGATGTCTCCAAGGAAAAACAAACTGAGTAACAAAAGCTAAGTGCACTGCACTGAACTAGTAGCATGTATTGCTCTCTACTGCCTTAAGCCTTCTGAGCCAAAGTGAATTTGATTTCTAAACAGTGGCACTTGCTTATCTCTCAGGGTTGCACCTTGCTCTGCAGAACATCAGAACTAAAGTCTGAAAGGAATAGGTTGAACCTCACCTTGCATGGTGTCTTTCTGTTATGTCATGGTCATGCACCTCTGTAGTACCAGAAATACTCAGAACAAACAAAAACACCTATTCATTTTGTTTTCAAAATCAAAGACTTTTTAACTTCTCTTTTATTTATAAAACATGAGTTTATATCATACAGCTCTTTCAGCTCTTCAGAAATTGTAATGTTTAGGTAATACCTGTAAATAGCAAATACTGAAAAAAGTCTTTGATTATAACACTACAGGATCCCAAAAAGCAAGTTCGTTCCTGTAAAAAATTATCTCTGAATATAGATATGACAACTAGGTACTTTTAAGAAACTTACATTTATTCCTTGACTGACTTTCTCCTAACTCATCCAGTTATGACACAAACATCATTTTAATAAGTAGAGTCATGTCTATCACAACTGTATTCACCATCTGAGTTCTCACCAGAATGGTAATACCTGATACCAAAAACTAAATTTCTAAGATCTCCATTTGAGATCTTCATCATAAAATGGGTTTGAAGACACCTTAGAGCATCATTTGGTAGATTATGTTGTTACATGAGGTTGCTCGTGGCTTTTTGATGTCAAATCTTTAGTATCTCCAGGGATGGAGTTTTCACAACCTCTCTAAGCAACTTGCAACAGTGTTAGACAACCCTCATGGTGGAATATTTTTTTCCTTGAGATTCAGTAGAAATTTTCTTGTGTTGCAGTTTGTATCTATTCCTTCTCATGCTTTTGCTGTGCACCCTCAAAAGAAGTCACCAATAAGATCTGTCCTTTGCCTTTTCTCCTTCAGACTGAGCAAATCAAGCTTTCTCAGGTGCTCCTTGTACATCAGGTACTCAGCAGCTAATCATCTCAGTAACCCTTGGTGATACACTGGACTCATTACAGTATGTTGGAGTTAGTCTTGTCTTGGGGAGCCCAAAATTGGACATAGGGCTTCAGATGTAGTCTCAGAAGTGCAGAACAAAGAACAGTCTATTCCCTTGGTTTGGAGACTCTGCTTTCACTAATTCAAGTCATCCACCAGGACTCCCATGTTTTCTCTGCAAAGCTGCCTTCTCCCCAGCCTGTCCTTTCACATGGGACTGTTCTATACCACATTGGAGGAATTTACATCTGCCTTTGTTGAATTTTGTGAGCTTTTTGTAAGCCCATTTCTCCAGTGTACTGAGATCTTAAGAGTGCGTTTCTTATAGTACCATAGAATCATAGAATGGTTTGGGTTGGAAGGGACCTTAAAGATCACTTAGTTCCACTCCCCCACACCATGGGCAGGGACACCTCCTACTAGACCACATTGCTCAAAGCCTCATCCAACCTGGCCTTGAACACTTCCAGGAATGGGGCCTCCACAGCTTCCCTGGGCAACCTGTTCCAGTGCCTCACCACCCTCATAGTAAAGAATTTGTTCCTGAGATCTAATCTAAATCTACCTTCTTCCAGTTTGAAGCCATTACCCCTTGTCCTATCACTACATGCCCTTCTAAAAAGTCCCTCTCCAAGATTTCTTGTAGGCCCCTTTCAGGTACTGGAAGGCTGCTATAAGGTCTCCCCAGAGCCTTCTCTTCTCCAGGCTGAACAACCCCAACTCTCTCAGCCTGTCCACATAGCAGAGGTGCTCTAATCCTCTGATCATCTTCGTGGCCCTCCTCTGGACCCGCTCCAACAGGTCCATGTCCTTCTTATGTCCTTCTTCCTTATTCTTGCCACTGCTTGTAAGACAGAAACTTGCTGTCCCGCTACTGGTTGCCAAGGCTGCTGTGGAAAACATTCTATTGAAAATAAGCAGAGAGTTTTCTCTTTAGAAACAGTTAGTAACTTTCAGGGAAGTTCAATAAGACCTTGGGCTAGGAAACTCTCACCTATCTGAAGCACAACTCCATAGGAAAGAGTGAGATAGGAACCAGGAGGAGCTGTGGTGCCTATCAGCTGCACTTGGTCTGTAGGGCCCAGGAGGAATGTGCTACTGGCACCATACTCAATGGGCACAGAGAGGGCAGGAAAATGAGAACTCTTCTCAAGCTGGTCGATCTTGAGCCAGCTACAGCCTGGAAGCTGTACAAATGTACATGAACTAGACACTACTAGACAGGAGTAGAGAAGCTGGTGCCCACTTTCACCTGTTCAGCTAGATATTCGTCAAATGGAAGGAAAGTGTGTTTGAAACCATTGGCTGCTACTGAAGAATTCTTGTTCATTGACAAAGACCATCACAGTTTAGCAGTGAGAGCTTTTTCTCTGCAGACTATAAAAGCAGTCAGACCAGAGTGTTTCTTGTGGAAGATGAAGTGGGTATAATAAATAAATGAAGGTGTTCTGCTCGTTTACATTAGAGTTTATCACAAAATTTTAGTGAAAAGTGAAAAAGGGAGAAAGAGAAAGAGAGGGTTTTTGGGTCTGTTGGCCAGGACCTTCCAGGATCATGCTTTTTCATTAGAAAGTGCCAGTTGTCAAAACACAAGAATTTTGTGACACCATATCTGTTTTAACAGAACTCTGTGAGGAGATTTTCCATACTTAATGAGACAACAGGTGAGAGGTGACCTGATACTCTAGTGCGAAAATATTTTTCCACACATAAGAGGCCCATCCAGAAGTTACTACTCAGCCTTGATTCAGGTCCTTTCTTCCTGATCCAATGATATGAAGTGAAACAGGCCCAAAAGTGGACACAAACCCGTTTGTTAGGGCACTCACCTACATTAAGTAGCCTTGATTCCTCACTGTGAATCAAGCCAGGCAAGGGCTTGGCTGTCCCCCAAACACTCTTCAGCAAATGCTTTAGCCAGAAGCCTACTGTTCTGGGTAAGATTCTCACAAATTCCAGAATTTCAAAGAATGTTTCTACTTTATTTGTAAGTGAAATGTAACCATTGTTCTCTGTCCAGACCCAGACCCAGATTCTGCCAAATATATACAAGACAACAAGGCTGGAATTCATCTCATTTAACCCCAAGCCTGGTCTTCTAGTCTAGGGAAAGAACTAGGCTTTTCTGCAGTGTGATACATCTGGTCTTTCTTAGATACCTTAGGTGAGATTTCTCTTGCCAGATGTACTTATGTCCAAGCTGGTCTCCCAAGCCTGCCTTTAGAATCAGTGGACCAAAACAGGCAACTCTAGAGTATGATTGGCCTCATTCTAAGGTAAATGTCTAAAATTATCTTAAAGTATCTGCTTCTTTCCATTGACTATAAGCAGAACCCAGAAGGAAAACTCAGGGTTAAACATCTTTCTCATAGATATCTGACACTGGATGCAATGAGTTCTATCCCAAGAGGAAAAGTTCATGCCCATTTTTATTTGGAGTTATGGCTCATGTTCAGCTTTAATAAAAAGAGAAGGGGGAAACAGGGATTTAAGAGGAGTTTGGGGTTGTTTTCTTGGGTATGCTACTGGCTTTTGTAGGCTTTAAAAGAAAACTTATACTGTGTTCTTTCTTGGGTTATGTGCCGAAACATGTTTTTATGTTGTCAAAGATTAAATAATTAGTAGAACATGGTCAAGATCAAAAGGCTGTTCTATGTCATAACTAATTAGAGAGTTACCACAAGTATGACAAGTAGTGATTCCTGCTGGTCTGATACCTGCTGTAGCTAACCATGTGGATTCAGAGTGAAATGTAATACTCACATTGTGTTTTAATTCTAGTTGCCAGAAGTTGTTAATTTAAGAACTGAATATATATTTTCCACTTCTCATCTCCCAGTTACTATTAACATACAAATGAGCAATTGGTTTCTATTCTAACCAAGAACAGTAGGACACCTGGCTAGTGACCTCTTAGAGACCAGTTGCAAAAAAAACGTATGCAATAAAAACCTTTATGCTGATTCTATACATAGCTTTATCAGAAAGTAGTCTCACAATACTGTTACTGCATGTTGAGAGGGAGTTTCTTTTCCTTCTTTTCCTTCTTTTCTTTCTTTCTTTCTTTCTTTCTTTCTTTCTTTCTTTCTTTCTTTTCATTTTCTTCTTTCCCTTTTCTTTATTTCTCTCATATCTCTTTCTCTCACTCTCATGCTTTCTTTCTCTCTTTCTTTTTCTCTCTCTGTCTTTCTTCTCTCGTTCATATTTGGCATATTTAGGACATCCATCTGTCTATTGTCTAAGAACCAGTATCTTTGTTATGCAGCAATGATTTAAAGAAGAATCATTTCATTCGGCATTATTCATAGATTTGAAAAGCAGTAAGCAAGAACATTCTATTACTCTGATGCAAAAAATTAGTCATTCTGTGCCAATGACTCATACATCAATGCTTTGATATACATAAGCTGAAACATTCACCCCCAAATTAGCCTTTGTATCTTGCTGTGATCTACCCACCTCCCATCTTACCCACAGATGTTATTTGTATGGAATACTGTTCCTACACACTTCCCTATACATATATTTGAATGCACATGCTATGAAATATAGCCTTAGACTTCTAAAAGACCTCTGATTCGGATGTTTCAGTTTCAGAGGGAGAACTGCCATAGCCTGACAGCCAGAAGTGAGAAGCACTCTCAATCTCTACAGCTTTTGTTAATCAACTTTGTATGCAGATTGTTTCAACGTAGTGCTACCAACCACCATGGGAAGATCTGAACAGTAAAAATCGTGAGTCCCACTACTACATACATCAAGTTTGACAAGAGTTTGAACTATCCAAGGTGAGAATGTTACACTTAGTTGATCAGAGGCTGTCATATATCTCAACTCTCTGCGTAAAATCAATCTCTATCAGAGAAGCAGCAGGCTGTCATACCACCTTGAAATGGTTGTTTATTTACAGCTTTTCCTTCCTTTTCTTTCTCCCACTCCAAAGCTGTCTCTTCCTTCTTCCATGTTAACATGTTCTAAAAAAATCCACCTTTTTTCTACTGGAAGGGGCTTATCCCTGCCTTAAACCTCTCTTCTCTTCCGTATTTGTCTTAGATACTATTTTTTCTATCACATAAAATCAACACTGACCTCAAGACCTTCAAAAAGACTCTGACTCTCTTTTTATCTTTGATCCAGCAACGATTCCAGGTAAAATTTTGTTTAGGAATTTTTCATTAAATATTTTTTGGCCTGCAACAGATACAGCAAATCTGAAACTTTTCATCAGAGCATCCTAGTAGTGATTGCATGTAGCAGACTCAGGGATGCATGGTACAAGACATTATCTTTTGCTAGCTGAACTGAGGAAAATGTCAGACTGGGTTCAGGTCACTGAAGGTGAAATAAGGCAAATTCTTGAATGTCTTCTCTTAGCCTGCAGAGAAATTCAAATTACCTTACATTTGTTAATAATTTGCTGTGCTGCTCAAATTTGACTGTATGCCAGAGCATTTTCATGAAGAAAAGCTTCTGAAGGCCAAGAATGAATTTCTGGTCAAAATAAGAGATAGAAGAATCCACTCACCAATTACCACAGCTTAGTGGTTAGGGCACTTGCCTACAGTGCCTCAGATCTTGACTCAAGTCCCAGGTTGACTTTCTCTCTCTGTGTTTTAGCAAGAAAAAGATGAAAGATCTTATTTCTGTGTGACCCTAGAACTGACCCATTTGGAAACTTCAGCAGAGAACAAAACGTTTGCATTGCTCGAAGTAGGAATGCTTTTAGGCCCTTACATCTCTTTTGCAATTTTTTTTCATTTGCATTTTAAAATTTCACTTGCATATTTACTTTGTAAACTATGTCTTATTTTTGACATAGGTAAGATGTTCTGTCAACTTTTAACACCTAAAATGATAGCTATCCTTATTCTGTCTTCCCAGATGAGCTCTAGTCACCTTTCTACCTCCTCTAGTGTGAATGTGATGGGTATTCAGAGCTTTTGGATTTCACCTTTACCTAGATGTCCTTTAGCTATCTTCCTTCAGTTCACGGCTGGCTTTTAACTGAGGTCCAAAGTGCACTGGTTAATTTACTCTGGGATTTTGTTTGCTTGCTTGCTTGGTTGGGAGGGTTTTTTTATTTAGAAATACGTCACAAAAACTCCAGAGGAAGCTCGTCCAGAGACATCGCCTTTCTACTTTCATGTGTCTAAAATCACATCTCACTTGTAACAGTGTAATTCCACTGGAGACAATGAAAGTAAAATTAAATTAGCCCTCAGTGAAGAGGATTCACCATGCCCAGAGGTACTGCTGTGAAGGGCATCTGAACCATGATTTGTCTCGGAGAGCAGGCTTGAAGATGTTTTCCCAGACCACAGCGTAAGAAAGCTGAGCAAATGTCATAGCCTTCCGCCAAAAGGATAACCTTTCAAATTCCTGTCAATTTGAAAAATCGTGAACTTTATTTTGAAATCATAAGGGAGATTTGTCTTATTAGTCAGCTCAGTTCTGCTCTTTTTTACTCTAGGGATGTGAGATTTTTGTGAAGGGAAAACTTAACATGACAACTATTCTAGAGTATATGTAGTGGCTTATATGTGTGAGGAAGTATGCAGACATACTTCTCCAGCTTTGTAACTGTAACTCAGTGTTATCAACTTTATCATATAATCATAGTCTTTATTGTGTCTAGAGAAAGGAGTTTTTTGTGGTTTTAACTTAGGCATGGATGAATGACGGTCAAAGGTAATGGACTAATTTCTGTTCTCAGTTCTTTAATATCTGCTTGACTGAGGTCTGAATTGGCCCATTTGGCCCCACTGACATGCACAGAGCAAAGCACAGCCCCTGGCACTTGGTAACAGGACTGAGAGAATGGCCTCATCCTGCCCTGAAATTCCCAGAACAGCCGTGTGGGACCGGGGGGGGGGGGTGTCTCCTACTATGGCAGCCACCCAGGCTGTGCAGCAAAGCCATTACAGGTGGCCGGTGGGAGGACTGAGCTGGAGCACAGACATCTTCTGCTCCTCACACGCTTGCCAGGGACAGGGCGAGAGAGCTGTATGCCTGCTGAACAGAAGCTGCTCTCTTCTTGTAGTTTGTCAATAAGGAAGATTTAAAGGGGGAGGATGTAAAGGAAAGGACTTTTCTTGCTGTCACACCTCCCCTGCCAGAGAAAGCAGAAATAAGCAGTGTGATGGGGGGACACACCAGCACCCCTCTGACAAGAGCCTAGGGCATGAAGCTGAGGAGCAAACCTTCTCCAAGGGAGAAGACAGGGGAAACTACCCACAGCAAAAGGCTGTAGGGGAAGGCTTGGGATGGCCCAGGACCCCATGTCAGCCCCCCATGGCTGGCAGTCCCTGTCCCAGCAGTGTCACAGCAGGGCCAGTCTCCAGCTCCCCACAGCACTGTCCTGCCTGGCCATGGGCCCCATTGAGCCACATCCAACCATGGGCAGATGGCCTGGCTTGGCCTTGTTCTGTCCCTGTCCCTAGGGAGGCGTTCGGATGCCTGGGGCGTTCGGATCCCAGCTGCCCTGCTGCCCTGCCACCCTGCCCTGCTGCCGCGGGGAGGCCCCACGGCCCCCAGAGCCTGGACCACCAGCCCCTGTGGCGCCCTGTCCATCTCCCAGACTTCACCACCTGAGGAGGCCCCTGTCGGGTATGGAGGTCTTTCTGCATGCTTTGGGGTGCTCTGGTACAATGTCTGCTACACAATGGAGAGCAGGAAAGGAATATCCTCCACCACCATCTCTGGACCCACCTTGGAGCCAGCCTCACATTCCCTACTGCAAGCAGACGATCAGGAGCTTTGGGAATAGGAAGCATCAGGAACAGAGGAACCCATGCTTCACACCTTGGTTTCTGTGCCTGGAGGCCTTCTCTGGCTGCTGGCAGCAGGGGAGGCTTCGGAACAGCTGAAGCAGCAAACTCCCTCCCCAGGCGAGGAAGAGAGCGGGGTCAGATGGTCGCACCGAGCCGTAGTCCATCCTGCGACCTGCTCCTTGGGGTCTGCAGGTCCAAGCCAGGGCTCAGCTCAGAGTGGACAGGGCAGCCCAGCGCTCTGCAGTGATTTCTCATTGCCACTGTGTTTTAGAGAAAAATGTACAAACACTCGTGCACACAGTTCGTTACAGAGTCTTACTTAGCAATCTATTCTCATAGAAGTTTTCTTCCTTGTGTGCAAGTTATTAAGTATGATTATTTAAGAAAGGTAACTGGAGTCATTAAATATTCCTGTCATATGCATTGTTTTCCCTAGGCCACACATCAGAATTTACAGCATACACTATATACACTGTTGGTTGATAACACTATGGGGAAGAAATTACAGTGCAATAATTCATTTCTGTTTTCACTCTTGTTTTAATGATAGCATTGAAACAAATTACAAATGAAATCTGACTTCAAGTAAGCATTTATGTGGTTCAAAATGTTACTTAAATGCTTTCATGTCACCTTTGATAATGTATTTCCCCGAGGATTTTATTTTGGTGGTTATATATGAGTGGCATGTATGCACACAAGCGTGTGTGTGTCAGTGGAAAGCCCATGGGGATGTGCTCTAGTGCATTGGGTTGAGATTTACAAAGCAAAAGCTTGCTAAAGAGCCTTAGTCTTTCGTAATTGAAATGAAACATGATGTTCTTGGTTTTATTTCACTAACTTTCATAATGCCTGTTAATATGGAAACAAGGGGAGTATCTGAGGGGAGAAATGTTTCTATTGCAAAATGTTTTGAAAATATTAGAAAAGTTTGTACTTTTATGAAACTTTTTGAAAAAGAGTGGTAATTTTCAAAAGGTGGAAGGGGAGCTGGTGTAATAGCCAACCCAGTTCTGAATGTCACAACAACGTAGAGGTCTAGAGATAAGTAGTCAATCTGTCATTCTACACCTAGCAGAGTACTTTCAAAACAATTGTGCTATAAGAAAGTTTCTACTTTTCTTCTGCTTATATTAGTTAGAAAATGCACTAATGAGAATGAATCTGAGAAAGGGTGGTATTCAACATGAAACTAATACCCCGAATTTCTCTCTAGACTCTGCCACTTACTTTTCAAGATATAGCTAAGTGTTTTCTAACAAAAGAAAAATATTTTATCCATTGCCTCACTTTAAAAGCTCCAACTTATCATCACACTTCTGTATTTTTGTTTGCATGCATGTTTACCTTCGTGTCTGTCTCATGCCTCAGTAACATGGTTTCCCTGATTCCTCCAGCTCACTACTCATCTCCTAGCTTAGAACTTGGGTTTTGAACAAAAAATAAATCCACTTAAGCACCAAATGTTTCTTTTTCCAAAACACAGATGTATTTGCTTCCATATTATCTTCAGTTTTAGTAACATCCATCAAAGCTAAATCAGAAGGCCACGCTGTTGCTGCAGCTTGCACTGCTGTTCCAGTCTGCACAGGTTACTGGATACAGGGACACAGTATCAGAGTCCAGCAAAACAACATCTGCTAGAGTGATTAGAATTACATCAACGCTGGTGGAGAAATGTTTGTAAAACACTTTGAAGATGAAAAGTCATATGCAAAAGATAAATGTATGCAAAATTCTAACAAAATTATGCACCGATTCCATCTTCATAATTTTCTTCACTGCCAAATACCTTACCAAATTCCCCAAGACTTTGTTTACAAATATAGGGCTAAATGTGTGGTTTTTGCTAGGATAGATGAATATAAACCAGTGAAATTATGAAGGTGACCATTACAGTTTATGGAGCTTGGTTCAAATGACAGAGGGCAGATGTGTACCGCTACATGCCTATGATCATGTGTTGTCGCATTAGCCTCCGTTTGTGCATATTTGGTTCCCACAGAACACCCCATGTGTGTCTAGGGACTTTGAAGGCAAATAAAATGCAAACAGTTCTTTGGAGGTCACATGATATGCTTTCTGTTGTTAATGTTATGTAAATATATAGCTGGACTGGGCAAAGGACCCCATATCTGAACTTCATGAGCATCCAAAATGCAGCTCACAGTCCTTGTGTACTGGCAGACATAAAGCGTGACCACCCAGGCACTGAGGACAAAGCACGCTGAGGAACTACAAATGCAGGCTCCAGCTGGAGAACCAGCCAAGCTCATTGCAGGAGAAGGAACTGTTCTGAGAAAAATTTCATCATGGAACCACTGAAGTCCAGAGACAGCAGTTAATGACAGCTGCCCAAAAAGGCTCTCCTCTGCCATGGAGTTCAGATGATGTCCTTCCAGCCTCCATCCTTTGTGTGTGTGTGTGTGTGTGTGTGTATGTATGCACACAATATTGCATTAGCTCACTTAATGACTGAGGGGGAGAGTGCCTGAAATTATGTTTTATTATGCTTTTATATATAAAAAAAGAAATCAGAGAGGGAAAAGAGAAAAAAGAAGTCTGTGTTGCTGTGGTCAATGTTTACTGATCCCTGACATGTGACCTTCCTAATATATAATACAGGTTCTTAATGGTGGCCCTGCATATGACAGTGTTATTGCAGAACCAATCCATTGTGAGCACAGTAATAGACTAGAGGAAGTCAAGAAATTTTTCCAGCTGCTGTTTTCACTATCAGATAAGCAAAGCTTACTATCAACAGAGCACAAAACCTTAACAATTTCCTTGTGCAACACCCTGCACAGAACGCCCAATCTTTCTTTACTTCTCACATTGGAAAATGTTTATTAAATTTAATCTTCCTTTCATGTGGGGCAGCCTCCATCTCAAGCTGGGAATTTAGTATTTAGGATTTGCAAGCAGTGACGAGCCTTCAAGAAGTCTACAGCACAGTTTGGAAGAAAAACCTTTGGACTTTCTGACTTCTAATATTCTCTTCTACTTAAATCTTTGTCTCCTCCAGTTACTCATCAGGCTTCAGTACTTGCCTAGTCCCAGACTTACTCATCAGAAATGCAAAAGTTTAGTATAAATTAATTGTCTTGGATGGGGAAAGACTGGCATTCCAAAAGATATCCCATTCTGCCCGTTGAAATAATATGCCTTCAAGTGAAATGAACACTTGATTAAGGTGCTCATCTTTCTCCTTCAGTTATAAAAGCTATTTAGAGAACTAGTCATGCCTAACATCAGGTGAGATGAATGTTACCTTTCCAAATTTATGCTCAGGTTGTAAGCAAACTTCCATATTTTGTAAGTTTATGCTGGCCATATAATTCCTCAGACAATGCTCCTTTTGCTTATTCCATTCCACTTACATCTGAATTATTCACTGTGCTGCACTTCATAAACATTTACAGTTGATATGTTCTGAAGGGAACAAATAACAGTTTGCCTGCTATGAATGTGGGCTTGTCTGCCAACTCCAATACCAGTTGTACAGAGAAAAAACTTCTTCACTTTCCCCTTCAGGATATTGATGGGAAATATGCTACAGTTACAGGAAGAACATTTTTCTGCTGAAGAGTAACACTCAGTGCATAAAAAATTCACTTTGCAGAGGAACCTGAAGCTAAAAAACTGTCTCTTTTGGAAACATATTTGTAGCAAACTGTCCAATAACTGTGGTTATTTTTTCCTCTAACTTTTGTTGTCATGAAAAGATCCTTTTGACATTTTTTATATTAGAAATCATTTTGTCAGAAAAAAAACCCAACCCAGAAATAGAAAACTATAAAAATAAAATGCCTAACTGCAGAAGAAACTTGTGGAATTACATAAAATAGTTTAAAAATATTAAAAATTTGGATTTAATATTGGGAGAGAAGAAAATCTGTGTCAAAATTTCTTACAAAAAATTTGTTTGTTCAAGATCCTTTGAAATGCTTTGAAAACTGACAAAAAATGCCAAGCAGATCTGTGCACTTAGGATGACTGATATCTTTTGGATTGAAACGTCTGGTTTTTACTCAGTATCACAGCATTGCCATCTGGGATTATTACTCCACCGGATCCCTTCACAGCTTTGACAAATGTAGGAGCAGGTTCCCAGGCCAGAAAGCACCAATGTGCCCCCACGTCCCACCGGGAAAGCCTCAATGAACTCTCTTACCCCGCAGGACATCTTTGCATGTGACGTAGTTGATACTGAGGAAGAGATGAGCAACCTTGTGCCTGTAGTAAAATGAGACTGTAGCCCAGGAACCGGCAGTTACCACAGAGCACCCAACACAGGGTTTTTCTACAGCACCATAGGAGGTTTTCTTTTTCCCAGTAGGCAAAGCTGGATCTTAAATCCCCACAAAATGGAATAAAGGCACATACATCATACACATTTCTCATCACAACTCAGTGTACAATTTGTGTAGCTTCATACTCATTGTGTCAGAGACACTAGTGAGGACTGATACTAAGATCAAACTCAGTGTCTCCTATCTAAGCTCAATGATCAATTCTTGCAGCAAACTAAAGGAGGCTTCAACCCAAGTCTCCTGAGAGCTATCGTGTAACCAGCAGAACACTTAGCAGAAATCACTGTCGTTACAAGCAGGTCAGGTATAAAACTCTTCCCAAGTCAGTGGACAGAACATCTTTGCTTGCTCCACTTGCAAGCCAGGCACTGCTTGCACACGCAGAGCCAGAGATGCCCTTTGCCCCCCACAGAGAGATGTTTGCCTCCAATATTCTAAGTAGGATCCCTCCATCCAGGTCACAAAATGAGGTTTAATAACATCCTTCTTGTAAGGCAATGGAGATCGGGATCATACAACAAGGGTCATGATATTAGTAACTCTGTTTCAGTCTGCATGAAGTTACCACTTCCAAGGTGTTACTGATTTCCTTTCATTTCTTTTTGAGCCCTTGTGCTGAGATGGAAATAGCATAGCAAAGAACCACAGGTCAGCATACAGAGCTACAAATAAGGGAAGGCAGCACGAGTTGGGATAGCACCTTTGGTCAAGAGTGAAGACACCAGTAAAGCCCTTCTCTCACCTTGATTTTTTCACGGTTCCCAGAATCTTGATATTTTTATGGTCACCGACTTGGCCTAGGAGTTGAGCAAGTGGATATGTCAGTCCTACGGAACAAGGGGCACCTATTCCAGCTTTCAAACACGGCTAGCAGAAGTTTTGCTCCATACTGCAACAGCTAGCACTCCCTGTACTCTAGCTCATCGGAAGCAAGCTGCGGGAGCCCTGCAGTGCCCTCGGTGAAATGCTGAATACACAACGCAGCTGTCGTCCGTGCGCTCTCTGAGCACGCAGACACCAGCCTCCTGCTTGGAGATGGATGTTCGCACTACTCCCAAAGCACTAAGGCAGTGTGAAGGGTCTGGCATCTACTGATGAGAGATACCAGCAGCTGTGTTTTCTTTGACACTGAACTGTCCCAGCAATGAGGCTGCTTGACAATTTGCTTTGGAATTGTGCTTTTAACTAAATACATTTTTTCTGAGAATAAGGTAGTATTTTCAAAAAAAAAAAAAATCTTTAAAAATTTATATTAAATTTTCTAAAAAGCTACAAATATTGGAGACTGGATTTTTTGACAAAGTCTTGCAATTTTCTGCTGAGTGCATCAGTGAAAAGAAGATAATCTTCACTTTACATTGTGAGTGTAAAAGATGCAGCCCAAAGTAGTAAATGATATGCTCATTACATGACCTCTCTGGAAAATGAGCTACCAGGAAGAAAAAGCTGCTTACGAGCCACAAAGTCCCTGTTTAAACACTCTTTGGGAGTTTAGACAGAACAAGGCCTTCGGGGCTTGGCTTTGGAACATACACACCTCCAGTAAGGAGGAAAAACCATCAGGAAAAAAACATTTGAGTTTAATGTAAATAATTATATTCGGTCTCCTATATTTGAGCATTTTTTTCTAGTGTGAAAGACTTACTTTAAGCAGCAAACGACTAACCTGGTGCATTTTGGATCCTAACCCAAGGGAATACACCCCCTCCCATCTTCACAGTGAAATCACGTCTCTACCGTTAATGACTGCATGAAGACTGAGCCTCTCATGCGTCTCCTGTTGCACTGCAAGGAGAATTCAGGACTTGCACACAAAAGGAGATGATTTCTGTTCCAAGACCATGATCCTTTTTCAGCTGGCTGCTGCGCTGATAGTCACATTTCCTTTGTAACCAAAGCATACTGGAAAGCTTCCCCAGTTTGATTATCCCTTCCAGAGCTGGTGAAAGCATGCATCTTTTTTTTTACCAAGTTATCTTGTTTAATCAGGACTAAGTAAACATATTACACACTAATAATAAAATCACTGGAAATTCTCTACTTAATCTCTCTGATTTTCTCTAAAGGGTTCAAACAAAGACCAGCAGGATCTCTAATCTTATGATCAACAAAGTCACATCACCAGCAGCCTCTGTTTTATCTGTTTACAGATCAGGCTAATGTTGTTAGAGGGTGGTGACATTAACTGTTACTGTATCAGTAGATAGTGCAATTGCATTAGGCAGGCCAAACTTTGCTGTCACTTCTGGTTGCAATTGCTTAGAGGAAACTCCAGAGATTATTTTTAATACCACAAGACATGGTTGTGGCTAAGTTCGGAGCAGTAGATCGCAGTGTTGTCACTGAAGGAGCTGTTGGAGCATTTGATGAAGCCTCCAGCCATGCAGGAGAAGCCCCCAGCTGCAATGCCTTTTGTCAGTGCATGCCCTTCCTCTGGGCCAGGCAACCCCAGCTAACTGGGTATGAAGAGAGGAACCAGGGACAATGAGTTTGGCTTGCTCCCCACTCCTTTGACATGACGGCCCTCCAGCTAAAACTTGTCACTGCACCCTCACACGCTGCCTGGTCCCAGGAGGAGCCTGGGTTCAGGCAGATAAGGGTGCAACTGGCAACGCAGGGAGTCAACCACCAGCCTGTGGAGAAGGCGGCCTGAGATGGGGGCTGCCTCCCATCTCAGCCACTGCACGGCTGCAGCATCACCTTCCCTGCCCCCTCCCCAGGCTGTGTCCTGGAAAGAGCCGCAGCTGATTATCATCATGCCTCCCACATAAGAGGGATGTGCTGGAAGGAGCATTACTCCAAAGAGCCTCCCACAGCTCCTTGCTTGAAGTTAAAAGCCTGATCTAACCCTTAACAAACAGGAATAAAAGTGTTAGGGAAGGAATTTTAATTGGCCAACACTGTAATCGCTTTGAAGATGCTGTGTCATTATTGACTAACTTTCAGCACACCTGAGCCAGCCAGAGGGCAGTGATGTTGGTTTTGAACCCAGGATATTACTATTATTGTGCACCCCACTGTTAGCCTGTATCATCTCTTTCCATTGAATAAATCCGTTGTGCCTCGTAGTGTCAATAAAATCTTGCCTTGCTTCTGCACTGAGTTTTCAGGGAGGGTTAATGCTGGTTTCTTCTCATACCTCTGGCTGGCACCGTTCCACCACCAGCACATGGCTCACCCACATGCAATTTTGAGCACCCAAAGAGTGCAGCAGCGTAGCTAACCACCTCCCTCTTCCCAGGAGTCACCTCCCTGCCCTGAGCTAAACAACACAGTGTGAGTTGTTTTTCCCTCCATGCAGCTGCCAGTGCAAAAAGAGCAGGGGTAGACAAGGAAGAAGACTTGATCTGGACTGACATGAAATCAGAAGTTTTTGGTTTGTCATCCAAATGGGAACCTGAAAGGATGCACAATGAGCCCAACAAAATGTTCCATATGGCACTCAGATATTAAGTATTTGTCAGATAAGCTGAAGAAGTTAAGTTCATAAAGAGCTACTGCACAGCCTCATCACAATACTTTCCAGCAGACACAAGAACTGTCTTTGAATTATTTGCTGAAGACAGTCAGAAACTCTATTTCTCTATCTTTTCAGGTGACCTAACCATAAGATGCTGGAAACTTTTTCACTTTTTCCTTTAGAAAAGGTCCTTTTAATTAAACGTAAATGGCACCTGATATTTGGGTATCTGATGCCGTTTGGCTCCTATGCAATCACACTAAAATTTTAGGAATATTTCCACTATAAAGTGCAACATATCATGAAGCTCAGAGAAAGAAAGCTCTGTGACTATTTTCTCCTCCGGTAAGGATGTACCAGACTAAATCAGAAGCCTGTGCACAGAAATAAAGGAGACATTATTTATGGGAATTCTGCCGACACCAACAACTGAAAAAGATCACTCCTTTACATTTTTGGTTTGCGTGCAGCATTGTTCATGCAATGGTCCTTTTTAACAGCCCTTTTTAAACATGCAGGAGACAACAGCAAGCTTTTATTACACTCATTAACATTTTCTTGGGTATTCCAGCCTCCAACAAGAAATTTCTTCTCCGCTTTTAAATCACTAGTTACAATTTTCTGAGAATCATTTTAGCTCTCCTCTTCTATCCTAGCTGTGTAGGCATCGGGAGAGTGTGCAGTCCAGGCACCCAGGCATAACCAGTGCTTGAGGCAACTGCAATGGGGACAAGGGACTGCCGTGGCAGATGGACAAACAGCACTCCCATGGATGGGCGGAGGGTTCCAGCGCCACCAGCCCCACCAGTAGACTCTCCCTGACAGCAGCCCAGTCCACATGATGGCAACAGTGACAAAACAGCACAAAAATAGTTCTACCAATACAAGAAAGTCTATTCATTTTTATATTTACATCTCAGTGAGGGCTTCAGAAATGTTAAGCCTGTTCCTACAAAGGTCAGTAGGTGGTGTATGTATTATCCCGAGACGCTGAAATGCCTGAGTAAAAATAGACTGTTGAATGAGGGACCTTCTACAAATGAGTTTTCTAATAGCTTTGATATTGTTGTCAGCACAGATTTCATGGATGAGCTGAAACTAGCCTGAACTTGCTGTGCCGCCCAAGTTCATCAAAAACTGCAGGAGGAGCTTAGATGGGGAGGGGAGAAAGGCCCTAAAGGTGATTCCCACCACCCTTAAACCTAGACCAGTTTTCCAGAACAGCCCCAGTGGTCTCTTTGTGGTTAGCCATCATCTGGAAGAAATCATCTGAACCATCACAGTTCCCAGACATGAGACCATGCAAAATAGGTGAGAGACAAGTATACGGAATCCAGTAACATCAGCCTGAGAAAGTTCAGGTTGGATGTTTCTTTCAGACAAGCACTTCATATACATCATGACCTTCAGAGACTGTAAACTCTTATCCTGTTGAGGTTATTTTAAATCAAAGGCCAGTGTGCCAGCAGCTGCACAAGTGAGGAATGCCTAAGAAAATAAATACCAGTTAGAGTGCTATTTAATGCCGTTAACTGCAGTGGGTGGAGGCTGGAGGGCAGTAGCTTTTAACAGGTTTTATTTGAAAGACTAACTCAGTGTGGTTGTCACGACAGTTGTCTTTGTGGCTGAAGTTGTATTGCTAACAGATGGAAATCTGGCAGCTTTTTCAAATTTATGCAGATGCTTTGCAGAAGGAGTTACCATCCTAAGTGATTCTAACATTAACCTTACACAAACCTTTCTCCACTGTGTTAATAAACAGAACATTTTAAGGCTGTTCTGCACAAAACAGTCACAGAAATGTTCAACTGTGCCCCCCTTTTCATCTCTGCAGCTACTCTTACAATTTAACATGAAAATTCTTTTGCGTAAAATCTCTTACTGAACTGAGAATTGGATAGGTAGCAAAAGTCAGTTTAGTCCTCAAAATATCCATTTTAATTACAAAATTACCTACCAGGTTGCGTCTTCATTAATGAGCTAAGCCTGTGGACTGTCTTGTTCTTGAAAACTGGCATTCAGTACAATACTTAACAAGAATGATTTAATGAAAGAAGTATCTAAATTGGCAATCATTTAAAAAGACTGAATAATATTCTTAATAGCTGTGTAATGTTTCATCTTTTTGCTTTGATTGGCACTTTTTTAATTGTTAACACTCTTTTCAAACTGGCAACACATTGCCTCATTCTAATCTGCAGTGAGCCTAACTATATTAGACACCATCGCGACTGCTAAACAGGCTCAGGAACAACACACCACTAAGATGTTTTGAGACATTTTGTGTATTTTATGGATCTCTCTCTGTTCTTTACAGCAAATTTTAAGAAGTCAGGAGACTGTATATTTTTGTTTTGCCCTTTGACAGTTGTTTGCAAATGTAGGTGCTGTGGAACTTACTAAAATGTATTTGTATAATCAATGCCCTGATAAGCTGAGTAGAAGAGATAGTTGTTATTACCACTGTGTCTCTCTGAGATGACTGATTGTGTGCATCTATGCTATAGCTGCCTTAAACTAATGAGAGCAAAATTGAAATTATTCACTGTGTCCATGTACGTATGTAAGATTTTGTCCCTCACTAGCTGAAGGCACTAGTCATATAACTCTGTAAGGAACACAGAATAAAATATGTAATATAGGGAGACATGCAGACCATTGGAGCATTTCAGAGAAAGAGTCAATATTAGTTTTGATTTTTTGAGCATTGTTGACTCATCAGCCGTCTTTTAGGTCTGAGCAATGTATCTTGAACCAAGAAAAATGCTTTCCCTTAAATAACGCATGCAATCTAGAAACTAAAGACAGGAGTTACATCCTAAGCTTAGGTGCCATATTCAGGAACATGAGATCTTTCCATGGAGGCTTTCAAATATATCTTCCTTTGGCCATTGTCTTTACAGGAAACACAGACGATTCCTTTTGGAGACTTTTCTATCACTAACTTAAAAGTTAGGCACAAGTCAGTTTTGTCGAGAGGATAACTATCCTTTTTTCCCATGTTTACAAGGAACCTGACTTACCTGCAACCCAGAATTGTCTGCTTTTTCAGGGTGCAGTTTTGAGTGGTTACAGCTTCAGCTGTGAAGTAGTATTCTCAGCAGCCCCAAAGCACAGAGACACTATAGGCAGAGAAGAGACGTGAGTGTTGCTTGCAGCACAGGGAGCAAGTTTGCAGGCATGTGGCTCAAGCTTCAGTGGAATGGCCTGTTTCCTGCCTGGAAAGCTCAGGCAGCTGTGACAGAGCGGAGAGCAGCTGCCCTAGTGAGGTAGGGGTACTTGCCTTCTGCTGCTTTACATCCCAAAGGAGGATCTTGGCTGCATATAAGTCTCTCGTCTTTTTCCCTAGTGATCAAGTGAGAAGAAATCTCAGGTTGTGGTGACTAAACATACCCTGAAACTACTTGTAAGTAAAAATTTCCAGCTCCCTCCTGAGGGATCCATATAATTCTTCTGGATTGTGTTGTTGAAGTGACCAGATCATTTGCTATTTCTTATGTATTTGTACAGGCTTCTCTGTCACAATGCTTCACGTGCAGAACATCGAGAAAGTGACAAACTTTCACTTAAATCACTTAAAGATTAACATCCAGTGTCCCAGACAACTTCTGCTGGAGCTTTATAAAAGGGATACAGACATCCAGGTGGCAGAACAAGAGCTGTGTTACAATAATAACTGGGGAGGATGAAAAGAGGTGAGGACTCTAAGGAATATCTCCCAATTCCTCTGACTGTGAAATAGCAACTCAGCAAAGGAAACAATCTCTGCTTGATCATAGATCTTGTTTTTCTAGTAGTGGGACTCGGAGATTGCAGGCTTCCTAGAGTGGTTTAGCAATGCTCCAACTTTCTTTGAATGGGCAATGAGAGAGTCAGTGGTGACTTCTGAAATCCAGGGCATTTTGAAATAGAAAGGTCTTTCAGCTGCTTGACAAATGTTATGAGAGTCCAGAGGGTTAGACAATATGTCAGGTGGGAAGTATTGTTAGTCCCAAACAGTTTTACGAGAAATCTAAACCATAAAAATCCAAATTCTGTGCATAAGTAATACTACACAATTGAGTCTAGTAAGCATTTATAGCACTTTGTGCCTCAGGCGTCTTGTGAACTAAAAAAGATCAAAGGCTGAGCGCCCTCAGCACTCAGTCAGACCTTCAAGGAGGGCTCCAATATCCCTCCTAGTTGATGACTGCCTCACAGGGAACACTGAGCAGCTTGAAGAATAGGGCCCCAAATGCATATTTGGCACCCAGTTAAATTCCAGAGTAAGTATTTAGTATTTTTTTAATCAACATTTGTTACACCCCAGTATAAACCACAGCTAAAAGAAATCACATGCACCTGGTTTAAATCTCGGTCATTAATTAATTAGCTTGTCACTAACTAACAGGATGTCTTTAGAACAAGAGTGCACCTATTTTAGTTAACCAGTTACTGTTATTGTTCATGTTTCTGCAATTTTTCCTTCAATATCCTATTTATTGTACATTTCACTTACAAAATTCCATTACTTACATAGATAGTAATAATGCATGAAGTATGTCTCCAGCTGTTTTCAACTTTCGTGACCTATGTAAACACTGAGATTTGAAATAACTTATGCTAACTTCCACTGAGAATAAGTTAATTCCTAGGCTGACTGATTGTAAGTGTTTTAAAGACTATAAGTACATGTAGTCTCAACTGACTTTTACATTTTGTATTTCATCTCAAAACAAAGCTAAAACATTCACGTGTCTAGCTAGAAAGTTGTAAATTAGTGCCGTCTCCTTATATTTGTCCTTTCACAGGTTTTATACCCATATTAAAAAGATATCTCTAACATTTGCAATACATTAAATTACTCGCACTGCAGATTTCCCCGGGTAACAAAGTGCCCTGTCAAGTACTGCACCGTAATTTCATTTGATTCTACGCAGAGAAACAGCAAATGCACAGTGTCACATTCAAATAAACCTACTGTAACCTTAAAAATACACAATGAACATGTCAGACTCAGTCATTTCTCTCTTCAAACCCAAGAAATAGAGACCAGCAGAAGCAGAAATATGAATCAAATGTTATACTTTATACTAATCAAAATACAAGACATAGGCCTGTATTCTGGTCTGTTCTTCTCCATATTCTCACTACTTGTTGTTTTGTAGGATGCATTCATTTGGAAATGACATTTTCTATTTGTTCCAAGATTCAGCAAAACTGGAGTAGCCATTTTAGATCTGTGTGAGTGTACAAAACAAGTAGCATTTCTTCATACAAACCAATTTTAAACCTATGTAAGCAATTCCTTGTGTTGATTCACATACAGAGAACATCGACTCTGCATGTAGAAACTTTCCGGGAAGCTTTACTTTCTTAATGGGCAGAATCTACCCTTGCACAATGCAGCCATGCAAGGACCTTCAGATTAAGCCTGGAAGCCATGCAGAAAGTTGCTATGCCAGGAGCATAATGAATGTCATGGGAAGTGGCAGGGGAAGACTCTGTTTCAGCTTCCCAGAGGTTTGAGTGAAGGACGGGTGAATGGTAGATGGAGGACTGGAACTTGGTTTTCACTCCAAGACATATGCACTACCCACGGAATCACAGCTCCTTCTTGTATTCTTAGTGACAGTTGTTTACCGGACAAAACAAAAGTCAGCCTTGAAATATGGATTTCCCAGGCTTTGTTTGTTTGTTCCTTTGAATATAGGCCTTGATAAGACAGTTGTAAAAGCATTTTCTAAGAAAAGCATTTAGCAACCAGATTACACATCTTTGACAAATGGCTCCAGAGGATTAATTCCAGCTAGAATTTTCCGAAGTTATTTTTTTGCCCATCTGAAATTGTTATTCCATTTATTCAAGCTAATTGACATTCGGTGCTTCAAGTGCTGGGCTGAATGACATTCAATGTCATGAGCTAACACTGTACAAATTGAACAAAAATTAGCCATGCTCAAGATTTTTCACATTAACCCATAGCAAAGGAGCATGGTACATGACACCAGACTGTCAATTCTGATTAAAAAGCTGAATTCTGTTTGCTTTGGCCATGAAATCCCAAGTCAGTAAATAGAGCTAAGTGGACTGTAAACCCAGGGTGAGAGAAAAGAAGGGGCTGGTAATGGCAGCATAAAGTTTAATGGATCTGTGGAACATATCAAAGTTACAACTGCTACCCAGAAATGTAAGAACTGAAAGCATAATCCATTTCTTTTAAAGTTATTACTGTAAAGAGAGTAACATCACCCTTATGAGTCTCACCTCATGGTCTTCAAGGAAAGCTTTCTCTTAGGGACACTTGTCAGGGACATAAGGCAGGACACTGCATTTGAAGTAGAGGCTGCAACAAAAGCATGCATCCTCCCTCTCAAGTCCGTGCTACCTCAGCCTGAGACACACCTGGAAGAAGTTATCACGGATCTTATGTCAGTACTTCCAGGAACCAGCCTTTATTATAGAATGGTTTCCCTTCATATCACCTTGAACATTTGCACAGTTTGGAAAAGGCACTGTTAACCTCTTTTTCTTACTGGAAGTATTAGTGACAGAAGGGTTTATTTTTCTCTGTATGTCTAATTGCACATCTAATCAGTTTGCAAGTGAGCTGTTTGGTCAGTTAAGATTGTAGCAGAAATCGTTGTTAACTCCCATTAACTCAGACCAAGGTTAATTTCCAGTATGTCAATTCAATGGTCAGAAGCATTTTTCCACTGGCATTTTTTGGTGCATTTGTACGTAAGGGTACAGACCTACCTAGTCTGTAGTCCTGCACTTTTGAGTAAAGTATTTATATTCTTTCATTAGTCTTTACAGAATGAGAGTCGTGTCTCAGGCGTGAAAAATAATTTCAATAGTCTTCAGCCAGTTTTCTTCCTCCTTACCAATCCAATTTTGACAAATATATATATATATGCAGTGTTTATTTTTTATTACCATTTTGTGGTTACTGATTAAGAAAAACAAAAAAACAGGGTTACCTGATAATAGAAAAACTGGCATTTAGCCATGGCAGCATCAGCTGAATCAACTGTCCTTGGGAGTCCTGTAAATTCATTGTGATGGTTGATTCTAATATATAGCAGTTACACCTACTGCTCCTCATGCAATCTAGCAGAATGCGTTGCTAAATTTAGCACGATATTTACTCTTACTGTGTCTATATGTTCTGATTAACCTGGCTGTTGTCCTTCACTGATTCCAGCAATCAGCTAAAGCGATTGACATTCCTAGAGTGAGACCAACTAAAAGACTCTTTCGGCAGCTGTCAGCTGAAATACTATGTAAAATTAATAGATATTTCCAATCCAGTTTAGAAATCTGTGAATCATCTAACTGGTAATTAATTTTCCTCAATAGAAGGGCCTAAAATGTTAGTCTGTTCATCCAGTTTCCTCATCTGTTTATGTAAAGGCCCTGGTATTTGCACGTGTGTGTTTTCTTCATAAAATAGTGGAATTTTTGAAGGAAAGTAAAGAATTAAGTAGTTCTTATCCATGCACAGAATGACAGTAACATAAGCACCAAGAGCTGAGGTTACTCTGTTTCCTAACACATCCTGAGATGCCACCCATCTTAGTCTAAGACATTTCAGCCTTTTAAATCTATTCACTACCACCTTTTCCTACTGAGGGCATCAATTAGAGTATCGTTTGTTCTCTACCGAGTTAAGCTTAACAAAGTCATTAAAATGAAAATAGTTCCTTCCTGAGAAAGCAGTGTGAAAAAAATTTCTATTAACTTCCATAAATGCTGGATCACCCATAGAAACCATTAGACAGATGAAACAAATGGGCTGGTTGGGAAGATGTAGTAACAACAGCAGGAAAGGGAAAAGCAGAAGCCACGCTCATGACTGGTAGAAGGAATACCAATCAAAGGTTGTGACTATTATGGGCATTCAACAGCAGACGGAGCAGCAGCGCTCTCTGAGCTTTTCAGTGAAGACCTTCAGTACTTCCTGAGCTGAACCAGTGACCTAAAAGTCACAGGCATCATATCACACTGCAGATCTGTGAGTCGTTTCGAGTCCTGTGTTTTTAGCATGCCTAAAGGATCTAATTTGGCTGGATACGGAGCCATCAGAAGGTGCTCCAAACCTACACATAAAGGATATTTTATGGTTGATAACTCTTGTTAATCAGGATTCAAAGGAACAAGATTATTCCTCTGATTAAAATAATGCAAGTAATTATGAAGGTTTAGAGAGGTGATGGTAGTTGTGCTGACCTCTAAGAAAGAATTATCTCCTTGCAAGGACTAAGGAACTAACCCACATGTTGCGTATCACCACAATTGCAAATTTACCTTCCACAAATTATATATACTTCTCCTGCATAATAATGCCATAAATGACTTGGCACGTTTATTCTAGACTCTGATTATAGGTCCTTGCCAGAAGGGCTGTAAACATGAAAAAAAACCTCCCCCCAAAATTACAAAAGAAACAAAACTGTGCTAGGTTGGCCAGAATATATTTTTCTTTGCAAAAATCAGATGGCAAAGAATATAGGATTGGCATGGGATGCTTTTTGTGAGGAGTGAAAAGGGGGTGCCATCAGGTAACGGCAGAGTGAAAGAATCCCCCAGCAAGGAGGAGCTTTTCACAGATGTTGAAGAAGGTTGGGCAAATGCAGAGGTTCAGGGGAGAGGGGGATGAGGTCAGAGCAATGGGAAAGGATTTTGTCAGCTGCACACTGGATTGACTGTGAGTTGTGGGAGACTAGGAGGAGGGGGCAGGAAGGAGGGTACAAGTATCAGGAGGAGAGGCTAGATGGTTCATGCATTAATACCTGTGTAGTTGGAAATGAGAGAGAGTGATGAACTTGGAGATGTGAAAAAAGAGCTACTGAGGTAGAACAAGGGCCTGGATATGAAGGGAGAAGAGAAAAATCTAATGACACTGGCATAAGTAACCACATTATGCACAGAGGATTATAATACTGGTGCTGAGAGGATGAAATTGTTCCTGGGTTCATTCTCCCACAAACAGAGACCACTGGAAATCCTTAGTCCTCTGTGTACAGGCGAGTGCCAAGAAAGAAGTAATCTGCAAATGGTATAATCATGCATTACCGTCCAGCAGGAAGAAGCAGCTGAATTTTGAATGGGGCTACAGGTGTCTTCCAACTAACGGACAGGAATGAGTCTGGTAGCAACAGCCACGAGTATGGGTAGAGGTTGCTCGATGTTGCAATAGTCACTTTTGAAGTAACAGCTCTGTAAATGTTTTGAGAGGTGTGTGACTGCTGCAGGCTTGCACTGCAGCAGAAAGCTGAGCTTTCTCACAGCAAATGCCATTGAAAGATGTTTGGTGCTAACACAGCTGCTCATAAAACTTAGTAGGGTGTTGTTGGGAACATGAAGATTGAAGTAGCAGCTGATGCTGTCAAATTGGAGACTTACCACTTTTTAACTGATAAAAGTCCTTTCCTATTGGAAGTTTTCATTCTGAACTCCAACATTTATTTTAACAAAGTTGTGGCTAGAAGAATCATCACAGAAATAATCTTTCTAAGGCTCACTACAGGATGGAGAGATGCTTCATCAAGGCATGTTTTGTAACAATTACATCAATAGTGTCGTCACAAAATACTTTCAGAAATATTGTGTGAGAAGTGCTATATTCAAACAGCCCCAAGAACAAGGAGCTATCCTTTTAAGCCAAATTTCCACCTCTGTATAGAGCTAATGATGAAAACAGAAACTGCCTTGAATGAAGCTCTGTCTTATGTAGCCTTCTTTCCTCTGAAATACTGACTACAAATTGAAAGCTACCAATTATAAATCTGTTAATTTACATGAGGTTTGGCTCTTTTTTTGGACAGTTTAGAAATAGTGATGTATACAAATGCACTGAGTGCTAAGGGCAATGTGTAAAGTGTGTGTTTCTGATGTCCTGCTTATTACAGAATGTATTTTTTAATTTCAGCTTATAAACAAACAAACATTAAAAATTCCCATTCAAAGTGGCTTGGGTTACCTTTTGGAGCGAAAAAATCCCATCCTAAACCTTGGATAGTTCTTTCCAACATCCTTTTGAAACTTCCAGCATCCGGTCTCTCATTTTGTACCTCCTTGGTCCTGCGAAGTTATAATTAATAAAATCTTGTCATCTGGAGCTTCCTATTAAATTAAATCATTTCAGAGAGTTTTCTCTCCATTTAATTCTGTTTAGCTGAATGTTTACTGATAAGTCAATTAGCCACTACTTTGTTTGTTCAACTTAATGTCATCACATCACCATGAGATCACCACAGCAAACATTCATCAACAACAGCGATGTCGCGTCTGGCTGGTTGCTACAGGCTGGCCTCAGGCTGTCCACATCCATGAGGCTGACTGGTCATTGACCTTGGTCTGGCTGTAACGTACCCAGGGGAACACACATGGGGCACGTGGCTTAGAAATGATTTTGTAATTTTTGGTGAGGATCACCCCTCCACATGGTGCAACTCCTCAAGCACGACCTAAGGAGGCAGAGCAGTTTGCAAAGGCAGCCATGACAACAAACCTAGTGAAAGTAAGTTGACGCTTGCAGCTGGAATAGGCCGCGTTGTGTGGTGACAGTTAGTGCAAAGAGAAGCTATGTTTTTAAATCACTGGCAATTACAGGGAGCAAGGTAGTAGATATACCAACAGATATCAATATACCAGCCTAGGAGCTTCCATATATATTGATGTACCTGGTCAAACATAACTGGGCATCAGATCGTTTTGTGTGCACTGAGTGGTACTACCATAGACTCCAATATTCTGGAGCTGAACAGAAGATGGTAAATGCATGTTGGTGTTACTCAAACCTAGTGACTGAATTACTTCTTTAAGTACGTACAGTGCACACCTGCCAGGTCCTGTCTTCAGAGATTGTTTTCCCAAATACCTGTAAATGCACACAGTCCAGCTCAAGGTGCACCTAGGTATATCAGGGAGTGATAAGTTTCAGAGTTTTTGAAACAAAAGTTCTGTAAATGTAGAATGCACTGGCTATTGTTTTGGCCACTCTAAACAGAAGGCACCACACATGTCGGTATGAGGCCAGGTTGTCTCCATTGGCAATTACACTAACATGTAGGTCAGAAACCAATCAAGCTCAGGTGCTGAAGCCAATATCTTTTACACAGAGGGCCACTAAAAGGTGTTTCAGGCCCCAGAGCAAAACTTTATCGACTCCTGGCACCTCCGGTCCTGTTGCTCTTTTACCTTGTGACCTGAATGCTGAAGCATCAGCAGTCTGAATTTTGTACAACTCCGGGGAGCAAGTAGCTTTTGTTACCTCGTTTTTGCACAAGGTCAGTGGAGCAAAGCCCTACTGAAGCCAAGCTTTTAAGCTGACTTTCCTTACAAGTCATGTCAGCAGCACCCAATAACACAGAGCCACTGCTGATCTTATCCATCCAGTGGAACAGTGTAGGACTTCCTGTAGATTCATCTACAGGCATCAAAATAAGGGGTTTTTTTGCTCAGGGAGGATAAGATCCTCTCACTGAGATGCTGAAAATCTAAATCATTCTCCAGGAGTGCTTGCCGCCTTTCATGGTTTAAACAAGTAAGACAACTGGGCTCCTAACCAAGAAACTTCATCTAGGTGGGCTGGATGTGGCTGGAGCATAGACTTGTGAGTGGCCCCTTAAAAAAAAAGTAGTGTTATTTTCCTCCTCTCTGCAAGCCTTTTAAAACCTAGCAATCCATCCCCAGATTTTAGCAATGACATAGGTAGAGTAATAAGCTGTTCCAGGGGGAATAAAAGTTTGTGTTGATACCTGGTCATGAAGGGTATTTAAGCTAACAAGGTCAGGTCAGTCCTCAAACTCTGTGATTTAGGGAAGTAAGGAGGAGAATCAAGCAGCTGCACAGCACCCACCACATGGTCTGCGTCCTCCATGTGGAGAAGGCTCTAGGTCCTAATAATATTCTGGCACCAATGCATATTAACAGTGCAATTTCAATAATCAGCATATTTTGTCAAATAATTGTTAGGCTGATGGTTATAAGAGGTGACACTGCCAATATCTCATAAAGGCTGAAAGAAATATTTCCCATTTCCATGCTGCATAAACAAAGCATGCCAGACAACCTCAGGAATGCTAATGATCTCCAGTTCTTTAGTATATTAAGTATTCATCAATTGAGCACAGACCACAACAATGTTCTGAGAGTCCTTAAACACATGAGAAACACATGAGAAATGATGTAAAGTTTATATGAGCTCCAAGGAGAACCAGTCTTGGTTGGTTATAGAGTCAAGCATAAGATCATAGAAACCGGGTCATGTGTACCACATCTCTCCTACTAGCAGCTTGTACCCTACATTATATTTGCTGGTGCCACATCCTGCTCAGATTTAATTGACTCAAGCAATGAGTCATCCACTGCTTCCCTTACAGCATTATTCCCCAATCTAAAAGATGACATTGTTGGGATTTTTTTTCCCTAATAATCAGACTTCACTGTCCTTAATTTCATCCCATTATATAATACCTCACACTTATGCAGCAAGTGCCATCCAAAAGCTTTGCAAGTGTTAATTGAGTTTCATAACAACCCCCCATGAAATAGATAAGTTCTGAGTCAGAGATGCCAAAACCTGAGTTACTTGCTGTAGGTTGCATATGGCATCATATCAAGCACAGCTGGGTCTCCCTCATTGACTGGGAGCTGTTTGCACGCAGCTTGTGCGATAACCAAGTCATAAGAACTCTTTTCTAGGATGCAGCTCTAACCTCTCTCCTACCAGTGTCTGTCTGCACTGTGAAAAACAGTTTACTCCTTCATTAATATTTGCACCTTTCAAACATTCACATGTATATCTTTCCCTAGTCATTATTTTTATACTGTTGATACTTGCTCTATCTATAAATAAACCAAGCCCTTTATTATTTTGCTCTTTCCTCATGACTCTCTGATCTGGAGACAAGTCTTTGCAGATTATGTGCCCAGAATTATACTCTGCGGAGTTTATGCAGATAAGTCATGCCCTGAATGTTAGCCTCCTAGGCTGTGACGCAATACAAGGGGCATAATCCAGCTGGCTGCTCCGGATTTTGTCAGCTGAGACACAGCAGCTCACTGCGCATGTGCTGTTATCCCATCGTGAAGCAAAGTAACATGGGTTCATGTGAGTCACCATCAACTGACCCTATTTTTCCACACAGTGCAGCAATGTGTCCCACCCAGTTACCACATCTCAAATGAAGGACCCTGTCTAACAGCTGAGGGACGGGAACCTCTACAGGCCAGCACAGGCCTTCTGTCTGACAAACCCTTAATTTTCTTTAATTAATGCATTTGTTTTTAGAATACAAAATTAGAAATGGCATTTTATTGCATGTATTGGTGTAGAATCTCAGGTTTCTAATTGAAGCAGCTCAGGCAATATTCTAGATCATAATGCAAATGCAGGCAAGGACTGGAAAACTTCGGACTGCTTTGAAAACTAATGTCTTTGGTTTTCATTTCTCTTGCTGAACGTAATTGCTTTCTAAGTATTTCTCTTCAATTTGCTTATTAGATTTTGGCTGATATTTATCTGACAACTGTTTTTCTAAATCAGATTTAACCTTATTGCTTATCTGTGTTTCTACAACACCTCCCTCCCAGATTATTTTTAAAATCTTTCTGCTGTCCTCCCTATTTTTGCTCAACTTTCTTAATGAATCGAAAGGAAGAGTGGATGATGGAGATTCCTGACACGTAAATTCAAGATGCTTTAACATGGCAGAAATGGCTATTTGCAAAAATTTCTAAAGTGATGAATGACTCAACCTTTTTCTGTATTCTGCTACATACAACATAAGGGTTAATAATACATGCAAAGGTTGTCTCCTACAAGAAGGTTTTAGTACAGGATCTTCCCTGAAATAATCTTTATGCAATACCCATCACTCCTTCACCCCACCAGAAAATGCAAGCTCACATAAAGAAAACTAGCAGCCCCCCCTGCCTGGGCAAAACAGCCCTGGAATATGGGAAAGACCTTTCTTTCCAGAGAAAAACAGCAAATGACAGTTCAGGGTATGAACTAGTGGCTGTCACACCTGCATACCTAATGGGTGTTTCTGAGCTATTCACCTAACTTTGAAATTGCTTTCAAAAGGGTTCACAAAAACTGAGGCTAACAGCTTCCATTAGCCAGCCCTGCAGCTCACAGACCTCGCAAAAAAAAATCTGTTACTTGTGCATAATTAAAGGATCTGCAAACTACCAGTGAAGATAAAAAGATCAAGGGCTATCATAAATCTTGCTGCCTCATGAGGTGAGCTCACCAGCAGCAGAAAAAGATGTGTATTTTCTTTCTCTGAGGATTCCTTGCCCAGGTATGGTATAGGAGTTTGATGATTTCCTCTCCACTATCTGTCACGGAGCTCTCCCTAAGGACACAATTGAATCTTTTTCTAGGACAGCTCCTGTGTCCAGAAATACTGTCAAATTATTTGCCTATCTGGTCTGACATTTAGTGAGGGACCACGCTGACTGAGCAGAGATAGTGTGGAATTTTATTTATTTACTTCACAAGAAAGTGTTTATGGATCAACACTGAAGTTCTTTCACGGAAATTTGTCAATTCAGATAAAGCTTCTGCCAGGAAAGTTTCCTACTGTCCAGAATCCGAGCTAGAGAGACCTGGGGAAGGGCAGAGGACTCCAGCTGACAGAAGCAAAGAATTCAATATCTGTCTTCTCCATATATTTTGCCCCTGATGACAGCTGTAATTAGCAGGCCCCAGCCATGCCACTGGTATCTCTTTTGTCATTTTTTAGAAGGTATTGAAAGAGATTCATATTTTTTCCCTTTGTTTCTTATTTTTACTACAGGAAGATTTTGGGTTGATCACAGCGTGGAACACTGACAAACAGTGAAGCCTGCAAAATATTTCTTGCTTTCTATCCATTCCTAATATTATGTTCATAATCAAGAAAAATTTCTTCTTAGGACTCTGTGTAGTCTCAGGGAACCTGGAAGTAAAACTTCATACCTGCCTTATTCTACACTCTGCAGAGAAGCATAGGTGAAATCTAAGTCAATGATCTTGTCAATGTCTTTCTTGACAGATAATCCCAAATTTCTTCCTTCTTCCTCCAAACTCTACTAGTCTTTCTCTTCAGCTGTGGAAGATCATTAAAGTACTGGAAGAATCTGTGTACAGAGGTGCAGTTTCTGGAATAAAAATTCAAATTTGTCTGTTTACAAAAGGCTCTTTGGAGTGAAGAATTCATTTCAGTGGCAGTGCAGACTGTGCGGTAAACAAGAAACGAGAGCAAGAGACCAGGCAACCCCAGTTTTCTTTAAGAGAATAAAGAATACCTATTTCTGATCACTTCTGAACAAGCAAGCTTAACCACCCCTGGGTTTTAGTACAGATATGAGAGAAAAGCTACATCAAAACCAGATTAGGCTTTGTGGCTATTTTTTTGTGCTTGATGGCATTAATTCCTCTTCTTTCTTTACTTGACATTAAATTACTGTATTTCCTTTTGAATCTTTTAGAAATAGTAATAATGTTGATTAAAATTTTTGAGCTTAAGCTCTATACCAGCCTGATCAACCATAAACTGTTTTCAGGTCAATAAATAATCTTTCTAAGAGGTTTGCAGGGAAAGCAAGCAAAAAAATTTCCCAGTTCAGTGTTACCGTTTTGGTGAGTTTTTGTTTGGGTTTGGTTTTGTAATATTTTCCTTTCAATTGTGCTAATGGTTTAGCACTCGATGAACCTTCAAAAATTGAAATTTTTGCTTTAGTAAGTATACAAAACCTTGAAAACTCTTCCAGGACTGTTAGTCTCATAAGTCAGCAAAATTCAGCAGTGGGAAATCTAGGAAATTTCCACGTGTCCTACATTTATAGCCAGTTATCAGTTTCACCTCTCTGTGAAAATGATGATTTTTTTTTTTTTTCAGCCTATCAGATTACATAAAATATCACTTACACAAACAGATAGGGAGCAGGAAAGGTAAATAAGGTAGACATGATGCTTTGACCCATTCTGCCTGTGCAGGGTGATTGTCCTGTGACTGTAGTAACCTTTCATCCCCCTCGCTTGAGCTCATGCCTTTTCCCACCACAGAAAAGAGGGTTTAAAAGAGGTTCCACACAGCAGACAGCCAACAGCACATGGGATTACCGCTCCTCTTAACATTAGAGGGAATGCAGTTGCTGCAGCTAATTATGACTACTTACAGGTAATCTCTAGTAATACTCATCTGCACAATCTCAGTTTCTCCGTAAATGCCAAATCTGGACATAGTAAAAAGTAAAAGCAATGTAAAAGTTAAAGCTGAGAACGGCCAGATGAGTGTTACTACTGGTCATTTCTGTACCTTTCCTACTGTTTTTTGCCACACACACACATTGAAAACAAAACAAAGGAAAACATGAAACACACACATGTGCAAAACAAAACACATGAATGACAGTACTTATCATGTCTAACCCAGCTGGATCCTGCAGTCTTCCGCTACCATGAACTCCCAGGGAAGCATTAAGTTGCCTCAACATAGGCCTCTCACACCATTTGACATGATGTAGAGTATCTGGTGTGACCTCCAGCTGTGGCTTTAGAAGGGTGTGGGTCTCCCAAGGATCCTCAAGTCCTTTCACACAGCATGTAAAATGTCCAGAGAGGCCTATATTTTGGCAACTTTGGCAACGTGCCCCTGCTCCCTGTGTTGCAAGCTATGGAAAACATGTACGTTCACTTTCAGAAGAATCCCCAAGTGTGAGAAGACTGGAATGAGGCAAAATTTCATCAGCGACAGGTTTACTTTTGCAGTTGTGACAGAGGTTTGATGCGTTGCATTTCAGCCAGACACCCGTTGTCTTTTCTGTACACCTACTGGGGTAGTCATAACTGCACCGATGTAAAGGCCTCCCATGAAACTGCTTACTCTCCAGGGCTTTCTTAACATCCACAATTAGACTCTTTGGGAGCTACCCTATAAAGCAAAAAACACCTCTGTGCCTACTGTGGCCTGGAAGCGCAAGCTGGGACATCCATTCCTTGGGACTAAATGCACCGACACACCCTGTCTGGGACTGCAGAAGGGTGTGAAGTACAGTGTACAGGGCTGCATGGGGCTCTCCTGGTGACAAGAGGGTGCCATGGCCATTGCACACCAGCCCCTGCCCTCCCTGCAGCACCCATGCTGGCCCTCCAACCGAGCAGCCCAAAGAGAAAATCCAGGAGAACCGTTCCCCACCACCCCAAGGAAATCTGCTGTTCAGGCCAGCAGCAGGCTGGCTTTCAGCAGACGTCACGGCCAGCCCAGGCTGAGCACAGCCCCATAAGGGGAGCTGTGGGAGCACAGGGGAAAATTCTCACCTAGCAAGCTGTAAGAGAAAGGTGCAGTCTCAGCTCCTTTACAGTCAAGGCGGGAATGAGCATAATGTAAAGTGGTTCAGATTTAAAAAAAAAAAAAAAAAAATCACATTCACCCTCTTTTTTCCTCCACGCTTTCATCTGGTGGAAAATCTGATTCAAAAGGGAGTTCTGTGCCTTGGAAAACCTGGCTAGTGTGTCAGCTCACTTTAAAAAAGAGTGGAGAACAAAAAAAGCCATGCTCCCATGCTCCTGATGACCCTTAAGGGAATTTAATCAAAGGTGACAGTGAAAGAAAGGTAAGCAGTTAAGAGTTTACACCAGACAGGGTACAGTAAGCTGGACTACTCAATACCTGTAAAGATAATGTTTGTTTCTCGCTCCCATCTCTCTATCCTTCCTCACTCCCTGCTCTCTGCCGAAGGTGAGTGGTAGAGCAGGGGAGGACGTAAATAGCAGGCAGCAGTGCCATTCCTCCAGTGCTGTTTCCCAGTGAATTGCTCTTCCAAAATGTTGATTTTGCTCTGCTTCTTTTTTCTCTTATATCAGGAATCTGACCCAGAACTTGCCTGCCACTTACCAAAAATAAAAAGAAAAGGAAAGAAAGACAGAAATCCTGTGCAGATGGGGTCATGTTCCAGTGAACTCATTCTAAACATAACTTTTTCATTTCAGCGCTCATGCTCTGACAGCATCTGAATTCCCTGCTCACCTGGTGGCTCAGGGCTTAATGCCTCTATTCCCATCACTCTCCAGCCTTATAAAGAAAAACCTCTGCAACATACAGCAATCAGATAACAGGTTTCATGGAGCTGAGTCGTAGGACTTTTTATCCAGGTTGAACAATTAACTTGCCATCATTCTGCTTTGCCTCCTGCCATTCCTTTTCTCTATTCTCTGCTACAGAAATTTGCATTTGTTCTCCATTTTCACACTGCTTCATTAAAATCTGTCTCAGGCCACCCTCTCCTACAGCTGCCTATGGGTCCTCCATACTCTTCACCAGAGAGACCAGGTTGCAACCAGCCCTGGCTCTTCTGGGAGGAGGGTGAGCATCCTGCAGCTGGAGAAAAGCAACAAGACAACAAGGCAGCAGCCTCAAAGAGCTTGTTAAAAACTTACCTTTTCTGTGCTTTGACTAGTGCTAGTTTGGGGAACTGCAAAACAGCATAATATGGCTGTGAGCTCATTACAGCTGGCAGAGGTGAAATTGCATGGATCTGATGAAACTGGCGGGGGGGGGGACATGCTTTGATTCTTCTTTTTTTAGAAACTCTGGGCTTTTCTGCCTTTCCTTATCTATAAAGGAGTTGATATCTTAATTTTGGTTTTACACATCATTAACACACAGCACAGGGAGTCAGGACTATTCCTGGCACAGGATTTTTGCATGACCTTGATAAGTTACCCTAATGGGATCATGCTGATGTTCAGCAACTCTGAAAATCAGGCCACGGAGCTGCCTAAATATGGATGAGATGCCCACATTTCAAATGCTGAACTTAACCACTTTGCCCTTCAATTTCCCTACTTACAAGAAATCAAGCTAATAACATTTTATCAGGCTCAATACTTTAGTGAAGAAAGGAACTGCAGTGACTGGCACAAATTTCTAGCAGAAGTATGTTAATCCATTTTTTAAAGGCCATTTAGGATGGTAAGATGAAGGTGCTATATAAATGCAAAATATCTCACAAAATTTTTGTGTTTTTCTTCTCTACCCAAATATATAGTTCATACTTGCAAACGTGTATATCAGATCTCTGTCTTATTAAATATAGATTCAAGAAAGTATTTCAAAGCAAATGGATTAATATTAGCTTATTTGCCTGTCATAAAAATATTAATATCTGCAATATAGATAAAGAATGAGAAACAAATACATGTTACAGAGAGCAACTTCCATTTGGAAGATGTGCTCAAAGTCTCACCACTAATGAAATTTCATAGGCTTTCTAAAAATTATAGATCAAAAGTTTCTGACACGGAAGGTTACTTTGCTTTGGACTTCCTATGATGGATAAAGATGAATTAATCACTGGAGTAGAAGTTGGTCGTTGCCTAGGAACCAATGATCATGACCTCATTGCATTCAATATATCCAAACAAAGGATAGCCCCAAAGAATAAAATATATGTGATGCTTCAGAATGGCTACTTCCAAAAATCTAAAGGAAAACGTGAACTACATAAGCTGAAAGGAAGGCATTTACTTTGGAGCAATATTTTAAAGGAACTATGCTTATGTAACTTTCTATTGAGAGTCCTAGAAGAGTTAGCTACAGTGATCATTGTGCTAGTGGTGCTAATTTTTAATGAACCTGCTGATGATAATGATGTTTCAAAGGACTGGAAGAGACTTAGTTTGGAAAAAAAAAAATAGACAAGCAGAAATCTGGATAATAGCAGGTTGGTTAGTTTAACAAAATATCCAGGAAAAATAATGGAAAAGGTAGTATGTACTTCAGAATTCATTCATGTCAATCAAGTAGCTGCTGTAAAGCAAACGAAAAACCAAACAGGTCGTAGTCTTTCAGATTACATAGTCAGATGGCAAAGTTTATTTACAGAGTGACTTACTTGGGAATATTGTTAGTCATTTAAAGTAATAAAACATAATATTCTGATTAAAAATAACATTTTTCAATTCTGGCACCTATTTAATAGATCTAAGAAATGGCCAAACGACAGCTCTTAAGTATTGATAGGGAAAACTCAGTGAAAGGCTATGTTCCTAGTGAGATTCTTTAAGGATTGTTACTATGGCTTACATTATTCAATATTATTATATTAATCAGAAGTAAAAAGAACAAATTTGGTGCTCACTTAGAGGTTAGGGGAACAATATAACATGATGGGGACAAGACATTTATTTAGAGCAATCCGTTTGTTCAATAAACTGGGATCTACTGAAAGAAAATATATTTTAATATAGGGCAGAAAAGTAAGTTTTCTAAATGTTACTAAAAGATGTGGCTATAACATCTGACCTAGATGCAAGCTGCTGTTTGTTGGAAAGTTTTTAGCTTTCCTGTCTTGTCCTCTGTCCCAAAGCCTCTCCGGTAAGAGAGCAGGCACTGGGCTGGCTGACATTTCCATTTGCCCTAGCACAGCTGTCCTTATATTTTAAACAGAAAATCGTCTGTCTAGGGTCAAGGAACAGTTATGGTTCAAGCAATGTCTAACTGGTTCCAATACACAGGAGATCAGACTAGATTTCTAGTTGTTTCTTCTAGTCCTAAACCCTGTAAATCACAAGCAGCCTAATGTAAAATGGAAAACGGCCAGCAAGGAAGTAGCTAAGGATTTTACTTCAGTGTATACGTTGTATAAGAGAAAGCAGCATCTTTGTGCACCTGGCACAAAAAACTGTTCTGCTGCTGCACAGGGCCAGAGCCCAGGCACTGGGGTGGGTCAGGTCCCAGATACCACCTGAGCAGAGCAGGACAAGCTGCGAACCTCCAAAGTGAACCACCTTCCAAACAAGGATTTTTGGATCTCTAGTTGTGATTCAGTCTTTCATGTCACCTTCCCCCATCCCAACTCGGAGCTGCCCTGGGTGCCTTAGCAAGTCAGAAATGGTACCTTGTTACTTCCCAGAAACCACATGCGGCATTACTGTTCTTGCCTTTCTTCAAGTCAACACTTTGCAGGTGATCTGCATGAACTGAGAAGAAGAAAGAACATTAAGTTAACTTGTGGGACTCTCAGAAAAAACTTTTAATGCAATACATGTTTTGCCACCATTCTGCCATGCTAATTTGCGTATTTATCCCATTCCTTGCACATCCTCAATGCTTTATATAAGCACTGCAACATCAACATCATTGGAATATGTATTCTTCGCCGCAGTTTCTGTGTCAGTAACATTTTTGCTTTTTTGGCATTTTTGATGAGCGGTGATTTTATCAGGTCTGTAAAGTGTTTTCAGATATTTGGAGTTCAATGAACTGAACTTGTTCTGGAAATTATTTACCATCAATGCCTTATTTGCATGACTTTTTCCAAGAGGATAGCACTGTTTCCTTGGTGAATACACAGAAACTTTATTAAACCACACTAAAGAAAAGCTAGTCTAAATTCTCCTCAGTTCCTCCCTTATTTGGAATAGCTGCTCTTGAAACTTTGTCTTCTGTTGTATGCCCCTGCTGCCTTGAATTTTTTCGATTCTTTTGAAATTCCGATGCGTTTGCTTTTCTTTTCATCAGCAATTGATAAAGCTTAGTTGAACGTTTGAATCTTAAAAGAAACATATTTAGTATTTGAGATTGTCATCAAAAATTTAGATGCAAAAAAGGGAAAGATTTCCCCGTCGTGAGATGGCACATCTGCTCAGTAAACTTGGCACTGGTCTTTACTGGCTTTGTTCTTTTTTCTCCCAACACCTGCCCTAATCCCAACACCTGTGAAGACAAGCCAGACATAGCAGCATTAAATGGACATTAGCGACGTGTGTTGCCAATTCTCAAATCCAAATTGTGTCAGGAAAGAACAGAAAGGAGGGTCTGAAAAGCAAGCTGACCATGAAAAAAAATAGCCAAAATGGGCCAAGCTAGCATATGTGAGAGATCTTCCTCACAGAAAATGCAATGGCAACACTGAAACATTTAAAATAGTCAAAACAGGAAAAAGAGTTCAACTTAAGTGTAATCATGCCACAAGAGTTGTCCGAATAGTTCTTGGATCAATTCTCTTGATGCTACTTAGAGTAATGTCAGAGCTTACTGGTCATCTTCCAGAGAATCTACCAGCTGCCCGCTATCAACATCGCAGCACTCATACACTCGTCTTTTCCTATTCATTACAAATCTGACTGCTAGTGCTTTAAAAGCTCTTTTCTCCCAAACAGCAGAGATCCTATTTTTGTGCAGTTGTGTTAAGAACAGCCATTTTATTAGGAAGTACTTGACCTGTTGGACACCCTTACAACTATATGAATTCTTAAGGATTTCAAATAAACTATTCTTAATTATCACACTATTAATATGTTAGTAAAAAAAGATGACTGTGATACATCGTATCCTGAGTACTATACAATACTACTTGGAAATAACATTTATATGAAACACACGTTCTCTGTGGCAAAGTAGCCTTCATTTTGCACTGTTTAAAACTGTGTCACACTGCTACAGCACACCAAGGAGCTGGTGTTGAAGGAGGATACAGTTAAAGCTGTGACTAGATGCGGTAAAGCATAGGAGATATAAACGCTGACAAGGGAGGGTATGGAAAGGGCCTCAAGCAATTAATCTAGAAACTGTGTGTCTGGTTCTTGCCCACCTTGCACTTTCAGAAGTCATTGGAAAGTTGAGCACCAAAACTGCAAAGACTAAGGCTTGCCTGCCCAGCTGGTGTTTTACTGCACACAGCTCATCTGCACTTGGAGTCACTGTGCAGCAATAGCATGAAAGGCACCATATCATTTTAACACTTTTATAGGTAAAGTTAAAAAATTTAAAAAATGGTAGAGCACCATGGCAGGAAACTCACTGTCCTACAAGTGAACAAAATGCAGGTCATTTCTGCAAATTATTTCTCAAATCAGCCACTAGATTTAAAGGAAAAACAGAACTGAAAATCTGGATAATGGCAAATGTTGGACTACTTCTGACAATAACTGCCAGTGGAGAAATGCATATGCTGTGGGTAAAGTCCTGACTTCACTAACTGTGACAGCAGATCTTTTAACTGACCCTAAATAGCTACACAATGCAAATAAATAAGCCATAGGTAACTACAGGGACTTAGGAAAGAAACTGAAAGCTGAAAGAGAAAAATAAGCAAGAATGACACAGAATGTACCGTCTTTTACTGTGATTTTTACAAAGCAGTGGTGTCTTCAGCCATACATCCCTACAGAGTCCAAGGAAAGGAAAAAGTAGAAATAATTTTTTCAATGTAATTGCATTCTTACATATTTATTTTACTCAATTGCCTTTCAAACACCCTGTGACGCCCTGTAGATCTGTGGTGCATCAGCACATATTTAACTATATGGCTGAACTGAGGACTTCTCATGCAAGAAAATGAATTGTGCCCTTGGAGCAGTGGAAAAGAGTCACAGAGAGGCATGGATTAACAGGAGGGGTGTCTACAGCAGCAGCATCTCTCCACAGCATCCCTCACCCTCTCAGTGGCACCTGCTGCTGGTGCACAGGTCTGGTACCACACCACAATCACAGCCCCATGGTGCCACTGCCCCTCAATCTGAGCAGGGCATCGGGCCAGTAGATCTTATCTGAGATGAGGTGCCACATCTCTTTACTTGGGCTCAACAAGACTAAAAAAGATACACAGGAGGTAAGTAATAAATGCAATTGCTTCATTCTAGCAAGGGGAGATGCTGTACCTCAAGTACTCTCAGGCCTCACAATGTTCAGCTGATATGTTTTACGTTTTTCTCAAGTAATTTCAGCTTTTCACTTATATTTAGCAAGAGAGCAAGGGAGGGGTGACCTTCCACAGCCCTGGCTTACAAACCGCACCAAACAGAGCTCAGTGGAGCTGTGAGCACGATCTGAAACCAAAGATCATTTACTGGGTTATTTCATTACAAAATAAATTGTTTATGATACTCTATGAAACACCCACGCCAGTGTCCATGAAAACAGAATGCTGTATTTATGAGGCAACCCTTATGAGAGGTAGTATAATTTTAGTGTCTTATACTTGAACTATGCTAAAAATATATTACTTTGTCATCAGGGAACAGTTATAGTAAAAAACAAAAAAAACAAGATCACAAACTTGAAGACTGGATAGTTCTGGGCAGCTGCGAATTAGGCAAGGAGTTACAGCATGTTGTTGTGCGATGCTCTGGCGGTGCACAGCTAAACAGCTACAGCAGCTGCCCAGACTGTTGCCTGATTGCCCAGCCCAGTCCACAGCAAGCTGCCTTCCCTCTCGTGCCAGGCTCCGCCAGGCCCCTGCAGCTTTTGAAACTCTGAAGCAGCTGCAGGGATAGCGGCAGGAAGCAGGGGACACATGTCAAGCTCGATGAGTCCCTACGAAACCCTTGGGGTCGTAGTTCTACCTGGTTTGCCGCTGGGCTGCAAACGCAGTGGGCAGAAGTCCAAGGGAAGCGCCTGCTGCACGCCGGCAGCGAGGTGATGCGTTCCCTTGTGTCAGATTTCTGGAACACAGCAGCAGCAGCTGAAAACAGTCAGAAGGGTTTAAGTATGTGCACAATCATCAGAAAGCGAGGGAGAGAGCCTCCACTAATGAGAGAGAAGGTAAATAGAGCCTGAGAAACTGGAAACATTCTTTGGTTTGGCTTACAGTGGGAAAAAAAAATCTTAAAAGGCATTGTGCACAGCGGAGAGGCCATTAATCATGGGAAATGCACTTCCTCAAGTACAGTAAGGACATGGGGGAGCCTGTCGTTTTTCAGACCATTACTCAAGAGCTTTCCAGAATTTCAGAATATGCCAATCCTTGCTTAAGACCCAGGTGACATGGCGTGGCAATGGAGTGACAGATTTGATGATGGTGACACAGAGCTTTGTTGGGCTGGAGAAAGACATCATTCCTAGGCTTTGGAAGCCCACCACAAATTCGACGCAGGTGCCCTGCCTGGCTTGGCACAGCTGGCTCTTCCCAAATATCCTGCAGGCCATGTGCATGAGATAAGTGACCTGGGAACCTGCTGAACTGTAAATCAAACTCCATTCTGGGCACTTTCCACACGATCATGAAATCTTGGAGCAGATATATCCTGCTATGGCAATAATTTAAAAAATTACAGAAATATTTTAGAACCAGTGGGCTGTCTTGCCTATATCAACATCTGAAAAGAGCCGTCTATTTAAACTTTAAAAGTATTTCTCTGCCTTGGCCTTTGAATCTAAAAAGCCAGAGCCAGAGACAGTATTTGCATTGTACAACCAATGATGGGCTACAAACTGGGAACTCTATGTCTGTGGGAGATGGAAAAAATAACCTCTGCTGGTTGTCACATATTAGGGCTTGACAGGTTTTAAAAGTACCAATTTCATACAAAGCATCCTGGTTTAGTAGTAATACTTGGCCCTTATTTGTCAGTTGACCACATTTGCTAGTATTGTTCATGCAAGGTCCTACACACAAATTCAGTCTTTGTAATACCCCACTGAACTGAGATAAATTCACTCTAAGACAAAAATCTTTCACCAAATCCCCAACAAGGCAGAAAAAAGCTCCAGCAGGCATCAAGGAACAGGTTCAGAGACGTTTTTTCCGCCTTGTGGTTTTACTTCTAACGTATAGGTAGCAATCATATTTGTTCCTACATTTTTGGATGACATTTCTCTGTTAGAACTGCCACAGACCTGTTCTGCTGGAGAAACGGTAGGAGAGAAAGTTTTTCCAAGAAGCTGTACACATTAAAATGAGCCAACTGCATGCTGCACGAATTTATGCTAGCAGGAGCTGGGCTTTTTGTTTGTGCCACCAGCCATCAGTGAGGCTCGGCGCTGTCTTCTGTAACCCCATGAGTTTGTCCACAAGTTGGCATTGGCTGCACGTTGCTGCCTCCCTGCCAGCACGGCTTTCTGTGGCTGCCCATTTCTCTGAACGAAGAGGAGGGAAATTATAGGGGAGAACCATCAGCTCCGTATGAAACTGGAAACGCTTTTCCATGTTTATAGCACTAACGCCTTTGTAAAATCCCAGGTATGGAACGGATGGCGAAAACTCGGTTTTGAAATGAGCAGGCAGAGGTAAGGAAAGTGCTTTTTTAACTACTGCCACAAACCTTGTTGACAGCTAAGTGACACTGGAAATCCAAAAGGAGGGAGGGCACAGCGGAGCCCGTCAGTTTAACTCTTTATCGGAGCACGTTTAATGGGACTTTATGTTCAGCCATGTGAACTTTGAAATACCTAAGTTCAAATTTCACCTTCAGACTTCCCATCTGTTCTTATTTCATCCTCAGACTTTCCATCTGCTCCCACCTAGGCCTTCCTAATGCCATGCCCAGTCAGACGGTATGGTTTTACCAGGTGCTTCTGTCTTGGAAATTTTATGGCATATAAGAAACAATAAAAATTTATGTTGTACATGTTACTTGTGTTAATTAATTCCATTGCACAACAATGTTTTTTAAATGATATTGTCCAGAAAGTCTGTTAAAATCTACTGTAGACAAATACAACAATATTTTATAGCTCCTAGTGCCAGATGGGTTTGGAGTTCAGACATTTGCGCTAATGCGTTTTGCACTTAGGTGCTGTGCTGGGAAAAATCGACTCCCAGTGACAAAGAGTTAACCTTAAAATATTGCTGTTAGCTAGGGGCAGCGAATGCAAGGTGGAGGTGTGTTTTCCTGTATTGATTTTTGCTGGAAAGGAGTACATGATAAGCTGGGAGTGTGACATTTTACAAATTTTCTTAAAAGTGAAAGATGTTGTTTCCTAGTACTAATATGTAAATATTTTCACGTCTGGAAGAGCAAGAATGTGCTGGCTAACAACCAAAGATGTGCTGGATAAAATCCACTCCACCTGTTCAGAGGGCCATTGTGCTAGAAAAGAAAGATCCTGAAATAAGCAGCGTTAAGTCCCATATCACAGCAAGTTTAGTAAGAATAATTAGTGTATTAAAGAAAGATTCACTATCCAAGGGCATTCCTATAATTTCTTGCTTCAAATCGCTGAACTCAAAGCCAACAGACATTCTGAACCCTGAGCGCAAACAGTGGGTTACACAGTGGGGTTTGTTTTGGACAGTGTTTTTTGTTTGCTTGTTTGTTCCACGAGACTGGGTAAACAAGGCTTTATGCCAAGTGAGAGTTTCCTCCCTTCGATTTTGCTCCCTCCCAAACACTCTAGCGGCTGTGCCTCCTACACACGAGGAATCCAGAATGAGCCCAGGGATTTCACATTTGAACCCAAATGCTGTTAGATACCAGACAACAAGGGCTTCCCCCCAACAGCAGATTCAAAAGCAGCCTCCTGCAAAAGGGTCTGTCATCTCCATCACCACGGGAAGCTCCCCAATGGCCAAACAGAATTTGTTTTTAAGTGGCAGCTCCATCAACATCACATCACGAGGGTTAAAAGGTGCAGAGTTGTTGATGGGCGAATGGCTCTCAGCAATAAAAATGGAAAGAGCAGCTTGTCTCATTTTCCTCAGAAAAAGAGATGCTCTGAAAGGAGGACAGGGAAAGGACAGGGGGTGCAGGCTGCAGTATCTATTCAAGTGAACATAAAGCTCGGATATTATCTTGTCTAACAATTTTTGGAAGCTGACAAACAGTTACAATTAATGCCGTTCATTTGCTCAGAGATTCAAACAGGAAATTGTATCATTGTGAAAATGGGCACTCACAATAATGCTGTGATTCAAGAATATTTTTGTGAATAAAAGAAATAAGTAGAGTTTCCTGCTATTTGTGTTTTTATAATATGTCATGCTTATAAATCCTCACACAGCTGTGGGTATTTGTCATGATAATCACGAATCTTCATACTTTCCTCAAATTTTAGTGCATGCAATTTATTCCTGTAACTGACGTGAACACTGCAATTATCCCTATACTCTTTTCCATATTATTTTGTTTTTAAAGTCACAATCTCATTTCAAGGGAGAAGAGACGATACCTGTGTGAATTATTGGCTAATTGTGATGCACAGGTAAGGACTATACAGATATAATAACAATTTTACAAGCAACCCACAGACCAAGATCTGTTTTCATAAATTATTTATGCATAACAAATATATTCATGAACAGAAAAAAAGGCTAAATTTGCAATTAATATCTGGGTTGAATAATTTTAATTTATGAAAGGGGACATCTTGTTCGAGTTTGCTAATTATCAGTTGGTTTGCCTGTCTGTGAACTAGATTATTTTAATGCAAATTGGGAAAACAAGTTAGTATATAATGGTTCCGACAAGTTTTGAGGCTCTTCATCTATTTTTTGTATCTTCTAAAGTATCTTAGATAATACCTGATTACCTAGTTGCAGGTAAGCATCTTTCTGAAACTGACGCATAGTTTAACTTTAATGGGTGTTAAAATGATCATGATCCATTACCATTTCACTCACTGTTTTTTATTTCAATAATGATGAGGCTGAAGGACTTTGAGAATTAGCTGTAGGATATGGACCCTTTCTTTTCTGAAGGGTTTGGACACACCCCAGGTCCATGGTAGCCAAAAATTGCTAACCAATAAGTTACAGTATGTGAAATGAGTTTGTGGTCAAATGCAGGTGTCTCACACACTGCAGTTAAATATATTCCCAACTTGTCACGAGTGTGTTGTGGAATTACTCCCAGAGAAGCTGGTGAAAATCCCATCAGGTTAAGTGTGCTGTTGAAGAATCCACCAGCAAAAGCAGTATGTTCTCAGGAGCAATCCCATACCGACAGCAAAGGGTTAGAGAAACCTCGTGGGTCCGTTGCTGTGATTCTGCTGCTGGTTATCAGCAGATTAACCTGAATGGATACCTAATACTGATACTATTCTTTTTTTTTTTTCCTTTTATTTATTTTTTTTTAATACATGCAACTTCTTAATATAGGGCTTTCCCAGGTGTTTTAAAAAGGTGTAAGTCCCACTGCAGCTTAATTGCATTTTACCGTAAGAGATGGTAGAAGCCATGTACCTTCATCTCCCAGGTGCCAAGCTGGCCCCCACCGGTTCCTGTCTTCCCTTTGAATAAAGCATCATCCTCACACTCCTTGATGTTTTCCTTCAGCTTTTGCTATTTCTCTTCCCTCCTGACCCACGCAGGTCTCCTCCCTCCAGCTCTGTGGCAAGCAGCTCACAATCCTCTGTGCCCGCCTCCATCCCAAAACAAACAAGATTAAAAACTCTCTCTTTCTGACATGAAGTCTGGCTTTGTCCATGTGTAGGAAGGAGAGTGATATTTATAGTCACATGTCATAAAATCTTAAATTTTCGCACGGGAAATCAAAATCTTGGAAAGTGCACACACATAGCAACACTGTCTAAAATAAGTCATTCTGTTGCTTTGTGTCTTCTAGCTTCCCTGGCACGAGATTGGAAAAAACAAATTTGTGAATGCAGGAGGGCACCTCGGCAGAAACCCCGCAGGTAACAGACCTCTGGTGAAGCCTCCCAGCCATCAACAGCTAACAGATCACTTTTCTAAGAAAAGTGGGCTCATAAGAAACAGCTCAGTGGTTAATCTGTGAAAAACAAGCAAAAACAGAAACACAGGTTTGATTACATTCTCTCAGGACTAAGAGAAAAATCCTCTTCAAATCCAAAGAAGATTCCCCCTGCCAAAGCATCAGTGAGAGTGGTGAAGGCAGGACTGGGAACACAGTGAAAGCCTGTACGGATCGGGGCTGGTTGTGTGCTTGTGCGGCTCTCTCCCATGTAACCTGGGTCCTTCTCCTCCTTTCTGTCATGGAAGCATTAAACAATGTCCATCTTTCTGCAAAATGAGGCAAGAGGCACTCCCAACCTCAACAATTTCCTTGAACTGAATTTTTTTTTCCAGCCATCCGCATCTAATGATCATGGGATCTTTTAAAATATTTTCAAAGGTTCCTCAATTACTCAGGCAAGCGCTTATTCTGTAAGTCACATAAACCGTAACAAAAATACCCAGTGCTTTTAATCCTTGACACCTTCAATCTTTTCTTGCTTCCTCCAAGTTGTAATTATTCCCTGGGAAACACTCTAGAGAACATCTTGATCACTAAAACAATGTCAATATATTACAGTACCTGATTCAAAATTAATCGAGCAGGAGATGTATCAGCTCCAATTAGCATTTACTGCATTTTTAATTCAGTACAAAGGCTTTCTTGGAATCAAACACATCATCACAATTTTCATAATTTACAGTGACCCTCTGGGACCTAGAAGTGAAGTGAAAAACACAGCAACATTGTCTTTTGTTATCGCTGTATATTATAGAAGGATGATAGACAGGGTCTGGATGATGATAGTTGTTTTAAAACAGAACTCTTTCTTGTTGGTTTTTTTTCCTGTTTTCTTTTTTATAAATAGAAGTCTTTCTGTTCTTTCTTCTTCCTGAAGGATTTTCTCAGCCATGGCTCCCTGAGGGACCTGCACTCTGAGCGTCTTTCAGCACTGACCACTTCCAGTTTGTCAGATAGAGTCTGACAAGCTTCCTAGGTCATCACGGACTTGTAGATCTGTGTTGGGTTTTAGTTGGGAATTAACTACTTCAGTTTCATGAACTATACTAAGGAAGACTTTCTCCTTAATATTTTGTTGTCTGTTTTTGAACTACTTTAAATGTCTGTTATGAATAAATCATGATTATAAGAGTGTCCTGCGTAAATACCTAGTTGGGAGAGAATGTTGATTTGTTTGTTAAAGAGGGAAAAAAAACCCCAAACCCTTACATTCATCCAACATAACATACTTTTGTTTTCTTCTTGCAAAAAACCCAACAACCGTACAAACAAGAAAAAAACCACCAAAACCACACCAACCCTGACTCATTCAACTCAAGATAATAAAGGAAGTTTAGAAGACTTATTTTCATGTTTCTGAGGAGAGTTTCTCTTTTGCCTATTGGCCTCCTTGAGGGTTTAGATGAGAATTCAGATGAACTTCCAGGTCTTCCTAGGAAGATCCAGACTGGCGCTCTCTACCAGAGGACACGCTTCCTGGCTGGTTTGTAGGAAGGGGCTCCTCTGACATCTCCTTACTCACTGTATAAGCGTTGTTAGATATTAAGTGAGTTGAAGAGAACCGCAAGGGATTTCGCCCCAGTGTGGTAAGAATGGGACATATATGTTCCATAACTGATACTAGTGAATATTTAAATATATCTGTAGAGCAGAAGACTGAATCAGTGGGTCAGTCCCTCCAGACCCATTAGTAGCACAGGCACAGAAAAGATAAATTATACTTCCCAAGTTGCAGCTGCCACCTCAACTCCTGCTCAGTCTCTCCAGCAGCTTCTTAGCTCCTTAGGAATCACCTCTCCTTCTGTAGACTAAGTTTTACAGCCAATGGCAAGGTTTTCAGTGCTCCCACGTCTTGATTCGAGAAATTATGTGAAGCTGGTGTTAATAGTTCACATTCTGCATGGATAAGCTCTAATTGGGATGCCTAGCTAGACTAAGAAGTCAAATTGTTTGCCATAAAATGAAGCTGTGAAATTATGCTTAAAATGAATTAACATGATTTTTAAGGACTGTAGAAAAGTAAGAGTAGTAGTAGCTGTAATGATGCAAATGGGAAAGAAAAACACAAGACAAAAGGATTTGGATGGCTCCTACAGTTAGTGCAATTTTGAACACCATCACAACACACTGCATCACCTGGAAGAGAGGGGCAGGCAAGGTTTCTTCACTTTGGGAGACCAGTCCCCAGGAAATTAAAAACTTACTGTCTTTTGCATCTGTATTGATGACCCAAACAGAACAAAATATACACAGATGAGGGGCATTCACCCACCTGGTATTGTTGTCCACCTCCTGCTTTCCCAGATAAGGTCTATCTATGAATTTGCCTCAAGAGAGAGAGCATCAACAAGCAGCAAGGACTCCTCACCCATGTGAGCTGCCAGATTCTATGCAACCAACAAGCTAGCCATTTCTGTGAGCCAACAAAGTCAAGAATGAGGTACCACTGGCATGTGCTGTCCTCTCCATGCCAGTTAGAAGCCATATTATTCCATGCTTTTTGGTATTAACAGTAACAGCTCATGCCAACACGCCAGCACTATTGGTCTTGCAAGAGCATCCATGAATGACCCTTGACAAAAAAATGTAATATTACAACCCAATCCAAGAGCACATTTAATGCTACAAAGGCCAGGAATGGGTTCCTATTCATCCCAGGACTCTTACCTGAGTGTAAGTAGAAACTGCTTGCTTCCACCTCGTTCATGCATGCCTTTCTCTTTTACGTTAGTGAATGAACAACACAGTCCCCAGAGTCTGATATTGGCTCCCATTCCTGCCTCCACCAGTATTTTGGCAGGATTTATGTCCAAAGACTTATGTATTCAAAGACTATGTATCAAATGTCATTATTTATTTATGCCATTGCATCTATTTATTTTGGTCTATCTGTGAACTCTGCATATATTCCCAAACTGTATCCCCAAAGCCCGGTGAACCTTCAAATCTTTCCATGAAACCCAGAAATTGGTTTCTGTGCTTGCCAAATGGCAAAAGCCTTTCTTTCCACAGAGGCTTTTCAGATTGCTGTTTTTTTAATTTTTGAAATATCCCAAGCATTCAAGACCTTTTTTCTCCCTCAGGACTTAGAAACCTTCTCCTGAAGTTTTCTCTGATGAGTAGAAATGGGCGATCTCACTGAACCCAGATATCAAGTTCTAAACCTCAGAGATCCTATCAGTCCCTTTGTAACTGAATAATAAATTCCCAGATGGACTGAAGGATTTGGTGTTTCTTCTGAAACCTGGAGGCATGCATTGTGTCGAGAGTCTTGTGTCCAGAGTCTTAACTAAACTTCAGGGATGAGAGAGAATTGTTTCCAGAAAAGGGCTAACTCATACACTCCATGCGAATCTGGAGGAGAGATTTGCAGGATTATTGTAGAAGGTCCAACCTTCGTGGCAATACTTAACCCAGCCAAAGTGCACTGGCACTCCCTCAATTAGCTTTAGCTTTCACTAACTACTGAGGCCTTTCTTAACTCCCTACTTCTGCTCCACTCCTGCCTCAAATCCCTACTCTTACTACCACCTTGACTTCTCACCTCGGTCCCGCCTTGGGTACTCCTCCAGTCATAGGACTAACTTCTTCTAGCCTGAGCTATAACATCATTGAACCCCTCAGAGGACCTAAACTCTCATACATATTCAGAAGTCCTTGGCCTGGCAAAACAGGTGGAAGCAAGACATCCATCCCTGTGGTATTTCAGAGGTGAGCAGGGAAATCCCACGTAAGCCTTCAGAGGAGCCTGATTTATTAGTCTGCTCTGGATTCATTCAGACAGCACCAAATTCAGTACAAAAAATGGGGTAATGGATTTACACTCCTCTTGGTCAGTAAGTTCAAGTGTCCTTTTAGGCAGTAAGTGGGTTGAAATCCACAGCCTGAACCCACACCTCAGGTCTCAGGGGATATCCAGGAACTAGGATATTGAACTGCCCGGAATAGCATCATTCTCCCTTCCATTCCTCTGAAGCTGCGCCACAGAACATAGAAGCAACCACAGTTCACGATTGAGAAAAAAAGATGAAATAAAAAGTAAAGCAGAGGAGAAGGCTTAATAATTTTCAAGTCAGAATTGGATTCCTAATCTTTCTTCAAATTTCTGAAGCCAAGTAATCCAAACAATAGTTTAACTCCGTAATATTCATTGAGCTGATTCGCATTTATGCTAATGTCATTTATGTCCTGCATTAACAGTTCATTTAAACCTTTTTAAGGTCTCTTTACATCTCCAAAGCAGTGTAAAGGAGCCATACCATAAGTTAGTGTAGGCTGGAAACATTTTCTCCATTATTATTTATTCAGCTTTGTGTGGATTTCTTTGGTATGGAAACTGTATGAAGCTTTAATTGAATGTGTCCCCACAAGTCCTAAAACATTACTACTATAGATGGTAATTTCCAAGAACTGTTCTCTAGAATTATTTATGTGCCAGTCTTGCTAAGGACATGAAAATTTTGCAAGTGAATATGAATTATCATACAGAATGCTTGGGCTTTCGCCAGGACTTGTATGAAATGAAAGCATTTACATAAATGAAAAGGATGCCTGATTTTTCTCATGGCTTTCTCGTATACTTGGAAAATTTTGCCAAAATGTTGCATCATGGACTGCGTCATACTTCTGTCTAGAGCATGCAGTTTGCAGTTCACCTCTGTGTAGAGAGCTAGCAAAGGGTATTTTTCCTAATGGGCCTTTGGATATGAAAAGACTCCAGTCACTGTGCCTTTTGTACAGTAGTGAATTCTGCCAGGGTGACCACCAGCTCTGCATCTTGCTAAGGTCTTTTTAGACCAAGAATAACCCAACACAACTCCAATAACCAAACTCCATTCCAAAATGGAGTGCTGCAGTAGTGGTTTTCTATTTTCTGTCGCCTGAGCAAGGAGTGTGCATGGCGATCACTGCATAAAGAGTTTCGCTGGTAAACTGTTTTAAAGCATTTTGTTTGGTTGTACCAACGCAAGTTCATCTTGCTAAGCTTTCGTCTTGATTGTAAACTGTTTGAACCACTGTAAATAAGAGCATCTATGGGATAAAATAACAATTGCTTTAAAAGGAAAATGTGGTATTTGCCTTCATGTAAAAACAATTCATCTGTAAAATCTCCTTATCTCCTTCATTCTTCCTCCACTGCTGAAATGTAGGGCACAGTAACAAGGCAATCAACCGCATGAACTTAGAGGTCTTTGAAAAACGAAACTGTCAAAGGAGGCCGTTGATTTTAGTAGTATCTCAAATGCAAATTGTTGATTATTCTGAATTTCCTTCCCAAAGTAATCACGCTGAAAAACAGGTCCTTTTATGTGGCTCAAAGCTATCTCGGAGTCTTACCACTGATCTCTGTGGGGCCAATTTTTCAAATTACCAGTGATTCTTGGAATTAAAACACCATATCCCACTTCCAGCAATATTTTGCAAATCCTCTGGCTTCCTTTGAACTAAATGCTCCTCAGGCTCCTACTTTATTCTTCTATCGGGCTCACATGTCTGAGAGGCACAGTCACTTATTATCAAAAGAAGGTAAATGTCTACTATCAGAGACAAATACATGTGGTGAGGCCTGAATTCATCCCACATAGCTATAGACAGCAAAGTAAGGTGCATGAATTAGAAGTGCAATACTCTAGATCGCCCATAGAGTCAGCAGAGAGAGAAAGGCATTTTCCAGATGCAGAAATCTTTACGTTAGACCTCTGGCTTTACTGGCTGGGAAAAGTGATAGGGCAGTTGTGTGACCAAGATTTGCTGCATGTGAGGACTTACCTGTCAATAACACTCCCCGAGACATGTATGCCATTATATGAATTAAGTGACAAAACAAAGGATAAGCTGAACAGTTATTTCGAGGATAAAGACTATGTAAGAATCTAAAAGTATTCCAAAATGTAAACACCTAGATCCATGTATCCCAACAGAATTAATTTTCTTATTCTTGTGTGTGATATCTTTTTTTTGCCTTCAAAAATCTGGGAAATCAACTACCACCTCCATAACATGCACAAGGGTCTAGGGGTCATTCCTTTAGGCATATTGCTGGAAAAAAAAAAATCTATTTTCAGGGTCATGGGTGCTGTTATAAGAGCTTATGGACAACAAATATTTCTTGTCAACTTGCAGCATTTGTTTCTGTTTCTTATCCTAAAAGCTGCCCATGCTGTCTCTTTTACAAATTAATCTGAAATTTCAAAAGACCACACACTTGGCTTTTCCATTATTTTTTTTCCAGAAGCCCCTAAAAGGGAGAGGAGCCTTGTTAGAATGATTTCTTTCCAGAATAGAGTTTGAACTGGAATTCCACTGGTGAAATGTTATTTTGTTCTGGCCAGCATCCATAAGTTCCATCTTCATATTAGAAGTTTATCGTCTTGTTTAAGCTGGAACTGTGTCCAGCTGGGGAGATGCCATTCACTTCTCTTCATCATCTTACTAAATATTCAGAGAATGAATTCAAACAGCTAAAAATATGTGGCTCATAATATGCAGCTTGAATTTATAGTAACACTATCCGCACGCTAATAAGGAATTTGCAAGCTATAAAGATGATTATCTTTGTCCTTAAAGATTTATGTCCTTAACCAGGCCAGTTCCATATTAGCAATGATATGCTAAGCAGCCACTCATTTTAGAACTGCCAATGTTTTTCCTACCCTCTTTATTTCAGCAAAGTGCACAAAGCTTAGAAATTCAAAATTAAACTGAGGTTAAGATAGAAGTTGTCATAATAACTATTTAGTTCATAAATTTAAAAAAAAAACAAAAACAAAAACAACCCAGATGTCAACCTGTTGTCCCATCAAATAATTTGAAGTAGGAAGTCCTGAATAGTCTTATTGCCATTGCCTGAAAGTGGATTAAAAAAAACTTCAGGAAATTACTTTTTTGACCTTAATAATATGTAAATTTTCATCTGATCTCTGCTGACAGTTCACAGTTCTTTGAGGTCAAATCCATTCCTTGGTTCAAGCTCTTGCAATTGTATATGAAAAAGGACATTGCTCTACAGGACTTAAGAACTTCCTCATGCAAATGCTTATCAGGAAATATTGCAGTCATGTTTTTCAAAACTATTCACAAGTGTAGTCCTTTGGCAGCAGTCACTTCACTCTCAGTAGCAGAGGTGACTTGGTACATTTGAGCTGATCCTCCATTAAAAAATTACGATCTGCTTAATAAAGTCTCACTTTCAGTGACATTTTATTTGCTAATTAGTCACCCTGTATGTTTGAGGTTAATTAGGAGATCAGCTGTGCATTTAGAGGATCCAAAATTTCAAGATGTACTAGAGATCAGAGAAATTAAGCGATGGAGATCAAGTCCCAGATTTCTTTTTCACTGGTTGAGTGTGAACAGTTAATCTGTAAACATGTCCAGAGAGCTCCTGCCTGCCCACACGGTACCTGTGGCTTTGGGACAGCAGCGGTGGCCTGCAGGGTCCCAAGAGTCATCGCCCTCCTCTCCAATGCCTGTGTGGTGCTACCAGCCATGACCACTGTTCCTCTCAAATCCTCAACAGCCTTCAGGCAATGAGCACGAAGTATGGACATCTCAGAGGCTTTAGCAAGAGTCAGAAATCTCAGAGGAGAGGACTTTGTCATTCCTAACCCTCTGTTTCTCTCATCATGAACCCTTATGTGCTTGTATCTGCATCACCTTCATACCTGAGCCTCCATCAGCAAACGGGAGAGCCTTGTGGTTTCTTCCAAACTAGTCAAATACTGTTTATCACTGTAGTTGCCCAGGACAGTGTGTTTTATTTTATACACCAAAGGTAGATTCAATTTGGCAATACATTTTCTTTAATAGTCAACCCCTCCGGTGCAGTAAAATACATTATGTTTGATGTGCTTGGCTATGAAAAGCTTTCCTTTTGCCAAGGCTACATTGTCTGAAGTCTCAAAGTAGGAGTTATCATGTTATTTGAGATGAAGGGCAGAATAATTTGTGATGCTTGGGCATGACACATGTAATTTTACACTTTATCTGTAGGTGTGATACTAGATTCTGCCAGAGTAGGCACCTGGTATCAATGTTCATTCTGGCATTAGTTCAGCAAAACTCACGACTCCTGAGAAAAAGCACACATTTCTGCATAGGAGAACAACCTAAAGCATCCAGAGATAGGCTAGCATTAGAAATGGGTGACCTACCCAGTAATTTGTGGGTGACAGGGAAACAGAGGTAGGTATTCCTCTGGGGTTTTTTTTGCTTTTGGGGTGATGTGGCAAAAGCAACTGCTATGTATCTCTGTCTGTGTCTTAACAATTGTTTGGAGAAATTTGCTTATCCTAATGTTTTAATGCAGTGTTTATCCTAGAGCACATTAAATAAAACCTCATTTTGCTCTTGGGAGATACTTTTCTTGTTATCTGCCTGCCATAGCTATTTGCTCCTGGCAAAGAGATCCTTGAAGAGAAGGAAGACTTTCATCACAATTTTAGTGGACTGAGAATTGCAGCAGTCTCCAAAAAACTGATTTTCTGTGGGCAGGCTAGGCACTGAGCATCAGGGGAGATCATTATTTAAAACCAGCACTGAGAAGGCCGTTGCTAGTGTCAGTGCTAGGATGAGTCATTTAAAATCATTCCTGGAGCTACTGTAGAACAAGTTTATCAGATTCATAGCCTGATGTGGATTATTAGCATGCAAGTGTGTGCTCCTCACAGAGAGAGCAGTTGCAGACTCTGGTCCATTTTTCAAGCTGTATTTCCAGAATTGAAATAATCCATTGTAGAAACAGACACTAGTTTAAAGCTGGGTCAGCTAGTGAAAACTGCCAGACAGCCTCATATTTCCATTGCAGGATATGAAACTTGTTATCCACATATCAGTATTTTTCAAACTGCAGCTTTTCTATAAAAACAGAAGTGTTATGCTGCACATAAATGGAGGTGACTGATTTCGCAGCACTTTTCTATGTACAAACAGCAATAAAAAATAGACGACACAGGATTTAGCAGGCCACGCTCAGAGTACTAGCCATAGCAGCATTGTTTCACATCTTTGGATTTATAGAGACAGACCAGTGTAATGAGAGAATCAGTGATTCATTTCACCCGCTAAATAAAAGAAGTATGTTCCAGCTGTCATGACTTGCCATTAATAAAAGCACCTGTGCTTTGAACTAGATAATCAATAACAGTCTCAAGTTTGGAACAGGTTTTTATGCATTTATGCACAGCTATTTCTTTTTTTTTTCTAAGTTTTGTTTCTTGTTCTTCACCAAATGTGAAAGAACGAGTCAAACATTGAAACAGCGAATCTGAATCTATCCCTGTTTTTCCACTGCCGTAAACTACACTTTTGAAGATCAAAGCCAGCATCTCACCAACTGAGGTTTAGGTGTCATTTGGCATACTGAATAAAAGTCAAGAGCTTTCCTTTAAGTGGTATCTTTAAAGCTATGTGTTGAGAAAGCTCTTTCTAATCCCCTCTGTAAATACCCTAAACAGAGCAATAATAAACCATATATGTGTCCTGTCACCTTTTCCTGCAACTATTGCAGCTGCAGCAATTTCTACTGTAAAAGACTCTTGATACCCCATTTGACAAGTCAGAATAAAGCAGCACAATGTGGCTGCGCAGCTTTGAATCACTGGAGAAAATTTGGAGCATGGTTTCAGGAATTCTGCAACTGCAAAATGTCACTGGATAATATTTGAATATTAAACAAATCTGAAAAAGTTATGCATGTCCATGTACACTTGTATTGACTTAGAGAGAGAGAGGCAGAAAAAACATGCTGTAATTGTTTGCAAATTCCTACAGATGTTTATTCATTTTCTCTGGATGAAACTCTATTTGGTATGTGATCAAAAGCAACTATATAAAGGAGTTTGCCTTCTTTAAGAGCATTCCTTCCATTAGTGATAGTATTAGAAGACAGGCCAAAGAGAGGATTTCTGAATGGAAATCTTGTTGACAGTTGTGGTAATCCAGACTGCAGTTGGCTATTTTTCCATGTGGTTGTTGGGCTGGGATTTTTGTTTATGGTTCTGGTCGGTCACATTTTCATGTTCTCTACAGTCTTTGACAGACAGCTTCAAACTAGAAAAGCACAGCTGTAATCCAAAAATATGTTCATATCTTCAGTTACCACAATCTTCAACTGCTTTCAGGAATTATTATGCTATGCAGTTTACGAAGGATACAAAAAAATCCGTAACAGCCATTATCAAATTCAGCTGTAACCTTCCTAGCAACACGGCTCAACCGAATATCTGTAAAGCAAAACTTTGGCTTTGCAGATCAGTGTAATAATGGGAGAGTTCCTCAGAGCAGGCCTAGCACAATAAAAAAGCACAATGCTATGGTTAAAAATGCTTATGTAGAAGTAGCCTGACTCACATGGCTTATCCCCATCTCAGAGATGCAAAGGTTAGAGTGAAAACATTAGATCATCTAGTCTGCCTCTAATTCAAACCATAGAATCTCATCCAGTTACTCCTGTATTGAAGTCAGCTGCTTAAGCTTGCCAAGAAAAATCTTCTGAAAAGATATTGAGCCCTGATTTGTGAAGAAGTAGTAATTCTTGCCAGTCAAGTTATTTGCCTATAATTTTTTCATTATACTCTTTGATGAAACTGAATTTTGGTTGGTGAGCATGTTAGGGAAATTCTAAAACAAAAAATTAGTTGCTTGCAGCAATGGTAAATTAACAAACTTCATCCTACTCATTCTATATACCTCCAAAAAAAAAATGCTAGAAGTGTTTTGCAAATAATCCTGTGACAGTTATAAAAAGAAGTGTTCTTTCCAGAAATTGTTGGAGAAATAGCGAAAAAATTGATAATTAAAATATCATGGATGACTGGAGGGTGGCAGGATGGACATAGGGCACTATGTACACATTTTCTCATGAGTGAGGTCCACAAAATCATGAATGTCTGAAAAAAAATTAAATACATGTATGCAATTTATAGTTAAAGATCCATATACAAATCAAGGTATGAGTCTTGCTGTTTATATTTGAGCTTAAAAGCCTTTGGGTTATACTTTAGGGTTTTTCTAATTTCATTTTTATGTGTTTTTAACTGTTGTACCCCACCAGTTCTAGATGCCTCACACGTACTAATGCAGAACTTTGAAATACTGAAGATTTCATAATGCCACCTGTTACAGTCAGGCTTGTAACAGTCTTGCAGAAAAAGTCATACACACACCCCTATTAATCATATTTACAGTGAATGAATCTGCCCTACTACTTCTGTACAGGCGGATCCTGCGCTTCACAGACATAGGTGCCAAGGGCTCGGTTTAGAATGGAATTTAACTTAAACCCTTCAATCAGTTTTTTAAACATTTCTACGAACAGCACTTGGCCCTATCAACAAAATTTAGCATATCAGACTAAAGGCCACTCGTTAACAGGTGCCACTGTAACAGGTGGCATTATGAAATCTTCAGTATTAAATAAACAATCTATCCCCAAATATTTCCCTGGCCAATTTTGTAATTTTAGGGATGTATTTACACAAAATCAGGCACCAAATTTTCTTTCTCAGCTTTTCTTGTTAAGACTTTCCCTCTCTTACAATTCTTGGAAGGGGAAGATAGAAGTTACATACAGCTCTTCTCTCAGTGCCCGCCAAGAAAAGATAGATCAAGTGTTCAGTTATATATATAAAGATACAGCGATGATCCCAGAATAAAACACATATCTTTATTGGCTAATGACTTCTTGGAAATTTAATGACATAGACCTTTGGAATAATCAATATTTCACAGAACGGCCAACAATGAAATAAGCCACAGCTGTAACAGTCTGTCTCAGAAGTTCATATACACTGCAGCCAAAGATCAGCAGAGAAGAGGGAGTTTTGGTCCTTCCTTTTCCACCTGACACCTGAGGCTGCATCTGACCTTGACTTTCAGTGGTTTTCTTTTCTTTAGTTCCTTTCAATGGTAGAATTATGTTTTCCTTAGAATGCAATATCAAAATAACTTCTTGTAGGGATATTTTTCCTGGCAAATCCTTTTGCATTAAGATTACAAAGATAAAATAAAATCTAAAAGGCATAGAACTGGTCTCACATCAGCAATAACTGTGCAAATAGGAGGTGACTGTCTTCTCTTTTAAAGTCTTGGGATGAGTAAAGGGAGATGGATACTGTCTACACTTTCTTTTTCTTCAAATTCCAGACTCTTAGGTCATTAGTAAACAGGGTGATACCGCATCTCTGCCACAGTGAGTGAAGTTTTACAGTCCGTGTTTAGAAACGAACATCCAGGAATATGGAGGTAATTTACGTTTCTTTAAAGGCATATGATCTGAATTGAAGAGTGCAGATGCTAATGAAAATAGAAAACAAGGAGACCCTTCCTGGAAAGGATGAAAATTTTGTCCTCACTAGTCCGCTGTTCTGGATGGCTTCGTTGATTCACCCTTCATGCACTCATCTAGCTAATTGATAGTTTTAAGTATACTTGCAAGCTTTTTATATTTCACAGAAACATTCCTCAGGGGTGCTTACTGACAAATAACAAGCTAAGCTGCTAACTAAAAAAGGAGTGAGGACACAGTATCTATGAATGGGCATAACGCATCTGGTGAAAATATGTTACAGCTAGAAATGTCAATAGTCCATTCTACATGTATTTTTAAAAAATGCAGTACAGAATACATACATGTATCAATGACCTATCTACCTATAGCTGCAACATCAAGGACAAAGACAAAGTAAAAAATGGCATCTGACATTAGAAGTATTATAAACTTTTCTGTTCTCTTACATCAGGGAGAAAAAGCAGGGGAAAAAAAAAGAACGGCCTAGTATTCTGGAGTCACGTATTCTGCTAAATCAGAACCTGAACCCTGATGGAGAATTACTCTCTGATGGGTAAAGGGGTTGTCAGCTCTCCAGGAAGAGTGCTCCACAGCTGTGGTTGTGCTATGGGCTTTACCAAAGGGTGTGCAATGAGGTCACTTGTAGTGACACAGGACTTCACAGGGTCGCCCTTCTCACAGAAAGTTTGCCAGGAACACCTGTGTTTTGTTTTGCATGCTAGTCTTTTATTGATTTTGCTTATGGGTTGTCATCCTTTTCAGGCTAGAAAGTTTCATAGAAGTCCCGAATTACAGAAATCAGCCTGGTGAACCTAATGTTGTGAAACACATTTCATAGAGCAAAACTCTAGGCTTAGTCTTGAAATCCTTGATTTAATTGTTACATGGTATAGTATGAGTGGACCAGCTTTTCAGATGGCATAAATTAAAGCAAGATTTAAACCAAATGGGTAGCTGGCCCCCATGACTGGAAGCAATAAAAACCAGGGGATCCTCATCTAAGCTGGAACAGACCAGACGTGCTGCCTTCTGCCACACTGCCACTGTACGGAGCTAATAGGATCTCTCCAGAGCTGCAGAAATTATTTGGTTATTCTACATTTGGGGGTGGAAGACTGTAATAACAAGTTGCCGTTAGCATCCATAGTACCTGTAGATTAAGGAGGGACTGACAGCTGGAGGATCTTCTCTTCTGACACCTCGCTCCCTCCAGAAAACCATGAATTTGGGGATGGACACTGGGCAGATGCTCAGCTGTGGCGCTGAAAGCCACAGAGCACTCACTAGTAACTGCTACCACCTCAGGGTCACAGCACAGTGTGACACCTCACGAGGAGCCAATGCTCTTGCAAATGAAATTCCTGTGTATTGTTGGGTCCCCTCACCTCAGCATGTTATGAAGATCAGGTGATACAACAACCATTCACAGAGCAGAATACATTTATGTAATGCCAGTGAAGCTCATAAAGTCACAGCAGGAGACGGGAAGATAAAATGTGTTCAGTGCTTAAGAAGTTGCTAAATATTTGGGTAGGGCGGTGGGATTCTTTTGGTACTTTCTATCCTCTACATGCAAATTGCCTTTAAAAGCTGTTTCAACCCAAGGCATGTTCAACGCTATTTCAAACAAGAAGTGAACTTAAATATTAAGTTGTGAGCTTATGACAGATGAATAAGAGAGGAAGAGGAAGAAATGGAAAGCAAAGTGAGTAGGAGGCAAAAGAAAATGGCAAAGCTGGGAGGTTTTTTTGAAGTTTGCCATGGAAAACAAAGCAGAGATAAAAGCTGCAGGAAAGCTCACTTTCCAAATGACCTGCTGTAAGAAGACATCCTCGAATGTCTAACCTAAGCTAGCTTTTCCGGATCATCAACGCATATGGCTGCCATACGGCCCATTAACACCCATAGGCTAGGTTGCTAGTGCCTGTGCTGACTGCTGGGGAGATCAGATGGCCTGATCCATATTACAAGTCAGGCTGGAATAACCCATGGTGCTGGGGTTGGCTCTGTCTCATGGTCTGCCTACGAAGCAATCTAGTCTGCATGGAATTTCAAGGGGTGTGGTGAAAATCACAAAAAATCCTATCTCTAATACTTTTATTTTGCTTCAAGGCAAATTGTTTGCACAAACTTTCCTTTTGATTTCTGTTATCCAAATAATTCCAGCTTAAATTGGAACTCAGCTATTAATCTGATAATGACACGGCTGAGATGCATTCTCTGATGATTGATCTCAAATGACTTACAAGGCTTTACTTTACCTCATTGTCTGCATTCCTTTCCATCTAGAAGTTCTGTCAGTATTTAGCGCACACACAAAACCCCCTCAAATATAAGTATTAAGATGATTACTATGTACCTGGAAATATCCTTTATTTTTAATTTTGTTTTATTTTATTTTTAGCTTCAAAGCTTTCCCAGGAATGAACACCTGTCTTTCACAGCATTACAAGAAATAGTCGGGTACCTCAGATGCTTTGTTGTGTCAAGTCCTCTAATAGGGACACTGTGAGTATAAGTCACATTTTAATTAATGATCAAAGCAAAGGACACCTGTAAATTTTGGTTCAGTTTCTTCAGTTCTTTGATATCAGGTTTATCCATTAGAAAAAGACTCCTTTGATGCATATCCTGCTGACACAAGGTATCTTTCATGCCTAGATGCCACAGTGACTGGAGACTTACAAATGCCGAAACAGAACAGGATGAAGAGAATACTATGTTTTTCCCCCATCCCATGTATCAGTTTAAATCTTATCTCTAAAAGCAGCAAAACTCACCATCCTGTACAGTCTTCTTTTACTCCAGTGACTGTAATTTCCGTTGAAGACCGCAGCTGCTTTAGAAGGTGCCATTAGGAGGTCTCGTTAGGGTCTGGCCCTGAGAGTTAGTGACAGATTTGTGCAAAGCTTGCAGCCTGCTCACTACCCAAACCAGCACCAAGATGCTGCTGGGGAAGGGAGGGACAGGCAAATGCCAGCCCCTAAGACTGCCTCCCCACTTCCACTGCAAAAAAAATGATGAGAAACCCCAGCTCAAACCTCCATTCATTTTCAGGGGAGCTGAGAAAAGGGGTAAAGCAGTAGCTCAGGCACTCCCGTCAGCCAGTGTAAGCAGTGCACTGTTATGGGGGGGACTGGCAAACCCCGCACCACGTGGATGTGGTAACATACCCTCCTGCACGGAGGGGACACAGAACCCACTTTCAGGCTTTGCAAGTACCGGAGGGGGAAGGTTGAGAGTGACTGGTCCTGATTAAATAAAAAAATGATAGAAATATCACACAGCTTCACCTAAAAGATGAGTTTGAAAGCTATTGATCATTTATCACCTGGCATGTGGCAGAGAGATCAGTCTGACATGCGATAACTGAGGATGATCACATCAGCAACACAGCTACCCAAAGAAAGCCAGAGTCAAATCTCTTCCTCAGAAAGTACCTAAGTCCTGTAGGTACTAAGCCCTAAAGTTCAAAAAATGCCTAGCATTTTAGGTGCCTGAACTTTGGAACGTCTATTTCAAACTAAGTCTAAAGACTCAGAGAATTTCATGCAATGATTTAAAAATAAAGTATGCACACATATTGATAACTATATGGATTCTTTGCCTAACTTTGCCTATCCAAAAACTAGGTAATTATCCTAAATAAATCATCCCGGTTTCCTGCACAGTCAAACATGAGCAACAGGTACCTTCAGAGTGCAATGGCCTCTGTCATGGGAAATGATTCACATTTTGAAGGTGCCTGACTTTATATAGAGAAAATTGAGTGGTCAGTGACTGAGTTAAGTGAAATGAATCCCATTGCAAAGTAAAATACAAGCAATTTGCAAAGGGAGAGTTTAGCTGAAAAGATGATTGGTTTTTAGAGGCAAGAAAAAGGATTTTAACTTAGCTGGGTCCAGTTTGTCTGCATTTAGCTCTCATCTATTTCTTTAAACTGAGTTTCAAAGGAAACTACACTCCAAAAGTTGATAGGTAAAATGTTTATCTTCCAGAAATGAGTGATTTTTGTTTGCTTTCCTACATGAAAACAAATGTGCAAATCCTTAGTAGAGAAAAGCTTTGACGAATGTGATAGCAAATCCATCAGCATAACTTCACACAGAATAACTCCTGGAAAGGACAAAGACTGTCAGAAACGCTCCCACACCATGCAGATCTTATAGACTCTTTTGAAGGATCTGGAGGGTCAAGGTGAAATATCAAATTCTCAGCAACAGCACTATAAAATAAAACATAAAACTTCTGATTATTTTAGTGTCAGAAAACCATCAAATCAGACCTGAAGCAATACAGGAACGTCATATGTTTTAGACATCATCTGCTTTGCTGTATGTCTGTCTCTGCCTGCAAGGGAAGGAAGGAATGTACTTAAAAAGGAATAGAGAAGAGAAAAAGGGTAGAAATATCTCTCTACATGTCATACTTGGGAGAGGGGAAAATAACATTTCAATATGTCTTTAGAAAATATTTTCTGCATTCTCTTTCCTTAACTGGAAGATACAGAATTGAACATCTTCCTGTCTAGACCATCCCTCCTGCAGTATCTCAAGGCTTTGCAGTCATCGGTGGATTTACCTTCCCTGCATCCCTGTTGATGTAGGAAAGTATCATTACTCTTTTTTTACGGATGGAGAACTGTGACACAGGAAAGATTTAAGTATCTTCCCCAAAGTAACAAAAAAGTCTGAAGTTAAGCCAAGAGTTGAGCCCTGTTCTGTTGTATCATAAGCCAATAACCTCCTCACTAGACCATCGTTCCTATTCATCTTGCCCTAATCTGAATCTTATAGCCAGAAAACTGTGCCTGTTCTTTTGCCAGGGACTCCAGTAATGTTTTGCATAGTTATTGTCACTAGTCCAACAGACTGCAGACAACACTTTTTAGATACTACTTCTTTTGTTGGTAAAGCTGCACCTCTGACCAGAGTGGGCTTAATACCTAATATAGAGCAGTTCAGGAATTTTTCCATGAAACTTTGGGAAAAAATGATTTGTTATAACCAAAATTTTCCATACCGTCTTGCCATGTTCAACACAAGCTTTCTGCAGAAGAGTTTGTGAACCTTTAGAAGGAATTGATTTTCAGAGAGATTGCTCGGTTCACAGCCTGCTGGTGAGGGCACTCTCCCAGGGTTTGTGTCCCTGCCCTGACTCATACAGACAAAGTAGGTTTTGCAGCCCCCATGAGCTACAGGCAGTTTTGGCATAAGGGTCTCTTGCTTCTGAGTAAAAATTCTGCTGAGTTTCAGGTTCATCAAAGGAAAATCACTAATGTTTCTAAACCCTAGAAACTAATTAGAGGATGGACAAATTGGTGGCTAATAGAGCTCCCTTATCTCTGCGTCCACAATAAGGTAGGTTTAATCTAGATCTCTAAGGCATTCGATCTGATGGGTTTAAATAGTTCCTCTTCTGGGACAATAAGAGTGTTGGTGAAGATATTCATACTGTCAGTTCAATTTATTCTCTGTTTTGTCGAAAAGCCCTGTTCTTTCCATCATCTGCACTGCGTATATGATGGTCTGCTCCCAGGCTCCAATCTGCAGTTCTTTTGGCCAGAAACCCAGGCAGGGAAGAGCAATGACTTTGCTGCAGGCTTGCACACTACCAGCAGTACAGATGCAGTTGTGCCAAGCTTCTCTCTCCCTGCACAGTGCAGAAGGAGCCAGTCCTTCAGCAGTATCCCAGCAGGACTCACAGTCCTCACCTTGCACTCAGAAGTCACTGCCTCAGCGATCTGCTGTAAAATCCCAAGTTGCTGACAAGCAACCCTCCTGCTGTTCAGCTACCTAGCTTATTGACTCCAACCCAACAAAAAAACCCAAAACCCCAAAAGTCAAGATTTCTCAGAGCAGAGAAAGGGAGCAAGGTTCCAGAGGAGACTCAACCACTTTCTTGCATAGACCACAAAGGAGCATAAATAAACCCAGTAGCAGTATTTCTATCTGGAGGCACAGGAGTGACACTCAGGGGCAAGGGCTCAGCTTCCTGCTCTGTTGCAGACAGCACGCATGATCTCTCCTCATCTCTAACACATACACAAACAGTATTCCACCCAGACTGACAGTAGCCTCTGTACAGCTCCAAGCAATGTGTTTGTGCAGGAGGGGTTCAATCCTTGGAGGGTGCCTCTAGCTGTTGCTGTCGCCCCAAACTGTGAGGAGCAAGCATGAATTCATGACCTGGGTCTGCAAATGGATTGTCTGAACTGTGCTCAGGCAAACAAAGATTTTAGCTTTTGAGGGGTTTTGTCCTGAAATACAGAATTCCCTACTTTGGAAGGAGGGGAGGGGAGTGTGGGGAGGAATGGGGAGAGCTGTTTGGGTTTTTTTTTCATGTGAATTGTTTTATGTGAACTAGTTCTGACTCCCTCATGAAGCAACACAGACCTGACAGACATGCAGTTTATCAGCCATGCCTCTGATAATGAAAGAGGTGTTAACTGAAACAAAGCCATTTTGCAGAACATTAATGCCCTCAGAAGACTTGTATCTGCCTTTCATTGATCTAGGTAGGGAGGTAGTGCTGAGCAGCATTGCAGTTAACCCAGTGGAAGCAGATGTACTAATGTACATGCGTAAGTTGGACCATAGAAATGGGGTTAACATACACAACTGCACTGGCAAAATAACGCAGTAATGAAAGATGAGTTGCTTGAAAAGGTAGTTTAAATTTCTGCCCTACATTGTCTTCAACAGCCAAAATCTGATAAATTTTGTGATGAAATTGTTCACTGTCCCTTTTCCAACATGGAAGGTAAATACCAGTCTGTCTCAACCATCTCAAATGATGAGGTGCCCTCGCTGCCATTGTGTCAGCATCCTGCAGGGAAGAGGACTGGACAAATACTCACCAAGAACACAGTGCTCATTCAACAATAGGAAGCCAAGCTGATTTCACTACTGAGGACAAGCACAAAACTGCAGCAGCTGGGACACCAATGACACTGCCTTTCTCCCAACTCCTTTAATCCTGATTTCTAATAGTATACTATGGACTGCGCGGTGCATCTGAACTCCCTCATGGGAGATCCTGCACAGCTGGATCTTCCCCCAAGTTTGTGTGCAGCACCTGAACAGACCAGAGAAGGTTCTGTGTTCCTCTCATTATACTTAAGGAATCTTGGAAGAATCAGTGGCACAGGTTTTAGAGACAGCGAGAGTCCAGAAGGATGGCTCAAGTCTTCTGTCATAAGCTTCAATGCACATCCCACTAACAAGAATAGGCCATCAAATGTCAAACATCCAGCTCTAACTTTCCGAATTTTAATGTTATTTTTAAATATCCATGTCATTCCTACTAGCAGGATAAAACCAATTTCCATTAACTTAAACTGCAAACAGACAGTAACTTCTGTCTTAAAAAAAAAAATATGTTTTTTTCTCATGACAGGCTGGTCCTTTCCAGAGGGCTGGGAATCACATGTCAAAGATTTCTGTATTGATGAAGACAATCTTTTTCCTCTCCCCTTAGAAAGATGCTGCGAGTATCTCCATATTAGCCATCTTATTTCTCTCATTTTACAGTTGTCTTCATTTGTATCAAAATTCCAATTTGTAAACAGTAAAACTGAGTATAGCTAATGAGGCACAAATCCAGGAGAAAGGACTTTATCATACCTTCAGTACAAAAGTGTTATTGAAGTATAGTGCAGACTCTGATCTGAAACTGTAAAGGTCAATCTTTAAATAACTAGGTCTTTGGGGATCTGACCTATCCAGGAGCATTTTAGCTTTCACTGGACTTTCTTGTTCAAATTCAGCTCTCTGGAAACAGAGCTGCGTCCAAGAGTACATCAGCGGGGCAGAGCTATTCTTAGAATAACAAGTCAAAATCTGCTTGTCTCAATACTCCTCACATTGTCACCAAAACCAAGGACTGCAGCTGTGGATGCTGTTCCTGTTGTGCAGTACTGCAGCACAGCTGGCGTTTCATTCCCTACACCCTATGATTTAGTCTAACCACATTCAAGACAGGAGGAAGTAGTACAATTCCCAGAGCCCTCCCACTCTCAAAACAGATGAGTTGCCATCCTGCATCAAACACTCGAAACACTGAAGGGGGTAGCTGACCATCAATTTTCCTATTACCCATAGAAATAGCTTCTTGTTAGCCCTGACTTGGATTCTGCCAGGTCCTGACAAAATCTGGGAATGGAATGAATGTATATGTGACACATATGTGCAGGAGGTGAGAGGACAGAGATGGTAGAGGAATGGCAGGAAGAAATATCCAGGTTCTCAAGTCATTGGAAGAAGTGGGCATAGCAAGCGAGCAGCTCTAGGGATCCCAGGTCACTCATAAAGGACAGCAGGGAACAGCATGGTTCTCTGAAACTCTCACATTAGGGCAGCGAGATGTAGAAGAGGCTAACGGGTTGCAATGTTTTGTTCTGGGAAAGGGGAGGAGGGGTTAATCTCCAGCCCCTGTTTCCTCTCACAACATCACAGGTGTGCCTAAAGAGCAGTGTTGACAAGGTAAGCACAGCACAGCAAATGGATGAGCTATAATTATTCCTAGGCAGATTGTAGACTTAATTGCCCAGAAAATCATCCAAAAAGTCTCTGGACTGTTCACATCTTAAGGCCTAATGCTGAATGGCCCTTTTGTAGCTTCAACCTGAAGGTCATGCATGAAGTCAGCGAATCATGTTCAAGACGAGGAGGCTCTGACTTCTACATTTGTACCCTCTTCCACTCCACAGCCTCTAGAGCCCCAGACAGAAGGCAACAAAAAGTCTGTATCGTTACAAAGCAGAATGGTTTGGTTTGTTGTTATTACTAACACTTTGTCCATTATTTTTTGAAAATCCATTATGGTTTTAGATGAACTCAGAGCTAACATACCTGCAAAATATATTCTCATTTGCAGAGACAGTCACTTTAGTCACTTGGCTGACTCTTCTGCAAAAGATACCCATTTTTTCGCAAGGATGGGTTTGTATCCAATAAGTCCTTGGTAGCATGCTTACCATGCATTCTTTGTAAAGCCAGCCCTTAATTGTTAGTTTGTTCATAAATATACAGTGAAATGAGACTTACATAGTCTATGTAATCTAGAACCATATTAAGTCAATGGAAAAACTCCTGTTGACTTTCGTCACCTTTGGAAGGGCCCCAGCGTTATCCCAGTGAGACCTTCCAAGGCTTTGAATTTCCAGTATTGTCACCATGGTCCAGTCATTACCAAAAAGAATATGAAGACAACCCCAGATGATTTGCTATTTTTATTGTTGCCACATTAAGAAAATAAAAATAAAAAAGAAACACACCAGAAATATACTGTGCAAAATTGTAGGGCTAGTCCACACAGAAAGATTTCAGAGTAATGAGTGCTTTCTTGCCCTTCATTCAAGGCCAAGACTTACTCAGCAGTTCTCATTGCTATTAAACCAGCCAAATCTAAATTTTTGCATTGTTTTCAAAGGAATTAATCAAAACGCTTCATATTTTTAAAATCACAAAAATAGTCACAATTGTTACCATGCTTCCCTTGTGTCTGCAAGGACAATGAAAAGATAACCATCAATATAACCATATTAATTACAGCAAAAAATAAGGAACGAGGAAAGACATAACTTACTCAAGGCTGTAAGCAAAGGTGAGAACTGTCCCTACGTCCCCTGACTCCCAGGTTAATGTGCTAACCACTGAACCTCACTTTTCCACAAAGCTATAGCTTTAAATTCTCTGTGTGCTTTAAAAGTACACAAAACCTGTATAAAATCATAAAGAATAAAGCAAATGTCAAGGTTTCAAGAAATATACCTCAAAGCATTTTTATTATCTCAGAGGGGAAGCATTCTTAATGTCAAGCAAGTGAGCTTTCTGTTGCCAATGAATTTATATTTGACCATATCTGAAATAGAAGGTTTTTGCTGTGGTTACAAACCTGAAAGTATTTCAGTGGCTTGCAGTAAACTGCAAACAGTCCCTCAGTTCTATGGCCTAACACCGCAGTATGGCATTGACAAATGTTAAACCAAAGCCGGGATTAAATACTGCGCTTTATAAACCAGCTCTCAAATCTTGTAGTAGTGGCATTTCAATAGTAAAAACAACATAATCCAGCACAGGGGGTCAACGTGCAGGAGGGTCATCGTGGAGAGCCTGACGCTTTCCCATGGCAGCAGCGTGAAATTCCCCATTCCTCCCGTCCATTCAGGATTTCTCAGCCACAAGCCACTTACTTAGCTGTGTGCCAGGAGTGTGCAGCTGCAAAAGCAAGTGGAAAGCTCAGCCAAGTAGCTCTTCACAGGGCATTTAGACATATAATATTTTAGACTTGCGAGTGTGGTCTTTTAGACCAGACAAAACACAGAGGCAGCCTTTGCGCACTGTGGCCAGCAGGACACTCTGAAGGTTTCCGGCTACAGGAGATGAAGAAAAGTAAAGCACTGCAAATGTCATCAATGCATCATGACTCCTTTCTGATCATGATAGTTTATATTTGTTAATGTTATGTATGAAGCATAACTGAGGCCTGAAAAAGATCAGAGCTGTGTTATGCCTTGTTATTCAGGCAGACACACGCAAACAAAAGAAAAAGCAAGTGGAAAAATCCTGCATGCTTTTTTCTATGGCTATAACTGTCAGTCTGAGAAAGATCCTATTTTAGTTACATACTAAGGAAGCAGTTTTGTGGTGGAATTTCCAGAGTTTATGAATGGCACTGTGTAATGCAGTTGTTCACTGTACCCAGCAAGTTGGAAGGACATTTCCAGACCCACGTTCCCTTTGCCCAAGTCAGTTTGGCTTAGTGACTGTCCCCATTCCTCTCCTCCTGCACCTTCACATGATGTCTGGTCTCTTTAGGAAATTTCTGTATTCCCTAGTTGTCCTCCCTCCTTGAACTCACAGCGAATTACTCTCCCATACACTTTTCCACATATAGCCATCACAGACACCGAGAATAGATTTATTTGAGGCACAGTTATACTTCTCCAGAAGAAATCCAATTCTCAACAAATAATCTGTGATGATAGTGTATTGCATGTGGCATATGACCAAAGAGTCATATACCATAATATGGAAAGCAGTTCGTCTCCTTCTGGTAAACCATCTTAATACATGCTTACTGTCATGGATAGATTGCTTTTGAGTGTAGAAGACCAAGCAGGGATGAAAGAGAGGATAATGAAGATTTCTGGACCTTCTAAGACCTAGTAAGGATTTTCACTAATTCCAGTTTGGTCTTCTAATGTTAGTGAAGCATAACTGAGTGTGAGAACTTGAACATGATCTGTCTCCTTTCCCATAATCACCTTAGCTGCACGTGATGCAGAATGTGGACTGAGGTCAGTATCTCCAAATAAGGCTTCCAGTTAAGTTCCCTAAATCCTATTCTAGGCAGTTAAATACATTAGCTCTTTCTAGAGGTGCCAATTCCTGCATATTCAAAGATAATAAACAATCAGCTGTATATTTTTTGAGAGAGAGAATTTTAAACTCCATGTGTATGTTGAGTTTATCCTCCCTAATGAGTTAGCATCAAAACAATCTTTCTCACAGAAACACCGCTGAATCATTGACTTCAGAGAACATTTAAGTCTTCTGGCAGGAACATGACATGGTTCCCTAAAATTATTTGGTTAAAACAAGCCAAGTGATAATAGATACCACAAAATTTCCAATTCTTGTTATGATTCATGGTCCTCATCTTTTCATTATTTTCCCATTAGGAAGCCAAAGGTAGAGAAAGCCAAAATATTATTTCAATGATATAAGTGAATCTATCAGATCAGCAGCCAGAATATCCTGCTGCGGACATACTGCCTGTTGCCGACACTAACAGTAAGTGTATTGATCTGTGTTTCAAGTATAGGTTTTACTGAAAACCTGTCAGGCAGTTTTTCCAAGGTCTGAGTATATCCTATGCTCGGAGTACTGGATACCTCACAGGTATCCTGTGGGATTGTTTAACTTTCTCCAAAACAAAACTTATGCAGCTTAATTCTCACACCACCTCTCACGGTGAGCTGCACTTTGTTGTGCAAGTTCGGTGTGGCAGTGAATGACAGAATTGAAGCAGTGGGGTACGTATTTTGAGATCTTTCCCAGTGAGGCTCACAACCATATTTTAAAATGGACAAGTGACATCATTTAACTTTCAGGTCAGCAACCTTTTTCTCTTTCTTTTGGCTTCTGCAGCAAGTAGTCTTTGTCTTTTTTTCTCTTCAGTTTCAGGGTGTGGAGAATACTTAGGGAATGTGTATAGTTCATGCTGCCACACATAAATCTGATGCTTCATACATAAATATGATGCTTACGAGCACATTCATGGAACACTATCTCCACCTCCATTTTGAACCTTTTAATTTTCACGTATTCAAGTAAGGATTACTGCTGAATTCTGTAATGTGAAACTCATTCTTCAGGGCCTTTTTGAAATGCTCAATAGTCTGTATAATGTATTTCTTGCATTTTATTAGAGAAGTAGAAATATTTATTGAAATTATGTATTTCACCATTGGAAACCTATAAAAACAGACATGCTTCTGTATGCTACAATTTTATATAGTGATATCTCATTTTCATATGACTTTACGAATATAAATTACACATATATATCCATACATATACATTAGTGTGCACACATGTAAAAAAATATAGAGATTTATATAAAACCAGGTGACTCAAGGTTACATCCAGACTGAAGAGCCATAAAAGATAACTCTGCTTTTACCAGAAACGTCTCAATTTGCCCTTTATTCTGCCTTGCTTGTAACATATACATATCTATGTGTATTAAGATATATTTTTATATAAACGTAAGTATGTGCATATGCATACTTATATATATATACACACAATATATGGGTTAATCTTACACATTATACATGCTTTTTAAATCCCCAACACGTGACACATGAAGCTTTCTGTTTGCGTGAGCAGAGGCTTCATTACAAACCATGTTAAACTTTGTCCTTTCCTCTAGAAAATAGAGGAGTTCACAAAAGTCATGTAAACAAAGCGTGGCACTAACACAACCTGTTAACATAATGTCACACTTACCTGATGTCACCATCCGTCCACTTCTGTGTTTAACTTGTCGGCTCTCCAGGATGGAGCGTGTCTGGATGTCGTGTGCCAAGTGCTCCGTGCAGTCAGTCTCTGCACCATCCCGTTGTTGGCAGGTGCTGCGATACACAGAGGCAGTGTCTTCATTTTCTGCCAAGTGCCTACATGGGAGACACGGGATGGCATTGACTCCTGTTCCTATTACTCCCTAGAGACAGTTGTGAATTGTTAACATACCCGAAAGCTTAAGTTTCACATTGCGGTTTTCTTTTCCTAGGATATGTTGCTGTAATACATCTCTCGGTGGTATGAGGTTGGCTTGCATCATCGTTAGATCACTTCTCAGTCAGCAACTCATTGCATTTGGCAAATCCCACTTATTACATTGTACCTTGCTCCGGGTAGTCCCAGTCTTGCTACTGCTCTGACAGGAGGGTAGGGGAGGTTTTTCATGGGTGACGTTGAGGACAATGGATTGTACCCAAAAGAGAGGGCAAATTTCTTTAACAGCAACCTGTTGACTGCTCTGGTCACACTATCATTTATTACACTGTCTAATGGCAGTGCAAGCTTTCCTGAGTGGGTAAGCAGGACCATCTTCTTCTGATCTTTGCCGTTACACTGAGTGACTCTCAGACCTGCTCCCTGCGCCCCCCCCAAAAAAAACCTGTCAATAGCATGTTCAAACACTGAATGCTATAAACAAAGGTGTTGGCTTATCTTAGGGCCAGTTTATCCCTGTAATAGATGCTGAAAATATTTCTTCTGCCTTTTATTATATTATACAGGTTCAACTTTTTTTTAATATATCCTTTTATGCAAAAGAATAGATATTAATAGATAATAGATTGTGAAGTTATTTACTCCCAATTCTCTATAAAATAGTAGGTAGAATAAATATTTGTGCCTCCTTGTTTAAGAGCAGGCTTGTATACATTCTACACCACACTAGTATATGCAATGCTGAGAAACAGTCATGGTCACCAAGGACAGCTTCATTTCATTGCAGGTTTTCCTGCATTTCTCATTAGATTTAAAATAGCTTATGGTACCACACACCATGATTTCCATTGAAAATACTGGCTCATGACCTATGTACAAAGTATTTTTTTCCAGTCATGTGTGAGTATCAACAGTTCTGCTTAAAGAAGAAGGGAGCTGGTGTCACTACTAAAAGAAAATCCTTAAGAGCAAGAAGAAAATTTAAATGGAAGAAAAGAGGGAAGGAAGGGAAGGGAAGGGAAAGGAAGGGAAGGGAAGGGAAGGGAAGGGAAGGGAAGGGAAGGGAAGAATACAGTTAGCTCTGATACACCTTGCTCATAGGTCTCAGCTGAAGATTATCGCTATCCCAGGGCTGCACTGAGGGATGTGAAGCCTTCCAGACATGTTTGCACAACAGGAGCCCATCTTGCACTGCTGCTGACACCCGGCACCCTGAGTGGGGGCAGAAGAACTCATGCTGCACTGACCCAGCCATGACTCTGATCTTCCCACTTCAAAGGAGGAAGACTCCCGCAGAAGTCAGGCTGGGATTCCTAAACTGTTTTTCACACAACAGATGAACAGTGTTTGATAAACCAGAACATATAGTATAATGCCTCAAACAGCATATACTAATTAAAAACACAGAATTATGCACATTTGTAATGAGGATGCTGGAGAGGGGCATAGGGAGAGGAACTCCAGCGGTCACAGATGATTCCCAGCAGCCACAGTCATGGTGCAAGGGAGCTGTGCCTGGAGATGTGATGATACAGAGGAAGGGCTACTGAGGAGGAGCAGAACAACTGAGATGTTTAGAACAAAATTTTACAGTGTTTAGGCATTGTTGCCACCAGGAACAGGCAAGGGGGAAGGTTAGCCAGAACATCAGGCAGCATAGGGTCCAGCTCTCTCTAGCTGCCTCACAACTTCATGTGCAGAAGATGGCAGAAGGGCTTGCAGTTGAGGACACAGGCAAGGCACCTTCAGTGCAGCATGTTATCAACAAATAACATGGTGTTCTGAGGCCTGCTGTGGGTTTCCTAGGAATACCACACAGCCTGTTAGCCCCTGAGAATCAGTTTTGAGCCTGTGAATTGCCCACAACATGCTCCAGCACAGCACAAGATCGATGTATTCAGGTTAGTCTATATCCACCAGTTCTGGTACCAGCCACAGCATGATGGCTTTCACTGTGGCTCTACAGTATGTGTTGAATAGCACTGAATATCAGCACAAGTGGAGGCTCTCAGCTGGGGTCCAGAGTGGGACAGCAAAACCACCCCAACATATCAACTGTAGAACAAAAAGAGTGAGGATCAGCAAAACTGCACCTGAACACAAAGGTTTATTCTTCAGCCTCCCTGCGAATAGCGTTGCTCCATCCACATCAAGTTGCTCAGAGGGAATTACCTGCTTTCAGGAAACCCTAGAAGTCTTATAACCAGCCATTCAGCATGAGGCATCACTGCGATCCCCTTGCCACACCTGCCCCTTGTACTGGGGACAGGGTTTACCACCAGAAGGTCTTTTGCCCCAACCCTTCACCACTTTCAGATCCAGAACTAAAACTGGTATTTGTGTTTGTGCTCAGCCTTACTCTCTTCCTTTGTCTTATCCAATAACCTGTTTTCCAGAAGGTCCATTTGCAACCCATCCTGAGATCAGTCAGGTGCATGTCTTTATGTAGCAGTGGCATAAATCCTATGTGTGACTGTGTGGGTGCTGTTACCTCCTGTTATGGCCCTCAGAAGTGGGTTTACCCACACAACGTGAGGAAGGAAACACAGAAAAACCCACAGAGAAGACGGAGATCAAAGTTAATGGTAGGATTACCAGATTTTATAATGACTGTATAGGTCTGGAATATACAGGGAAATTAATAACCTCTATGTTTTAATACAGGACATGGAATTTGAGACTATAATACAGAAAACCCCATATTACATGGCATGTCTGGCAACCATAACGTTATTCTAGGAAAAGCAAATTTTATGCTTAAGCGTGCCACAGAATTCTTCTGTGATGCTGAGTAAGTCACTCTGAGCAGATTTTCCCTCATCCTGTGTTCCTCGATTTTACATCCTTCCCGTTCCCCTCAGGTTGCCTCCATCTCTTCATTGCTAGTGCAGCAGAAGGAAGAACAGCAGGAGCAGAGGATATTAGACCTTGCTATTAGATGCTGTGCCATAGCCGTACATGGTAACAGGAGGAGAAATTGCAGGGAAAGTCATGTTCTTCTCCTGGAGCCTTGGGACAGAGGATGCCCAGTGCAGATGGCATCTTCATAAACCTAAGTGCCAGGTTTCTGCTGAGCAAATAAGAACTAAGGTTTCAAGAAACAGATAACTCCGCCAAATCTGGACACCTCTTTACAGATAGGAAGAAAAATGCACACCATTTTTGAGGAAATTTCCAAAAGACCTCAGGCCAAGGTTCCTACCCCAGATGGAAAATGTAAGTGTGCTCAGGCCATCTGACATAAGTAGCTGAAAAATTGAGTCTTGTAATGGAAAAGCTTAAACCAAAGAGACTTTTACTTGCCTTGCTCACAATAATTATATTAAAACAGAGGCCTTATACAGTACTTATTATTTGTACCTAAGGTTGTGGTAAATTTTTAAGCACCACTAGACTGAATTTAGAGGGGGGAAAAAAGCTTTTGTATGAAGTAGTGAAGTAATTTACACAAGATTCCACATGAGATTGAAGGCAAAACCAGACACAGAATGATAAGTGGAATCCTGCACTTAGGAAAAAGGAAATTTTGCATCTGATTTCCACAGGATCAGCCTTTCTATCCATGGTCACCCATTAATAGTTCAGATTCATTTTGCCCATCCATGAAAGAGAGCTGACTTTCACATGAAATGCAAAGGGTTTTTTAGCAGTATTTCTCAGTTTAGGACAGGTGGGGCTAAATAATGTTTTTATTTAACTGAAATGTCAAAAGTTATTTTATTTAAGCATGTGTAATTATTCAAACTGGAATTCAGCCAGGTCACTACAGTAAGTGTCCCTCTTTCACTATGCAAAGACATGTATCCCTATTTAATGCTGGGTCTGACAACTTCAAATCAGAGGAATTAATTAAACTATTAAGGAAATATAAACCAAAACTTTCAAAACTAGATTTTCCTGACTTCCCGTTTATAAAAGGGAACCTGCCATGTTTTCTATACATTCAGATGTTTTTCTTGCATTTAGAGGGATAATATTTTTTTTTTAATGGAATTTGTATGAGGTTCTAAAAGAAATGCCCTATGCATAGGAAGTCCATATGGTATGATTACTTTGGCATGGAACCAGAAGGTCTTTCTGGTTTGATCTTTAACTTCTCCTGAGCCTATTAAATAACTGTTAAACTCTATTTCTAGCTAGTTAAACTCCTGTACTGGGTCAGAAGCTATTTCTCACAATAAGAAAAAAAACCAAGTCTAATAATAACTTGTGATGGGCAGGTAGTGAAATACCTCTTTCTTCTACTCTTGGAACTTGTGGGTGCCTGCAAAATACTTAACAAATGCCTGGTAACCAAATCTGTCTAGTATCTCAGTGTTCACTCATGTATCAAACATTTAAAGATATAGCCAAGACTCCTGCAAGATGAGTATTATGGATGCACAAAATTTTCACCAAAATAAAACAAACAAAAAATAAAAATAGACACCCTCTTGAGACCACACAGACTTTTTTGATCTCTCAAACTGCTGCCACAGAGCTAGAAATCTGAGTTTGGCCCCTGCCTGTGTGGGAAGTCAGAGAACTCAGTGTAGAGCTCCAGAAAGCGCCATATTGAAATACTTGGTTATCTGGGATCTCCTCCCAGTGCCAGGGATGTGCCCAGGAAGAGGGGGCTGCTGGCAGGAGGCTGTGCTCCAGCAACATGACTCCAGTATAACAACTGCAGAGAGGATTTGCTAGCCAGGAATCATTAGGGTGGCCCCAAGGACAGGGATGTCCTGAACCACCTCCCATCCACACTTGCAGTCCACACAGCCTTCCAGCTGGTCTAAATCTGTGAGAGCAGCAGTATCCTATGGCCGTAATCACCCAGGAAATCCTGCAGGCATCTTGAACAACTTCTGAGAAGCAATATTAACACATTAAAGAGAGGGAGGCTAAATGAAGTAAACACTAATTCTCATGAGTCTAAGATTGTTTAAATAAGTTTGCAAAATACTCTATTTCTAAAGGCATTAAAGAGAAATTAGATGAATTTTCTCCATTTGAAAATCTTGATGCATTTCTGAAGATCTGGTAAATGTTTTTATATGTATCCCTCAAAGACGAACCTGAATTATCCTTTGATGTGACATGTGAGGAACACGAGAGGTCTAGATTAGCAATATGAGGGTTAAAGAAGAGATCATAGTATGAAAAAAAGGATAAGTATTAGGAGTGGCAAATTTACAGAGCCTTATGCCTGTCTCTCTCATATAAGTATTTCTTGATATCGCTGCAGGTTATATGTAAAAGAATAATAATCCTGGTACGACATCAAGGGTCAATTAATGTGTACTCAAACTTGAAAATGACAGAATCAAGGAAAAATTTTCTGCCTTTTAGCTCCAGGTCATCTTAAAAAAAAAGAAGCAGTGTTCAGAAGAAAATATTTCTGGGGAAAATGGCTTCTTTTTTGAGATTAGTTTATCTGACATTGTCAGGAAGTAAATCCTATTGCTGCCTTGGCAGAAAGTTTTCTTCTCCATCTTTGCTGAAGAGCCAGATTTGAATTTTCATGGCCCAGAATACAAACCCTTTGCAGCATGTACTCTTCCAAGGAAATCTACTCCGTTGTCTCTCACTACTAAGCTGACCGGCACTCTCTGCATACCAAAGCCTTTTGTGGACCCATGGAGATAATCTCCTTGACTGATTTTATTACAAGCAGAACGTTCATTGAGGAAAGACATAATTGGCACACAGTGATCAAACATTATAAAGCTATCTGTAGTTAAAAAAACTCCATATAAAAACTATGGGAAGATTATGTAAATAATTTATTTTAAGATGAGTCAGCTAATGTTATGGCTCAGATCAATAGGGGAAATACGATTCCAAAAAAGCAAGATGAGTAGAGTCAAGATGGAAATAGTATATTCTTTTTTATATGTATAAAATGAACAGTAAAGTTTAGTCATAATTGAGCTAATCATGATAACAATACAGCAGATTTGGCAAACAGCATATCATGTTTTGTAATGCTAAAGAGGCCTTGCTACATTGCTTTTTATTATCCAAAGAAGATCACAGATTTTTTCAGGTTGGAGGCGACTTCAGAAGATCTCTAGTCCAATCTCCTGCTCAAAGAAGGATCAAGAATGAATTCAGACCAGGCTGCTCAGGGCTTTGTCAGCCCTCTGTAAACCTCCAAAGATGAGGTTTCTCAATCTCGTGAGGCAGCCTGTTCCAATGACTGTCTACATGATGTTATCTTTTCCCCCCTTATATCCAGACACCCCTCCACCCCCCTTTCAATTCTATTTCAATTCAGCAAATCTCTTCTTTCTCCTCTGTGCACCACTCTGAAGAGCTCAGCTTTGTCTCCTCAATGACATTTCCATAGGCACTGGGAGCTGCTGCTAGGTCCATCTGAAGCCATCTCTCCTCTGGGTTGAATCAGCCCAGTTCCCACAGCCTCTTCTCACAGGGTAAGTGCTCCATGATCCAAACAGGTAAAAAGAACAGCATCCCAGGTAGCATCCTAAATGCCTTTTCTTCTTTCGCTGTGCCTTCAGGATCCAGGACTATTGTATGGAATGAATGGCTTACACACCTCTGTGTACATACATAGCCTGGAGGCTTTTAAATTTTCCTATAAAATAATAAAATATTTCAGGTTACTAAATCACATAGTCCCTACCAAAAATAATTACATCCCTACTTTGCCTGTCTTCCTATCTTCATAACCGTTCTGATCACCACCATGTCAACGCTACACTGGATACAAGACCCCAAAAGATGCATGAGGTTTCTCTTACCTACTTTCAGCTACAATATGGTATATATACATATATATGGAGATGAACATTATTTCTAAATGTTGGAAAGCAATCTCTCTGTGTGACACAGCTACTCTTCTTTTCCAGTCAAACTGCCTCGTGCAGACCGTAAGATGTGCGGTTACCAATCTTACTCAAAATACGAGTAAATAAATTAATCAGTAGAAAAGTTCTTGTTACTGTAACAAAAGGTCACAAGGGCATTTGCTGCATCACATTAGTCCCTTTACATCCAAACAGTATTGGTGAGCACGTTTCCACTTTCACTTGCTGTAATTACTTCTGTGTCATTGTATGCAGAATGTCGATGCAATTCGCTGTGGAAGAAATGAGCATGACCCACTTTCTCTTTCCATATCAAACAATAATTGCACTTTTTCCTTTCAACCTTCCCGGCCAGAGAAAAGCTTTCCTAATGTCCAGAAGTTTCCAACTGTATGGAAGGGTCATATCCACAGAAATTCAGCACCAGTTTCTCACAAATCCTGCTTAGTTTGTCATAGGTTATCACTGGATTTCTCTCAAAAAAAGGTCAGCAATCCTGAGCACAACCGCCACATTTCACTGAAAGATTCAAAAATAGGTATCAGCAGCTTCCTCTGTGTACAATAAGAGCCGTCTCAATCAAGGCAGTTTCTTTTACTAAGAAATGACTCTTCAGAATTTTTTTTCTCCAGTCAATTTGGCTTTTTGCAAAGGGCTGACTCCATAAAGACTAGCATTATGTCATCGTCGTGTCTGATGGCCAAGTCTGCTCTGTATACAAGGTGTTTTGGACACAGATTTTCTTCTCATCCTCACTTAAAGTGAAGTCTCATTATAGTTTATGATCTGTGATTTACAAGTTTGAATTGAGTTAAGATCAATCTCAGCATATCTTTTCTGATCCAGTCTAGGTACTCTGGTTCATATAAGTCTCCATTGACACAGGGCCAAGGTATGCAATCACTCGTTACCTATGCCATTGCCCCGTTGATGGATTACTATGAAAACAGTTAGCTCCCAGCATCCTAAAGAGGCTTCTCCTTGTCAGGGCACCATGGGGGCCAGGGACTCCCTGTGGGCCAGGAGCAGTGGGAGCGCCCCAGGGTGGCAGGGTCTGGCAGCCAGAGCCTGTCCCACCATCCCAGCCAGGAGCAGGGCAGATGGGGGGCAGCCCAGGGGGGCTGACATGCGGTCCTGGGCTAAGGGCAGGTGGGGGAAACTCTGAGAGTGGCTGGGCAGGGCTGCTAGAGCCAACAGTGCGCTCTGGGCCCTGACACTCTGATAGCATCAGAGAAGCTTGTCTACAGTTCAGCTGCTTGTTTTTTCTCTTTTAATGAACATCTCTTGAGAGCACAGGAATTATGGAAGTCCCACTGCGCTGCCCAAAACCGCATTGTAACTGACAAAAGGTCATGGTGTCTGACACTGGAGCTTTACACAGCTTGATGCTTGAACTTTACCTACCCTGCATTTTGGCTGCTTTGGTTCCTGAACTACAACTCCCAGGGCTGGCACTGGACTTCCATTACTGACTCCTAAAAGAAAAGACCCTTGCACAGATCTTACTTGGGCATTTCCTTCCCCGTGTCACACCTATAAGGATATATTATTTGTTCTTTCCTAACTTTTGCACATTCCGTAGAAGGAGCCCAGCTCTTGGAGTAGGACATTGGTGGCCATCTGAGCTGCTCCCTGCAGGTGTACCAGAAGCATAATGCAGGTCCCAGAAATGCCATCATTAGGCTGGACTTTTCTTCAATTTGTTGGGTACAGGATATGTGCAGAGAGAAAAAGAAAATGGTAAATACAGGGGTTTTACCCTCCAGAGAACTGGACTGCCAAATTTCTCCTGCACTGAAGGCGCCTATGCCATGACGCCTCATAGCTGATGGCAGATCTAACAGCCCCTCAACCACACCTGCTCTCCAGGAAACATGGCAGGAGACTCTTCAGAGGTGTCTGCTTCCATTTTCACCAACATACAGACATACTGGAGAAGTATTAATATACATTGACATATCAATGTCCATTCCTTCCTTGTTTAACGACTCCCAGAAGATAACCTTTCCTCCTCTGTACTACACTAGAAAAAAATCCTAAAGGCTGAGTCTTACCACCTGTATTACTACACTGCAGCCCACAGTGGCTATCTATCTGAATCCAGATAGCTGTGAATGCTATCTTTTGCCCAGTCAATTATCTCTTAATTTAAAGTAAACCCAAAAAGGGTGGAGAGAAATAATTTCCATTCTAGCTATTCAGCCAGAATGCGATTTAAAAGTTTAATAGATTCACCAAGAAAATTATTCTTCCACAGACCAGAGCTGCTCTGTACTTACAGTTAATCTCCCTTTTAATATGTTAAAATTGCAAATAGAACTAAATTAATATAAGCAGAATGGAAGGAAGTAGAAGTCCCAACAACATTTAACTCTACTGTCCATAACTGGATACATGCTTCTGAGTGACCATAAGATACAATCATTAATCATTGGAGAAAACATGAGAACATGACTTATCATCAAAATAAAGGAATCAGAATGGAATGTTCTATGGAAGAATGCAGTAAAAATGTCTCAAAACATCGGAATAAAAAAATACTGGGCCTGTTCACATACACTGATGTGAAACAGGAGTAAGTCTGTCAGAACAGTGATAATTATTAACAGGCTGATACACACAGGTTTTGAGTGAATAGAACCAGGCTATTATTAAGTGCAGAGAGTTCACCTATCCCTCAGTATTAGAAACATTGGATAATGGACCTGGCAAGGGCTGATGTTGTGTGAGCTAGAGATGAGCAGGAAGGGGATAGGGTTTGAACTTTACAAAATTATACAGTTCCTATTAAACTTCTGATGAGAAGTCGTAATTTTGGTCTGGCAAGTTCCTCAGTTGAGTGTTATATACTCAAAACCACAAATGGTTTTACCTATGTCCCAATTTACCCAGATCCTTAATTTCAGGGGAATTTGATATGTATAACTTTGTCTATTGGTTTTAATTTTATGTAATATATAGCACTCTAACCCATAATATGTATATGAAATAGTTCTGATAGAGTGAACTTTCAAATTAAAGAGATCTTATGTCTCCATGTATCTACACTCCAGAATTCCATCACAGTACTTCCACTGAAGTTCAAGTCAGCCAGTTTTTAGATCCAAAACTTTTCTCAAAAAACAGATGTACAAAAGCACCAGATCTTGCAGAATTTCGGGGATCAGGATTTGAAAGTTACTCCATGGAAAGCTCCCCTTTGTTCTTGCTTCCATGGAAACTTCTCTTCCTGTCAGTATCACTGGGGTGAGATCTTGTAGCAGAAGGGAGAAGAGTAGCATGGATTAGGTGCAAACCTCATGAAGTTCAACAAGGCCAAGTGCAAGGTCCTGCACATGGGTTGGGGCAATCCCAAACACAAATACAGGCTGGGGGATGAAGGGATTGAGAGCAGCCCTGAGGAGGAGGACTTGGGGGTGTTGTTTGATGAGAAGCTCAACGTGAATGTGTGCTCACAGCCCAGAAAGCCAACTGCATCCTGGGCTGCATCAAAAGAAGCATGGCCAGCAGGTTGAGGGAAGTGATTCTTCCCCTCTACTCCACTCTCACAAGACCCCACCTGGAATACTGCGTCCAGCTCTGGAGCCCCCTGCATAAGAAGAACATGAACCTGTTGGAGTGGGCCCAGAGGAGAGACACAAAGATGATCAGAGGGCTGGAGCACCTCTCCTATGAGGACAGGCTGAGATAGTTGGAGTTGTTCAGCCTGGAGAAGAGAAGGCTCCAGGCAGACTTTATAGCAGCTTTTCAGTACCTAAAAGGGGCCCTACAGGAAAGATGGGGAGGGACTATTTATCAGGGATTGTAGTGATAGGAAGAGGGGTAAAAGTTTTAAACTGAAAGAGGGTAGATTTAGATTAGATATTAGGAAGAAATTTTTCACTATGTGGGTGGTGAGGCACTGGAAGAGGTTGCCTACGGAAGTTGTGGAGGCCCCATCCCTGGAAGTGTTCAAGGCCAGGTTGGATGGGGCTTTGAGCAACCAGGTCTAGTGGAAGGTGTCCCTGGCCATGGCAGAGTGGTTGGAACTAGATGACCTTTAAGGTCCCTTTCAACCCAAACCGTTCTATGACTCTATGATTCTATGATCCTGTGACCTTATTGCATCCTTTCAGTAGTTAAAGAGGGCCTACAGAAAAGATGGGGACAAACTTTTTAGCCCAGCCTGTTGTAAAGCCATTACAATGAGGGTGATGAAACACTGGCACAGGTTGCCCAAAGAGATGGTACATTCCCCATCTCTGGAAACATTCAAGGTCAGGTTGGATGGGGCTCTCAGCAACCTGATCTAGTTGAAGATGCCCCTGCTCATTGCAGGGGAGGTCAGACTAGGTGACCTTTGAAGGTCCCTTCCAACCCAAACTATTCTATGATTCTATGATTCTAGGTCAGTATTGTATTCTAACAATAGTGTCCCTGATTCTGCTGCTGCCCATGTTCCCTGCTTTCATGTAATAAACTGAGTGAGAAGACCATTAGATCCTCTAGATGTCTTACATTTCATCTGGTTTTCAACCTCTCTGTTGAGTTTAATATCTTGACTGATGTCTATCTTTCAGAAAAGCAGCCAATTTCAAACCCACTTAGTCTGCTCTCCACTTCCAGCCAAGGGTCTTCTCTCCATCAAAAAGCAGACAGTATTTTCGCTCTTTGAGGGTGTTTAGACACTGAAATTGGGGTATCTGACAAAGTCTATTTTGGCAAATGCTTTGGCTTCCAGTCTGCCACCAGCAGGCCTTTTTCCCTGTCGCTTTTTGCTCCAGCCTCTGCAGTCTCATCTTTTTGAATGTGGACATGCCAAGATGGTACACACTATGCATTTAGCAATAGCTAATTAGCCAACATGCAGAGAAGCAGGATCATGTTCTCTTTCCTACTTAATCATCGCTCCACTAGTTGTATAGGGAAAACTCACACTATGCCACACCGGAGTTCATTTTCAGATACTTCATCGGTCTGGCCCAGAAATCTTTGCCAGGGTTGCAGCTTACCAGGTTATAGTATTCTTCCTGCTGGTAGTACCTGCCTTCTTTATTTCCCTGCACTTGACCATAACAAAACACTTTTTCTGACTGAATTTACTCAAGATTCAAGTCACTCTATGTGACTGCAATCTGCAATAATTAAGACTCCCACATCTTTGAGTCATTTTTAAAATTTAATAGGATTTCAGAGTCCTGACTAATGTCCATTGTGTTACTGAAAGATAAGAGACTTCAGTGTAACTAGATGTCCATTATAATCATTTAGTGGACTCATACCCTGCATAATATCACAGGCCATGAAATCTCACCCAACAATTCCTGCATTGGAACACAAATTTCAGATTTGTTTCTTCTTAGCAATATAATCCCAGTTTAAAGCTTTCATTGATGGAGCATCTGCAATATCCTTTGTTGAGTTGTTCCAATGTTTTCTTAAGATCATGCTATTCGGCTCATATCTTGTTAGACTCACACTAAAATTATGCATCTGATCACCATTTTGAATGTCTATCTTCATCTCTGAGCTATTTGACATTATAATTCTATTTTCACTGTGCACCCTTACATTTCATTTTAGAAATGCCACATAATTCTTCCTAAGTGATGATCATATTAAGGACCATAAATGAACACAGAATAGTGAGAAAGGACAGAGCGCACTGTAATATGTCTGTTGATGGTAGAAACATTACTGAAGGAAAAACAATATCCGTATATGTACTTAGTATTATACAAAACCATAAGGCTAGGCAAAAGCCATTTTTTGTCTCACATTTAGACCAAAGCTCTGTAGCTCAATTTGCAGAAAACAGGATGTTTGTTTATAACAGTAAGGTAAAAATTATTTCCTTTTTTTAAAGCTGCAAATAATGGTACTTGCTTTTTAGCATATTTTTAAGTGAAAAAAAAAGTCTGAGATTTGGAAATATAAGTGCATGTTTCTTAATTTATTGCTTCAGTGTAAAGCCAAGGGAGCTCTCAGTATATTGCAGAAATATTCCTGCACAATAGAAGTAAATGGAAGTTTTGATTTACATGGATGCAGGATGCATGTGTAAAATTAAGACAGCAGCTGTTATCCTAGATCAACCAGGAAAAGAAAGATCCGAAATCAGAAGCTGAAAACCTAACCATCCTGGCCCTTTCACATCAAGACATCAACTAGAAAGAAATGTTATACCAACTCATTGAAAAAACCTGTCAGCTAAAGACCTGATGCAAGATGCATTTATTTAAGTTCATTATTTAAGCACATGCTTAGTTTGAAACACAGGCCGGAAGCTCTGTAGGTTCTGATAGAAGTTAACCAGATACTTAAGAATCACTTAAAACCCTATTTGGAATAAAGTTCTGACTCAGAACAAAAACTTTAAAGAAGAGTCTTTGCTCCAAACATAGTTTAAGAGTTGTCCTGCCTTGACCATGACAATCAGAAAGATAAAGGAAGAATTCAAATTATTGCTCTTAAAGATAGAAACATTTAGTTAAACCACAAGCTACAATAAATATGGACAGAAACATGTGACAGACATCATAAAAAGAGAGTTTTGAAAAGATTTTGCAGACATGCCCCCCACCAGACTCAAAGCAATTTTCTTCTCTGACTGTACTTATCTTGTGAGTCTCCCCACATGTACAAACACACCCACCTCCCAGTGAGATACTTGGAAAGCCAGTATATGGAATATTTCCAGGCTTTGGTTTCTTGCTGCATTGCTGACAAGAGAGGAGCTATTTATGGAAGGAGGTTTTACCCCATGGAAGAGCGAGCTGCAGAGCTGAACGTGTGTGCGACCCAAGGAAATGCTGGTAGGCTGTGGACAACCAGCTCAGGGGGCCAGGCTGGAGGATGTGTGGACACAGCCCATGGGATTTTTGGATTCAAACCTGAGGAGGTGGAGGTAACAGAAGGAACTGCCTTGAGATGCAGCAGCAAGGAGCAGAGCTTTGGAGACATGGTTTATAACAGTAAGGGAAGGAGCAAGCTCTGATTTTAAGCTAGCTGTCCTTATGTCTCAGGACATACCTCCATTCTGAGGCTTGACACCCACTTACATGGCTGCATTTACTTTTGCATCACTCCAGACATGAAACAAGACATTAAAAAGGTGATTAAATCACGTAATTTGAAAGTTATTGATTCCACCTGAAGATCCTTTTACACTGACAATCTGTGTTAAAGACTTTTTCTATAAACACCATATTTTGAGGAAATAGGATTGACTTGCTAGAAATTATAGAAATACTATAGTCAACCAATTTCAAATCACTTAAGCATAGCTTTATGCCATTACTATACCATCTACGTAGTCTGTTTCCCATCCTATTCTTAAACAAGGTATTGCATACATATCCTTCATCTCTTAGGAAACTTTCTATTTAAGAACAAAGGTGATGCTGAATCTCTTATTCGAATCAAAGTTATAATTCAATGTTCCTGCATTTCCTCTGGAGCATTTTGGATGGCTTCAAAGTAGGGGAATACTTTGTTCTTGGGATTGGATGAGACCATAATTTCAGGGAAACAAAGAAAAACATTGGCATTAGAAATTAATGAGTCATCTCTATGATCTTTAGAGCTGTGCTTTGCACCAGGGTAATAAATCATGAGTAAATAATAGTCATTGAAATGAAATATGTACATGTTTGATAATATTTTCTTACTGTCACCCATTAAAATAGTAATTTTGATTTTGTTTAGCCAATTTTACTGATACCAAATATTTCTATTGTGCGGCTTTCAATTATCAGGTCATGTATTTCATTTTAAAATAGCACAAAGATTCATCTGACTTTCCTCTTTAGAAACATAATGAATTTTCCCCCTTTGCCTTCCATTTCTAAATATTTGGCTTCCACCATTATGCTTAAACTGATGCTGTATGTATTGTATGAATTGCTCTGAAGGTTTTCATCATTCCATTGTTTCAGGCCTTCCCCAATGTAATCATGTGCAACCCACTCTCTAGCTAAGCCGCCTTCAGTGTGTGTCTGCTATATGCTTGTCTCACATAGGCTCTTGCACTGCCTTGCACCTATAGTGCATCTGATCACTCCCTAATGATATGCTAGTCAAAGCAAATTAATACTCTTGTGTACAGTTTGTCCTCTTTGTCTTCCCAGGAAGAATTTGTCTGATGGAAGAAGTCTCTTTCAGTCATGGTGCTCTGCTTGATTTTTTGTTGACTGCTTGGCTTTTCATTTTCTACAGTGCATGTTATTTTGGGTGGGATTCATGTCACCTAAATTCACGCTTACAACATAGATGTCTACATCAGAGATAGTAAGCCAAGGTTCCTTTAGTGGGCCGTGAAAAAAGCATGCACTGCAGGGACACAAATCGTCTTATCTGTTTTAAGTACCTATACATGAATTGTACCTTAAGATTTCATTGACCATTCTCTCTATTGACTAGAAGTGTGACCAGTTCAGTAGCAGACACTTACAGATATCTGCACTGGCTAAGAGTCCACTCTTCGGTGTACATAGAGAAGATAAGGTTAGAAAATATACCCAACACAGGAACAAGGATGTAATTTGCCATAGTCCCTAATACCAAAGATGATCCTTTTGGCAGCATCCAGCAGGTTCCTGAGAGGCATGTTTTTCTCTCCTGCCTAGAATATATTTCTCATTGTGCCACAGGGATGAAGTTTTTGATTCCAGCCTTTACCCCATGCCAGCTGATTTTTGGATGAGCTGGACTAAGCCCTCTGAGTCTCTTGAAGGCACAACCAAGCCTAACCTCCTCTTCTCTAGGAATCATATGTACAGGGCAGGAAAGGGGTCTGTCTGTTCCCAGAGGCTCACGTTAGGGAAGAAACATGCCCCTGTGTTCCAGGCTTTCCTGTGGGCTGACGGATTCATAAGAACGAAGGTCAGTGAACATCTATTTGTAGCTCACATTCCTCACTTGTTAGTTTAAGTTTTGATTTTGTGTAATTAGTAGTTTGTATTATTAGTAGCTATCTCAGTTTGACCTACAGGCAATTAGTGCATTGCTGGTTATTTTGTTGTCTCTAATGTGTGCTTTTTCTACTTCTACTGCAACTTGAGTTGATAGAAATACTCTGTAAATATGGCAAGTCCAAAATCTTCTCTCTCCTTCTGCTGCTGGACTGCTTGTGGGTGGACTGCCATTATACCAGCTTGTTGCCAGCATCAAGAAATTCCTCCAACATACATGAGATGCTCTGAATGTCCAATCTATTTAAGTAGAAAAAATAGGAGGAGGAGGGATAAGAGGAAGAATGATAACAAAATTTGACAGTATTTAATGGGCTGTGGTAGCTGCTCTTAAATGCAGATATAAGATCTTTCTTTCCTGTCTGCTGTAGCAGGAGTCAAACAGGGGTAAATACTGCATTTTATATAACTGACATTCAGCAATCTCCGGGAAATATTTGTTTGTTTCTAAATAAAGTAACACATTAGGTGACACATGCATTTTTGGAAAATACTTCTGACATGAAAAGTACAGAGTAGCAATTTAACAAGCTTGAATTAATGCTTTCAGAGCCAGCACAATTTTCTGACTTCTTGTTCTGGACAAAAGGGAAAAAAAAGATGGATTTGTTGATATTCAGTAACCAATAGTCACTACCTAGAATACCATGTCTGAAGGTTAATCAGCACCCAATGTAAGCTGCACCCAAAAGCAAAGATGACCATTCAAAAAATCTGAAAAATAGCCCCAGATTTCTCCTTGCCCTGCAGAGGGTTGTACTCTTTGTCTTCTTTAGCTTGTGCTGTCACCCAGTCTGGCCTCAGCTGGAAATTTCGTGAGAACCAGCTTGTTTCCTCTTGAGGATACCACTGTATGGTCAGAAAAATAGAAGGTATGGTCTTTCCCACGGTGTTTTGGCACTACTGGTTGTAGTCTCAGCTGCAAGTCACAAGTGGACAAGCCAATGGAAATGGAAACTAAAAAACAAAAACAAAAAACATGTACACAGTTATAGAAGCTTTCTCAAGCCTCAAGAAAGGATTTGATTAAAGTGAAACCACTGTTTTGGTATCTTTTTTATCTTGTCTATTCCCTGTTCTCTGCTTGTTATATCTTCACATGCAATGGACCCATGGCTACGGCTGGAAAGCCTTTTGCTGAAGTTTCTTGCCAAACCAAACTGCTCTGCTGAGGCTGACAGGCTTTATGGAAAAGTAACCATGTTGACTTGTGGGGGGGGAGGTTTCTAAGATTGGAGGAAAAGAGAGAGAACAGACAGAAATTTGATTTTTTTGATCCAAAAATGTATTTTTCTGTTCAAATACATTCTGACAAAATGCTTGGAAGGTTTTGTTTTCATTGCAATATAGGAAAAAAATAAATTCTGCAACCTTCAAAGTTATCATGAAGTGGAACTGCTGTTCTCTAGCCAGCTCTAAATGCATCATTAATGGACTTGGTTTTGATCTGGCTGCACAGGTGCTAAGTTGGCAAGACTCCACTGTCATTAGTGATTTACCCCAGGCTAACACCTGGCTGAAATGACATTAAGGCCCACTGCCCTTAGACTTTCTCCAATGCAGTGCATGTGTTAGGGCACACAGTGCCTCTCCCTTGTTTGCAAAGGAAAAACCAAATATACACTTTGTACGTCACCTCCTAACCTGTACCTAAAGTTTAGGTGTATAAGTAACCTGTCCCCTGAAAGAAAGTGCCAAATTTCCTGTATAGTCAGTGTAGAGAAGTAGGTGTTTGTGAATGCTTCCAGAGGGCAAATGTGTCTCTCTGCCTGGAAATTTTGCAGGCTTTCGGACTCTTTCCATTGACCCATGAGAGAACTCAGGCAGTAAACTTCAGGACGACTGGTTCACTAGGTGCCTAAAATTTAGTCAGAATCAGTTCTTGCTTTCAATAGATTGGACCACATCTACTATGAATCTGAGGGGAGCAGTATCTTTGCATAATATGTCCATTATTAACACTAACATTAAAATTATCACTGAATTAAACAGAATAAAAGCAGTCTAAAAGGGTACAATTCCAAAGTTTGCTTAACTGCAGAGGTTTGTTTCAGCATTGGATCTGTTTCAAAGCTTCTGTAACTTATGATATTATGCCAATGTCCATGGGTGGATTTATGCAAGAGGGCATCAAGTTTAGCATAACGCTAAAAAGTCTCCGTAGCTTGCAAAGGGGTATCTTTGATACTGGTTGATGAACAAGTTTTTATCTTTCACATCATGAATACAAAATGAAAATCTCTAAAGCCAGAGGAGCAGCAATTCCATGTTCTTTGTCTTTTGTTCTATCTACGGAAGCTCCAACCTCAGAACGACTGGTAGACCCAATAATCAATAGTCATCTCCTACATCGTTTGTTTATTGACAATCATAAATCTTTGAGGATTATTTACACAATAGAAAAAAGATTGCTAGAAAAGGGCTGTTTTCGTATTGAAAAATATGAAAAATCCTTTTATTTCATGTTTGCCTGTAAGCCAAGTCCACCTGGTGCACAGTAGCTGCATGTCTCTTTCTGTCTTCCAGGAGCCTGGACTGTTGAGTAATGACTACAAGTGCATCATCTGGTTGGCCTGACGGGTGATGCTTGTAAGAGATATCCTGTATCGATCAAGAATAATGATTCTTCCATCGCTGTCTTTGATCACCTTTCATTGTAAAAATTTTCCACTTTTCTCAATATCATATAACTTCATCCAACCTCTTCCAGCAGAACCTTCTTAATCTGTAAGTAAATAAAAGATATGCATAGCTTGCATAGTCTTTGAATATCATTTGTCAGTTGTTTGGGGGTTTTTTTCTCATCATCTTGGTTTTGGTCAGAATTGTATTTAACCTGGCATAAAATTAAATACTTTAAAAGAAAGCTACTTTTATAAAGTTAAGTGTCATCTACTGTCAGCCTGTGTTACACAAGCACCAACTGTGTGGCAAACACAGCATATTGAAACATACAGAATTCTGAAGACAAGCAGTAATATTACGTAAGTACTTGCTTCTTACTATCGTCTTCCTTAAGTCAGAGTCCTACTGGAATCTCAAGCTGTTATAAACTTTTGTAAAGCATACCTAGAAAGGGGATAAATTAAACTTCCATCAGCAGCCTTCATTTCTGTGGTTTGTGAGTTCTGAAAGTTTGACTTTGCACCTTCACAGGTTTATTTGGTGTATATATATTATATATATAACCATTTTTTTTACTGTACAATAACCTGTCCAGCTATACAACCCCTCCCATTCTTAAACACACTCCGGGATCCTCAGTAGGCTGAGACTACAGGTCCACCACCCCTTTGACCCCTGATGCTGAGCTAACACCAGCAGCTTTAAGAAGCTGTTCTCTTCTGTGGCAGGTCGTAGGTTTACTGTCGTCTGCACAGAGGCTAGTTAAAGTGTACCATGGTTCCCAACCAGCCCTTCCGCCTCTTACAGATTGTCTTTGCTCCCTAGTCTGCCACACTCCCTTTGCTCTCCCCCACATCCCCACCATAGCGTGCCACTTCTCTCCCTGGGGAGGCTTCACTACACAATCACAAAACTTGTGGCAGAAGCAGACAGGTGGATTCCTAGGCCAGGATTTTTGCCTCCGGTTCTCTACCTTTGATATCCTTGCTGCTACTGAAAACAGGAGCATGTAAATACATGAGGCCACACACCCATCAAGGATGTGTAAAACGTAATTTTGCTCCTCGATATTATTCTGCAAAGCCATTTCAAGTGTGGTCCTACCAGGTTCTGTAATGTTTAGTCTATCTGATATTTTTGTTAATGATTTGGATAACGGAAAAGAGGGAGAAAACATGTAGAATTTGCAGATGATGTCAAGCTGGAGGGAGCTGAAAGCTTTTAAGGGTTAGGATAAGAACTCAAAATGACCTTGATAAATTGGAGGCATTGTCTAAAATTAACCAATTGACATTCAGTGAAGTCAAATGCAATGGCCCATGCTTAGGAAGGACAAGTAAAATGTTATTAAAAATAGGACTAAATGAGCAGGCAACAACACCAGGAGGAGGGTCACAGTACAGGACCAATCGAATACACATTTATAACGTGATGTTGGTACAAAAAAAAGCTAATTTCATTCTGGGTCATGTTGGAAGAATTGTTGTAAGTGAAGCAGGAGAGGTAATTATTCTGCTTTACCGTTATTGTGTCCAGTTTGGGGCACTGTATGGTAAAAAAAAGATGTAGATATACTGGAAAGCAGCCAGAGGGGGAGTAGTGAGAATGATAAGAAGTTTAGAAACTGGAGCTATGAGGAAAGGTTGAAGGAATGGGGTTTGTTTAGTCTAGAAAAGAGAAGACTGAGCAGGGACATGATAACAGTCTTCCAATACATAAAAGGTTATTCTGAAGAGGGCAGCGATCAGTTGTTCTTTAAGTCCACTCACTGTAGTACAAGAAGAATTTAGCTTACTTTACAGCAAGGAAGATTTTAGCTAGATATTGGGAAAGCCTCCTTCACTCTAGCGAGAGTTAAGTACTAGGGCAGGCTACTTTAGGAGGCTGCAGAATAGCAGCAGGTTTTTTAACTGAAGGTTAGGCAAACATCTGTGACCTTGTGATTTGCAGTGGCTCCAAACTGAGCCAAATTTGAACAAATTTTCTCAGGCATAGCATAAGGCACACCCCTGGCAGCAGTGCACGTTTCCTGACAAGGCCCTAGTCTCTGGTCAAAGCAGGCAAACGCTAGCAATTGTCAGTGAAACCAATTCAACTGTTTTCATGCAAACTGTTCTCACATGAGCTTCTTCTCTTAGACCTCTTCTGGGAAGCAGCTGAACACTACAGGTGAAACTTTACACAAAAAAAGCATTCCATCCCAGGCAAGCACCTGAGTAATTTCAGTCTAAATAGTTAATCTGGTAAATTATATGCAACCAAAAACACGATCTTAAAATACAGAGGGTTAGGAAACCTTAATTATAGGTGATGTTACCAAACTCCACACATAATTTTTATTACAGTATCAATCCAAAGATCTGGCTAGGGTCACCATCCTGAAAACTCAGTGAAAGATTGAGATGAAGGAGATTAAAATAGGTACAAGTGCTAATAACTGTCAATAAACGCACAACAACTCTTTGTCTTAAGAAGCTTTGTAGCCTATTGTATCTCTTGATATGATCAGTCCTTAGCCACCTTCTGGAAATGGGCTTAGTTCATAAGCTTAGTTCAAAAATCTTATTTTTATTATTATTTTTATTACGTGCTTTTCTTTACCTCTTGATCCTGCTGGATCAAGCTGAAGTTTTGAAGATTTTTTCATTATAAATTAGGAGCTAGAAATACCCCTTTGAAATGGAAAAAAAAAAAAAAAACAGAAAAAGGGAAAAAGAAAGCTGAGACCTTCACCCAAGCACCTGCCCTGAGGAGTTAAGACTTCAAGCAAAATACTGTGAGACTCATAATAACAGCGTGAGAGTTGGCAATCCTACTTAAGGGTATAATTTCCATTTCATCTAAACCCCCTTTTTACTAGTAAAGTGGTCACAGTGTAAAGAAGACTAGACCCCTAATATTAGGAGTAATCCAACACTTTTCCAGTGCAAAGTAAACTTCTCAGTAGTTTAATCATTTTTCAAATGCAAAACCTGTGTGACAGTGTCTCTGACACATGTAGGGTCACAGATGAAATTCCATTCCCCACCTAAAGGATGGTTGCAGTCATTGAAAAGATTACATAGGATCTTTCTTAAGATATTGGGGGGCTGTAATTAGTGGAAACGTATCTCTGTACACTAGAGAAAGGAAGAAGGTGTAATTGTTTTACACGCTAAATTAAAAAGGGTGAAATAAGACAGGGGAGTAGTAGAAAGATGTTGATTAAAGAGTAGAAAGAGTCTGAATACATGGAGTATGCTTCATTTTGTATGTTTGAACTCTGGCCATGAAAAGCCACTTAGTGCTGGAGGCTTGTTAGAGCTTGTACCGCAGCAAGACAGCAAACACGAGTAAGTGGATTTCTCCGCGGAGGGACTAGCCCTGCTGCAGCAGGTGCACACCTGAGCAGGTAACCGCAGGCACAGGCTCCCGCATGCACCCTTCCAGCACGGAGCTGGGCACGGCAGCAAGGTCTCTGCAAGGGACTGAAAGCCTGTCGCTGACTTCTGCAGGCTGTTTGCTTAAGTTGGGCTACTTTACAAGGGGGGTGTTTTCAGATGAAATCTGGCCTTCCTCTTTTACATATATTTTGCCCAACAAAAATGAACACAGTGTGAGGCAGGGTATGATATACGAGACTTCTGTTCAGACATCATGCCAAAATTTTGATATAAGCATTGCAGAGGTGATTTCCCTGCCAGGCCGCTCCCTTCCCCTCATGATATTCTTCTGTTATCAAGTCATGTCCCAAATGAATGTGTGAAATGAACTGAAATTTGCTTTCTTGTCAAGTTTGCAAAATATCCCTTGAAGAGTTAGAGCATTTGTTTTCACTTAAAATTATGCTCAGTGTGCTGAGAGCTTCAACCAGCCATCAGAATTCACACCCACCTGTGCCTCCATCGTTACAGAGTAGGACGAGTTCAAGGAAATCCAGCCTCCATCTGAAGGATCCTTCTACAGCCAACGGTTTTGGCTCAGGAAGTAACCACCCTGCCAGCACAACCCATCCCAGGGGAATCAAACAGCATGAAATTGAGTCATTTTGGAGTTTGATTCAGCCTGGACTCCAAGGTATTTGATGCAATCTGCTCCTAGAACTCAAGTATCTAACAAAGCGATGCAGAAGGATCAGGCAAGTATTGGATATTTTGATCTCAGTCTGAGTGAGAAAGGACAGTCAGCTCTCCAACTACAAGCAAAGGAGTTTATTTAAGCCAGAAAGCTTTGCCTCTCCTACAGAACCAGGTTTTGGGGTGGGATGAGGCCCCTTTATTCCCATCATCCTTGAAGGAGATAAAGGTCCTGGTGTTTCTGTGGAAGCATTTCACAGAGGAAGATGAGATGGACATATAGGTGCTTTATAATGGGGCATTTAGAGAATTTTGCATTTGTCTGGTTTTATCTTGCTATGTTCAGTGGCAAGAAGTTCAGAGATCCAAGTCCCTTTACCCACATCTGCCTGGAAAATGCCATAGGACAGGACTGGTACAGAGGAGGATTCCAAAAGCTAGAAGGAGCTACGTACTTCTTAAGTAAGTGTCTGAATACCTAATTCCAGATGTGTAACTAAATCTTTGTTAGGATAGAAAGGTTTAAAATTAAAATTAGCTTTAAACAAATATTTTAGGGAAAATACCATTGAAATGTTTCATCTTCTTTGGACATTTTCAAGTTATCTAGGCCAGGTATTACTTTTCTCAAAAGGTAAGCTTTCTCAGTGTTCTCTTAACCCCTGAAGGATTTATTTTAAGTACTTTATACCTAAGTAGAGTGTCCCAGATGGGTAGAATAATATAATATCTTCTAGCTCTATGTGCTGTCCATGATTGCAAGCAATCAAATTGCTGCTAAAATTTTCAAGCTAATGGCTATCTTTGCTTGGTGAGCAATTTTTCATCTTTTATTCATAAACAGAGACCTGGAAGTTTGCAAGATTTCATACCACTCCTCTGGAATTCTCTCTCAATTCCGTGTTGTGCCACAGCTCCATGCTGATGCTGTGGGATTTGATCCATTTACACAGGGAACTGTGTCTAATTCCTGATGGCATGCAGCTGTATTTTACTTTTAAGGCCACATGTCTTTAGTTCTATATTAATGTTGTCTGAGATCTATCAGCTATTTGCATCATAGCAAATTACTTTTTGATAGGAGATTAATTTTTTTCGGAAGTATCTGTTCCTGCTATTGCAACACACCATGTTTTCATGTTAGCCGCACAATACTTGCCTCATAACCCACCTTTGCACTTGCAAGTCAGTTGCGCAAGACTTTTAGCCTAGGACATCTTGTCTTGAGGTTTCTGTTCCGTATGTAATTCAGTGCAGCTCCCTAAGCATTTTGTAGCCATGTTAAATAGCATCATGGTGTACAGGCAAGTCTTTATTGCAGAGGCCAACTATTCTGAAACTACCCCACAAGGTCAGTAAAATCTGTTGATGTCCACTGAGATTTTTTAGTGCTTGCAGATCACTTCCATCTTCTCTCTCAATGACCCACTTTATTCATTAAATGTTGTGTCTTAGAAAATGACATTCAGTAATGCAGAAGGAACTACTGTGAAATCCTGGACACCTTTTTGGTTAAAGGAAACTTTCTGGATTTGGTCAAAAACTACTGAAAAAATAGAGTGCCTTTTTCACCCCCTTCTCTTTGAGCAAAACTTCCTTCCTCTTCCCCCAGCTCGACCATAGGCACAAATCTCAATGACAAGAATCACCAATAAAATATCTACATATAGTAAGAGAGTAGATTTATATTTTGGGAAAAAAAATATAGGGACAAGCAAATAATAGAAATTTTTATATATTGGTGTCCCTGGCAATGGCAGGGGGGGTGGAACTAGAAGATCTGTAAGGTCCCTTCCAACTCTAACCATTCTATGATTCTATGACATGGTGGGAACACCAGTCTCCATGTCTTGTCCATACTTACACCAAACCCACCATTGCTGACATTCATTTCTTCTCTTCTGTCTGCATTGGCAGAGGTGGCTGTAAACAGTTGGACTCAATGATCTTAAAGGTCTTTTCCAACCTAAATGATTCTATGATTCAGTATCTTCAAAGGTATCAAATGTTTAACCTGCAGAAGCAAAAAATCAGAGCTTTGTCACAAGTTTGCAGTCTTTCAAATTGGTGTAGATTAACTGAACAGGGCTAAAGACACCTCTAGACCATGGGGGTCCTGTGCTAGCTTCTGCCCCCTCTGCTGGCACGCTCCAGGCAGAGTGGGTATGTGCTGTAAGAGTCAACAGGGAACACTGTTGTTAACTTGTGATGAGGTCCTTTTTGCCTATTTAAAAGAAAATTTGGAACAGGAAGAAGTCTCCAAAGCATCAAGTGGGGGAATATCCCCTTGAGCAGACCCCATGGGAACAGGAACATGGTTGCATCCTGATGACTTCTTCAGAAGCCCTTGGATAAAACAGATCAGAGGATGGGGCTAGTGACAGGAGACACATGTTGAAGGAGAAAGAGATGTGTAGTACCTACCTTAGAAAGTGAGCAAGTAGTTTCAGAGTCCATGCCGGCTGGGCTGACACATCCAGGCCATCTGGTTTGCTTACATTTAAAATAATGGGTTTTCCATCACCTGGAGCAGTCCAAGATCTCTAATACTCAGAGAGGATTACAGTACCTTCATTTAGCCAAGCATATAGAATCATAGAATTATAGACTCATAGAATCACCTAGGCTGGAAGACACCTGTAAGATCATCAAGTCCAGCCATCTACCAAACACTGCCAAAAACACCACTAAACCATGTCTGTAAGTACCACGTCTACCCATCTTTTAAATACCTCCAGGGATGGCTATTCCACCACTTCCCTGGGCAGCCTGTTCCAATGCTTGACAACCCTTTCAGTGAAGAAATTTTTCCTAATAACCAATCTAAACCTCCCCTGGTGCAACTTGAGGCCATTTCCTCTCATCCTATCGCTTGTTACTTGGGCGAAGAGATCGACCCCCACGTCTCTACAACCTCCTTTCGGGTAGTTGTAGAGAGCGATAAGGTCTCCCCTCAGCCTTCTTTTCTCCAGACTAAACAACCCCAGTTCCCTCAGCCAGTCCTCATAAGACTTGTTCTCTAGACCCTTCACAAGTTTTATTGCCCTTCTCTGGACACGTTCCAGCACCTCAATGTCTTTCTTGTACTGAGGGGCCCAAAACTGAACACAGTATTCGAGGTGCAGCCTCACTAGTGCCAGGTACAGGGGGACGATCACTTCCCTAGTCCTGCTGCCCACACTATTCCTGATACAAGCCAGGATGCTATTGGCCTTCTTGGCCACCTAGGCACACTGCTGGCTCATATTCAGCCAGCTGTCGACCAACACCTCCAGGTCCTTTTCCACCGAACAGCTTTCCAGGCACTCTTCCCCAAGCCTGTAGTGCTGCATGGGGTTGTTGTGACCCAAGTGCAGGACCCAGCACTTGGCCTTGTTGAACCTCATACCATTGGCCTTGGCCCATCAATCCAGCTTGTCCAGATCCCTCTGTAGAGCCTTCCTACCCTCAAGCAGGTCGACACTCCCGCCTGACTTATAGAAGTTGTTATAACTGCTGTGCAAGTCTTGGACCTGCCGCATAAGGACATCTTGCTTTTCAGGGCAAAGACCTGCAATATGGTACTCACAGAATAAGAGAGCTGAACAAGTTTAGCTAGTTAGCTGCATACAAAATTAGAAGTGGAATTGAAAAGCAGTGTCTTTCTCTTTCACAAACTCTTGCCTCAAAAGTTCTTTCACTTGTTGTTGTACTGCCATTTTAGATAAAATCTCCAAGGCTGATTTCTCACTGACTGCCATCCAGGAATGCTACCTGCAACACAGGTTCTGATCTCACCCTAACTATCTCTGAAATTAACGAGACTTACTTTCAGTTACTTTGCATACCCTCCCTCTAGTTTCCTTCTAGACTGGGACTAGGACTTAAAATTACTTTACTAACTAATAATGGGAAACAGCCACAAAAAAAGACCTGATGCTGTATGAGTTCCAGTGGCATACCTGGGTGAGGTGATTCCTACTTCATCCCTACAACAAGCACAAGACATGTAGAAAGGATGGAGTAATGCAGTAGGCTGTTAAAATTCCCCTCCTCTCAGTACAACATACACTGAAAGCACTATACGGGCCTACAGACACCTGCCAAAGCTCCGACTGCTCCCTCCTCTACCAAGATTTCCCTAATTAGAAAAAAAAAACAAACAGAAAAGCATCCTGCTACCATACTACCATATTTCCCAGTGGCAGTACTCAGTTGCTCACAAAGTATCAAGTCTTCCTTCTGCCTCCTCAAGGACTGTCTCTCCTTGCTCTCTCCTTGTATTCTGCATTAATGAACATGCCCTTCTGTTCCTCTCCCTCGTTGCAACCTTTCAACTCATCCGTCTGTCACTTGGCAGTAGCTTCGGGAGGGCTCTTCCCAGGGACATTTCATGTTTATTCAAGTGTTGCTGTGCTGTGAGACTAAAGAAGCAGATCTGTTGCTTCCAGCTAGATCTGTTTATTTCCCAACACCACAGCACCACACATTCCCGTACCCAAGACAGGAAGGCAGATACCAAGTTGAAAACAAGTCAGAGGACTATTTTCCTTTCTCATATTCTCTTTAGTTGCACATGGCCTTTCTATTCAGGCAGTACACAGTGAATTCAAACGGGGGTTGCAGAACCCTTGTGAAAACAGCCTCTCTTTTTCTCCATGCCATTGTGATTCATTTGCTTTTACCACAAGACTCTGCTGAGCTTAATGTATAGCAAGAAAGTATAAAAGTATGGAGCGAGGCCAGCCCTTATCCCTGTAATGGAGCCTTTAGGGACCTGGTAGGCCCACTGTCACCATTTTGTAATGAGCTGGACTTGGTCCTCACCAGTACACTTAATTGATGTCCAGACGGAGTAGGAGGCGCTGTATGTGCATTGTGTGGGTACCACGGGGTTACCTTGGGGTAGAAAAGCTTTTTCTCCCACGTTAATGTAGGTGGTGGTTACTGCTGCATGATCCAAGGTAGGGCACAGGCTTTTTGTTCTTCAGCCTGGCTTTTCCTATTTCCCTTGTGCTTGAAATGAAGCCTGGGTAAGCAGCCCTCTTTGAAGTGAGGTGGTACTTGTTATCCTGGCCAGGCAGGAGACAAGATGAGTCTGTAGATACCTTAAGAAATTGCTTTAGACTTCTTACTTTTTCAGGAGGCTCTGCAAGGGAGTGTACCCAGCCCACCATGGCAGCTGTGCTGTGGGGCATGCAAAGGCTGCTTTTAGCTACACAGAGTAAACGCTCTTGGTTTACTTTTTGTATTCCACAGGGTAAGAGCCTGTGCAGAAACACCTATTGAAGAGTAGTTTATGTGCTGTGACATGCTGAAACAGCAGTTCCTGCTCTCTCCGAACCCACAAAAAAGCCATATGTGGAATTGCTCATGGTGGCAAATATGGGAATTTAAGATAATGCTTGGCATTCAGAACAAGCTACAAGAATAGCAAAGGATTATAGCTCTCTACACACATAAAGTCCTAGGTGAGCATGCATGGTATGAGTACAATGGGATAACAGCAGAAATACCAGCAAAAATTGTAAAAACTACAATCAAAAAAACTACTTCTATTAAAATCAAGCTTTAAAAAGGTGCATATGCTAACAGGATGCCAGAAACCATTTCATTAGCATTGCAAGAAAACCCACAAGTTAAACAGGTGAAATTCAAAGCTTGCAATAGTGAGCTATTCTGCATCGTGGGAATACATGAATTAAAGATTTATGTAAATACATTAGAAAAGACAGACCAAAAGGAAAACTGCCAGAAGAGGGAATAGCCCTTTCTCCCTGCAGTGCACACTCAACAAGGTTAGAGGCTGATTGCAAAGAGGATTATGATCAACAGAGAACGAAAGGCTGAAGCAGTCCTTGGAATGGAGAGCTTCATCCAGTAGCAAGGACCAGCAACCTGCTAGGGATATCCTGCCAGCAACTCAGTGGCAATGGGATGCACAACAACTTTGGGAAACTGCAAGAGTTAAAAAATCTCTGAGTCTAAAGCACCAACACAGTAGTCTTAAAGACTACTCCAAAGTATATCTAGGCCTAGGCCAGTAAAGATTGGGGATCAGCATTTGAAGTTTGAGAACCAGAAATGCAAATGCCAGCAGTCTCTTGCTGAACGCTGGATTCATTTCAAGGAATCAAAAGGTTGGATTGGTAGACAGAAGGTCAGCTGGTTGTGAATGGCTTACCATCAGCTCTAGCTAACAAAAGGGGCTAGATAAACATTGTCTTTTCCTGTGTCTCACAAACCTGAAAACTATCTTTCAGCATACAAATTTACAAAAGGAATAAAAACCTGAAAGATCTACTAATTGCAGACATGGTCTGTGAAACAAAGCTAAAGGTAGATTGTATACCTCCTCGTCTGACTAAGAAAAACCTGTTTGCGAACAAAACATAGATTGTGGTTGCAAGAACTACCACTGAGACCATGGTAAATTATCAGACAATTAGTATAGGGCCACCCACAAGGCACACTTCCTACCCTGTTATCAGCTAAAGGAGGAGCTCTGAATATTAGATGTGATTTTGTGTACAGGCTCCAGGATAGCAAATTCTCCAGTGTAATGTGAAAGGGTATTAAAACTGTCACTCACCTTCACACACAAAATCCACTGGAATCATTCAAATATTAGAAAATAACTGAGGACGCTTTATACTGGCCCAAATGAACAGTGATATGTTCATGTGAAAATGACATGTTGCAAATGTCAAAAACATAGTCAAGTCAAAGAAACGAAACAAGCTTAGTGGTTGGTTGAAGTACCAACAAAACAAATAAAAATGTTAATAATATGATTAGCTACGATAGCTGGTTGTGAAGCTAGGCACCAGGTAAAGTTAATTCTCAAAGCCAGCAATGAATCTGGATGAACCCAGATGGATATGGTTTTGTCTATGGCTTTCTTTTTGCATACAAGAATAGGCAGTGTATTATCACAGAACCTGAAGGTCGACTACTCAGTCGAATGAATAATTCTTCTCCCAGTTAGATGCAATAAAAATGTTGTATGTTCCCATTGTTTTATTTCACAACATGGCTATCATATTGCACATCATATTGCACTCTTTATATTCTGCACCTCTCCTGCTACCTGGAATCCACTCCGGGCTACTGAGGACTGCTCAAAATTGAATGAGAGCTGCTTTTTGTTGTCTTTATTGGCACGAAAACAAAGTTCAAATATGTAGCTATACTACTTAAGAATAGATATACTGATTCACACCACAGGCCAATCCAGCCTATTGTTTTGTCTCTGGCAACAGATGCATAGGGAAGAGTACAAGAACAAGGCAAGCATGGAGCAAGAATTCATACTCTCTAGACCTCAGCAATTTGCAGCTGGGATTTCCTTGGCTGGAAACATATCTATCTATTTAATGGTTCTTGGTAGATCTTTTTCTCCCATGAATATGCTCAATTGTGTTTGAACCCATGTAAACCTTTAACAGCCTTGGTATTTTTCAGCAAGGAATTCCACAGCTTAACTGTGTTTCTCAATGAAATAATCTCATTTTGTTTTCTTTGAAACTGCCTCTACTAGTTTCATTTGGTGATTGCTTGTTCTTATATTGTAAAAGAAAGCAAACACTTGCTCCCTATGTATAGTATCTTTTTTGCTCTGTCATATGCCCCGTCCTTTCAACACCAATCAACAGCTTAGTATCCTCATTACTAAAAGATCCATAAGCAATTGAAGCAGAAAAACTTATTCCAGTCAGTGCAGAAAAGCTCAGTAAGAGAATATTTAGTACCAGGACTAAATGTGCTTCTACCCAGTTCCCACATAGTTGAAGGAGAAAGCATATGTCTTACCATCTCCTTGGAGGGCTCAGTTCCCATTGAACTCAGTACCTTTCAAGACGAAGCTTTGAGGGGAGAAGTGACTTCCACATCAGGTTCCACCAGGCTTAACCTCTACTAGGTATAGCTCAGTCTGGCCACAGGTTCCAGATCCTGGACCCGGCAAACAGTAACGGTCAGGGTTTTCTGGTCTGCAGGAAAATGTTTTCCCATATTTTTTGCTGTATTAGTAGTCAGCCACCAAGGCACAATAAAGATATATCTATGCATGGTATAGTAGATACCTTCATGGATCATCAGATTTACAATGAAAATAAGTAAATGAAAAGAAAAATTCTTAAAGGAAAAATACTTCTGTTATCTGAAAATAATATTACACAAGTTTCTCTTTTTGGAAATTATCCATTCATTTTCTTCATAAACATTTACTAAGGAGAAAAGTATTTTATGAACATATGGCACTTGTCTCTGTTTTGGATGTAAAAACGTCTGGTATTTTGCTGACTTCATTTCATTGTGAGTCACTGTGTAGCTTTGTATAAACACCAGGGTATTTTCATCAATTAGAAATAACTGAGATTTTCAACATAACATTCCCATATTTACTTGTGCTTGAATAGTTCTGCTAATATCCTAGACAATACATATATAGATATATATATTGCACACACAGGATCCTTGTTCCTAAAAAATTCCAGTCAAAGAAATAATGCCTGAGGAGCCATGACTCTGCCCTAAAACCCTACTGTATCCATTAGCAAAACCCTACAGATTTTTCCTGTAAGTGGATGCTCTTCATCAGTTAGGAATACTGTGGTCAAGAAAAAGAAATAGTCTTTGAAAATCACATTCCAATGGGAAAAAAATACTATTATCAAGTGAGTGGGCTGTTTTTTAAGATAATTAGAGCATTTACAGAATCTCATCCGATTGTTTCCGATAACTCCCTCATAATAATACATTCCTGCATGCCGTTGGTAACTGAATACCCAGAGTGAGCAAATTGCCCTATCAATACTCCAAGAACTAGATTGATCCTGTCCCTGTTCCGGAGCACTCCAGGAGAAAGAGGACACCTTCCTGCCTGCCTCAGGAAGCTTGTAAAAACACTCATTTTAGCCATGATCCAAATCACTGGCAGAACAGATAACCAAGACAACAATCCAAGTCACTGTGGTGACACCTCTGCAAGGGGCAAAGACGTGATCAAGTGTGGTAGGACAAGCATCAGAGATAGGTTAGAAGCAGGAAGTGCTTATCCTGTTACTGAGGGCACTTTCATGGGAGATAGACGATCTGAATTCAAATGCCTTTAGGAAAAAAAGAGTGTGTATAGCCCAAGGCTCCTGGATAACTGCTTCAGACTTTGAGCTAACGAGTAAAATAGAGATAAGAGCTGTGTGAAGTTATGCTGTCCCATGGCTGAAATCACACCTTCTAGTCAATTTACTTCTCAAGGCAAAAAGGAAGCATCTTCTCTGACCTCTTCATAGTGAAAACAGCCACAACCTTTGCTGTTTGTCCTCCCACAAGGTGACACTAGATGGCAGCAATTGAAGTGGCAGCAGGAGCTGCAGATCTCTGGCCAAGAAGGCACTCTGGCAACCAGTCCGCGTGGAGCCGGTGGGGCCACCTGATAGTCACAGCTTCTCTCTCTACCTTACTGCCACCGAAGCTGCCACGGTGCTAGGCAACTTGTGAGATGGGGTACAGACATGGAAATGAAGTCACCTGTGCCCTGACTTTCACGCTTTATTATTATTTCATGCTTTATTATTATTTCATGCTTTTCTCTAGACTGACTTGCTCATATCTGGTTGGTCCGTTTTGCGTCTGAGGCCTCTTTGCCTGCATTAAAATGACAGCTTTTCCCAAAGTAGTATGATAGAAGGTATTAACCAGTCTAATGTTCTGATTGCTTCTTTAGAGTCCAACGGGTTAGGTTTCGCACAGCATTGTAGAAATAGTCACAATAATAACCTTGTTAGTAACAATTCCAGAATCAACAAGCACAGTAATAGATTGGTAAGGTCATAACCACTATTCAGACAATGCGTTGCATAGCTTCCTATTTCTGAAGGAACCTGGTGGCGGAAAAACCTGAGACTCTCCAAAATATGAACAGCACCAATATAGGATATGTTCCTCTTTTTCTAATAACGCGACTTCACTGCCAGCAAAATCACAGACTATTCAAAGTTTAACAAAGATGTATCAAAAGACAATGAGCAGCAACAGCCTTAGTATTGCCTTTGGGATATTCACACACTCCATGTCCTCTGCACACCAGTTTTGTTCAATATCTCCGCTACAGTTAATATTGTCTCACTGCTCCATTATACCCATCTTTCCCAGAGAGGGTTATTGCCAAGTTCTGAAAATGTGTTTGGGGCTTAAATCTGGAATTCAGGGTCTCAGCTTGGGAACAGGGCATCCTTTACACAGTAATTCAGATTCTGACTTTGAGCTAGCGAAGACAAAATCCAGTGCTTAGTCACTGATGAGAACTGCAGTCATTTTACTCAGGGCCTCAAGATTCAATTGCTAGCTGCAACTTCTGCTGCTGCAGTGTGAGGTAGTGACCTAAAGAGAAGTACCATCTAAGGCAGCCAAACCATTTACAACTTTAGTTGAGCACTTCTGGGAGTGACCATGCTATCTGTTTGCCAAGCTGCAGGGAAGTAGAAGGGACAGATGGAGGCATGAATTGTCACCGTGCATAAGCATACAAGAGGTGGGACCAGTGGCAGGTGACCCAGGAGGATTACAAAGACACTGTCTGAGTATGCAGGAACAGGGTTTTGGAAGCCAAAGCCCTCCAGAAGCTGAACCTGAGGTGAAAAGAAAGGCTTCTACAGGTATATGAGCAGCTAAATGAAGACTACCAAAAATGTGAGCCTGCTGCTGAAGGAGGCAGGAGACCTGGAGAAAAAAGACATGGAGATCCTCAGTGACTTCTTCACCTTGGTCTTTACTGGTAAAAACAGCCTTCAGCAATCCCAGACCCTGAGACCAGAGGAAAAGTCTGGAGCAAGGAAGACTTACCCTCAGTAGAGAAGGATCAGGTTAGAGAACACTTATGCAAATTGGATATAAACAAGCCCATGAGACTTGATAGGACACACCCACAAGTGCTGAGGGAGCTGGCCAATGTCATTGCAGGGCCAACCTCAATTATCATTGAAAGGTCATGACAATCAGGAGAATTTCCCGACAACTGGAAGAGAGCAAATGTCACTCATCTTCAAGAAGGGCAAGGAGGAGGATCTGTGAAACTATAGGCAAGTCAGCCTCAGCTCAGTCCCTGGGAAGATATAGGTTCAAATGCTTCTGGAAGCCATTTATAAACATGAAGAACAAGAAGGTGATTGGAAGTAGTCAGCATGGAATTACAAAGGGGAAAACATGCCTGACCAACCTGATAGCCTTGTATGACGAAATGACTAGCTTGGTGGGTGAGGGGAAAGCAGTGGATGTTGTTTATCTTGATTTTAGCAAGGGTTTCAACACTGCCTCATGTAACTTCCTCACTGTCAAACTGAAGTACTGGGTAGATGAGTGGGTAGTAAGATGGATGAAAAACTGGCTGAACTGCCATGCTTAAAGGTTTGTGATCAGTGACATGAGGTTCAGGTGGAGGCCAGTCACTAGTGGAGTACCTCAGTGGTTGGTACTGAGACCAATACTGTTTAGCATCTTCATTAAAGACCTGGCTAATGGGACAGAATGAATCCTCAGTAAGTTTACAGACAATAGAAAACTGTGAGGAGAGGCTGATACACCAGATGAGCGTGCTGCCATTCAGAGGGACCTTGGCAGGGTGGAGAAATGGGCCAACAGGAGCCTCATGAATTTCAACAAAGAGAAATGCCAAGTCCTGTCCCTGGGGAGGAACAACCCCAGGCACCAGGACAAGCTGGGGTCTGACCAGCTGGAAAGCAGCTTTGCAGAAAAAGGCTTGGGGGTCCAGGTGGACACCAAGTTGAACATAAGCCAGTAATGTGTCCTTGCAGCACAGAAAGCCAGTGGCATCCTGTGCTGCATTAGGAAAATGTTGCCAGCAGGCTGAGGGAGGTGACCCTGGCCCTCCTCTCAGCATGGGTGAGACATATCTGGAGTGCTGGATCCAGGTCTGGGCTCCCAGTACAAAAGAGACACGGAAATACTGGACTAACTTCAGTGAAGGGCCATAAAGATTATTACGGCACAGGAGCATCTGTCCTGCGAGGAGAGGATAGGAGAGCTGGGACTGTTTAGCCTAGAAAAGAGAAGACTCAGGGGAGCTTATCAATGTGTATAATTACCTGATAGGGAGGGGAGATAAAGAAGAGGGAGCCAGGCTCTTCTCAGTGTTATTCAGTGAAAGGACAGGGGCAATGTACACAAACTGAAACACAGGAAATTTCACTTAAATATGAGAAAAAGTTTTTTTCTGTAAGAGTGTTCAAACATTTGCCCAGAGTGGTTTTCCAGAAAGGTTATGTAGTCTCCATCCTTGGAGATATTCATAGAATCATAGGATGGTTTAGGTTGGAAGGGACCTTCAAGATCATCTAGTTCCAGCCCCCCTGCCATGGGCAAGGACACTTCCCACTAGACCAGGTTGCTCAAAGCCCCATCCAACCTGGCCTTGAACACTTCCAGGGATGGGGCATGTACAGCTTCCCTGGGCAACCTGTTCCAGTGTCTCACCACCCTCAGAGTGAAAAATTTCTTCCTACTATCTATTCTAAATCTACCTTCTTCCAGTTTGAAGCCATTACCCCTCTTCCTATCACTACATGCCCTTGTAAAAAGTCCCTCTCCAGCTTACTTGTAGGCCCCCTTCAGATACTGGAAAGCTACTGTAAGGTCACCCCAAAGCCTTCTGTTCTCCAGGCCGAACAACCCCAAATCTCGCAGCCTTTCCTCATAGGAGAGGTGCTCCAGCCCTCTGATCATCTTTGTGTCTCTCCTCTGGACCCGCTCCAACAGGTCCATGTCCTTCTTATGCTGGGGGCTCCAGAGCTGGACACAATATTCCAGGTGGGGTCTCACGAGAGTGGAGTAGAGGCGCAGAATCATTTCCCTCAACCTGCTGGCCATGCTTCTTTTGATGCAGCCCAGGATGCGGTTGGCTTTCTGGGCTGCAAGCACACATTGCAAGTGCACCTTTTGCATTCAGAACCCAACTGGACACAGTCCTGAGCAGCCTGCTGTAGGTGACCCTACTCTGAGCAGAGGGGTTGGACTAGGTCATCTCCAGACCTCCAGTCCAACCTCAACCATTCTGTCACTAAGTGAATCTGTGATTCTGTGTCAAACAGCTTAGTCCTCAGATGTCCCTCAGTGCTTTCTGCACTGCAGAGGCCACCCACGCTCTGTGACAAGGCCTGCCATACTGTGTACTGTAAGCACACACAGTTATCTGCACCTTATTGTGCATGCCTGATTTGTTCATGTTGTGATCATTGCACCAAATAGAGAAGGCCCAACAAGAACTCTGTGTGGTTTTTTAACAGTAGCAGGAAATGAAAAATCATCTTCATAGTCCAGGGACAAAGCATCTTTTCTGGCAGCTCTCTGGGGAGCTGGCTCTGGCTCACTGTCTCGTTTCCTCAGCAGTACAAGACACTGTAGGATCAAGAGAATAACAGGAAAAGATTAGCAGGCACCTTCTGGAGTCCTGTCTGTAAGATATCTAGTGGCCTGTTGGAGCTGTACATATATGACTTTTTACAGGAATAATTGTGTTTCTGAGGAAACAATTACTCAAAACTTGTTAAAAATGATAGAAAATTAGGATCAGTCTGAATTTTGAGCTCTCTGCCAGTAAAACACCTTTCAGCATGAATAAACATTTGCTAAACTGACAGAACCTATGGGCAAAACTAATTATCACTTGCACTGTGAAATTAATGGCAGGGAGCATCTTGGTGATGATACTGTGCCACTTGAGGCTGACAGGGCCCAGTTGTGCCAACTGACACACTTTCGTTAGAAATACTGGAATATTTGGTGTTTTCCCTCAAAGCTACCACAGCTCCTAAAATACTATGAATGCTGTGAGTGCATGAAAACTTCACTGAAATTATCCAAACCTTGTAACTCCTGGCAGAAGCTTGAAAAGACTCCAAAAGCTCAAAAGTCTAAATGGCAACAATAGTCTGGATTATTGATGATTTCAGAGCACCTGATTCATATCATTTGAACACATGGGACTAGCAGTGTTCCTTACAGTTCCTCCTCTTCAGGCATAGAAGAGAAATCATCCATCTTTTCTACTGTGGGTCTCAATTGTCTGGGCAAGGCCATTGTCTTTTTTTTCTTTTTTTTGAGAGTCAGGTAAGGGAAGTTTCTTTACCTGCAAAGAGAGGTGAAATTTTATACTGTCCATGAAATGAGGAGACCAGGGTGTCTAGAAACCTCCTCTTACAATAGCTCCAAGTAATTCCTTTCTTAAATCAGAGCCTATTGTCACACACTTTATAAACTTACTATCATTTGTGATAATAAATACCCTGTAATATTTAGTAGCAGCTTCAGTGGTTCCATGTGTTGCAACTTGAAAGATTTTCAGCTTTTTTGTCAACTCTGAACTTTATACTCATGATACCTGCTTCAGCTTCTTAAGGTTTTAATAAATATCAGCCCGTGCTAAAAGTTTTTTCATTTGTCAGATGGCATTTTTTAAAAAAGTTTTGGATGGAGCTCTTAAACAGCATATGCTCGTGCCATTTTTCCCCTTGTACAAAAAAGTATCCTACTGAAATGTTTTGAGAATATTTTTGACTGCTGATGCACTATGAACAACAGGAGAACTTGCTGACCCCACCAGAGATTAATGGGTCGGAATCTGTGTCTTTCTGTGGAATGGAAGACGTCAACACTAAAAGCTCTCTTACCCCACAGATAGCTGGTCCCAGTCCTGTTGTTTTTTCCAGTCTTCAGAAAAATCCTTGGCAAGAATTGTCATTTTTCCAGTCATCAAATTTCCAAGAATCCTCTCTTCACATCTCTCTTTCTCTTTTGATGGACTCTCTCATCATAGTAAATGCAGACCTTTTGCAGGAATGTGGGCCAGACATGTGTGTAAGCCAAATAGCTTATGCCTGGAACAACAGCAAATGAACAATGAAATCCAGCAACCAGATGAAAAAAAAAAAGATTTACAAGGATATTTTTTTTCCATAAATGTTTCTCACATTTTAATTGATTTGACTTAACTGTACAGTGAGCTCTGGCTCACTGGATGACCATCTGATCATGTGGGGACAGCATGTCCTGTGCCACCTTATACACATTTGAATTTTTTTTGCCAGAACTGGCAGCACAGCAGAAGTTTTTTCACACCCTAACCTAAGATAGACCAGACAGAAGAACTCTTTTTTTCTTTTTTTCTCAGTCCAGATATACCAAAAAAGGCTTGTTTCTTCTAATTGATCACCTGACTTTCTGTAAATGAGTGAGCATGTTGTTGCCCTCTGCTGACTGGCCTATATACACTAAAATGGACCTATTAGTAAGTTCTTTCAATAGTATTGTTTCTGTTAAAATGGCAAAGAGTTTTGGGTTTTTGGCTCTCCTTCTGCAGGTGTGAAGCTTGTAAAATTAGACCCACATTTTTAGTTTAAAGTCCTAATTCATCAAAATGCCTTAGTAAGCGTTTAATTTTAAATAAGCTGCACTGCACAAACTCTTAAATTTGAACACGCATTTAACTGCTTTAATAGTTAGAGACCTCATTTGGGGTGTACAGTTTTAAGCAACTGTAATCTGCTTTTCAGATATACTCATCAATTTTGTCCTATAAAATTCTTCTTCTCAACTTTTTCCACTCCTCTGATGCTGTCTTGTCTCTGGTAAGTTAAGAAATGGAAGACTGTCTGTCTTCTGCATATAGTTGTATCTCGCCAAACACCCAAAAATCAGAAATGCCAGTTTTAGTGAATGCAGATGACTCTAAGGAAGAGTTAATGGATCCCTTAAGTTCTAGCCCTCATATTTACAACTTAGTCCAGACTACTAAAAGTGAAGACTTCCTATATATTAAGAACATTGAAGTCAGGCAAACATAACTTCCAAAAAATGGAGGAGGAGGGGTACTACAGAAGAGTCAGCATCACCTTAGTCCCTGTAAAAATTATAGAGAAATGCTCACATGAACCATATTCAGGAAGGAGAAGAAGATGACTGGGAACAACCAGCATAGATTTACCAAGGACAAACCATGCCTGGCCAACCCAATTGCCCTCTGCAATAGGATGACCGATTTTGTGGGCAGAGAGCAGCACATGCCATTTACCTTAACTTCAGCAGGGCTTTTGATATGGTCTCCTGTAACACCCCTAGAGACAAACTGGAGAGACACACAGACCGTGGGCAAGTTCCAAGAGAAGTGACTTACTTGACTGCTGGGCTCAGAGAGCAACAGTCAACACTTTGAAGTAATGACTGCTTAAGAGCAATGTTCCTCAGATATTGATACCAGGTCTGATATTGTCTATCATCTTCAACAACTTGGCGACGGCGTGGACTGCACCCTCAGCAGGCTGACATCAGTTTGGAGGGGGAGCAGTTGATACACTGGAGAGGGGCCTCAGCAGGCTGGAGGAGCGGGCCAACAAGAACTTCACAATGTGACAAAGACAAATGCAAAGTGTTGTACCTGGAAAGAATAAACCTGATGCAGTACAACAGGCTGGGGGTCAACTGGCAGGGCAGCAGCTCTGCAAGTAAGGACTGGGGGGTGGTCTTGGACAACAAGTTAAATATGACCCTTCAAAGACTAACCATGCATCGGCTACGTTAGCAAGACTGTAGCCAGAAGACTGAGGGAAGAGGTTACCCATTCTGTTTGTCATTTGTGTGGCTCCATCTGAAGTGCCGAACCCAACTGGGAACTCCACAGTACGAGAGAGATTTTGGCAAGATATCTCCAGACGAGGTCAGGGGGCTGGAGCACCTGATGTTTGAGGAGACACTAAGGGAGATGAGTTTTTTCAGCCTAGAGAAGACTGAAGAAGGGTCTAATTGCTGTCTTGAACTACCTAGGGGGAGGTTTTAGAGAAGACAGACTCACAATCTTCTCAGAGAAACACAGGGAGAGACAAGAAGCAGCAGTCACAGGCTGCAACAAGGGAAAATCTGACCAGATCTGGTGAGTATGGTGTAACACTGGAACAGGGGCTCAGAGAGGCAGTGACAAGTCCATCCCTTGAGGTGTTCAAAATGCATCTGAACAAGGCTTCAAGCAATCAGACCTAGCTATAAGTTAGCCCTGCTTTGAGGAGTTTTGCCTGGATGACCTCCAAGGTCCCTTGAGACCTCAGGTATCCTGTGTCTAAATATTTTAGGTTTTGTTCCCATAGTGCACTATGGAGCAGCAGTAGTCACAGCCAGGACTCCAAAGACTATTAAGATACAGGACCTAACATCCTTCTTATCTATACAAATGTGTCTCTAGTCATATTTGAAAATACTCCTCTTTACTTCTCTTGGAAAACAGCCAAAATCCAGTTTGACAGCTTAACTGGGAAGGACTGGGAGGAAGAATTCCTCAGGGTAGAAGAAAGGACCCTGGGTTGCCACGAAGCCAGTAAAATGACCTTTTCCTCTGTCTCAGTTCCCCACGGAGGGGTGTGTAAGTGTGGTAGAGTGTGGCAGGACATAGGCTGCCCCAAGACCCAGTGGCCAAGGCACCAGCTGTGCCACGAGCAGCCCTCTTCTGCAAACCCATCTTGTGTCACACTGCCCACAGCCACGAGCAGGCAATTTGGGTCAACTCGGCCCCCTTCCACCATCACCATGCTCACTCCCAACGCAATAAATAGAAAGGCTATTTTGTCAAGCCTGGCTGTTTTTATTCAGGAACTTCTCAGAGGAAGCCTGAGTGCGTAAACAGGAAAGCAGGGGCTGTTTTTACTTCACCCATCTATAGCTGGTACACACGGGCTGACATCAGGCGAGGGCCAGCTGCACAGAGCGCACCCAACAATTTGCTCCTCAGGTGGCAGTGCCAGCACCGGGGCAGGCACGGCCGGAGGGAAACGCAGACAGACACGCTGCCCCTCCGGAGCCACTGCCACCCCGACACTCCTGCGCCTGCCCTGGCTGTCCCCGCAGGTCCCCATCTATGCTGGGGGCAGTGGGGAGGAGAAGGAGTGCCTGGAGGAGCACCCTCGCTCCTGAAATTCATAAGCAAGACTTTTTTTTTTCCCTTGCAAGAGTGCCAGCTTCTTGGTGCAGCTTGATGATGACAGGGGGCCACAGTCCCCCAGCATCCCCATGCTTGGGTGATGTGAAGCCGGGGGAGCGCTGGGCACCTATTTTTAGCCCTGGTGGATTGGAATTGCAGGCTGCACTGCGGATCTCCCTGCAGAAACACTGGTGGGAAGGAAAAGCGGCACCACACTGTAATTTTGTCTCTGGTGATGGGGTTTTCTTTCTAAATCCTGAGTATCAGTTTCATTCACTGCTCCAGGCTACAAGAAATACGCTTCGCTTACAGCCATAACGTCTTCTCTCCTGCCTGTATGTCACCGTATAATAAAATGTGCAGCAGTTTTACAGTCACTGTAGAGTTATTACATGACATATGTGTACGAAGCACATTGGATTACATGACCACCCAAGCGATTAATAAAACTGGTTGCCTGCTAGAAATGATCTTTAACTAAAGGTTGAACAAAATTGGTCTGGAAACCTTGAGAATAATTCAGAGTGGTTGCTCAAATCACAGAGACGCAAAGTCTACAGGAGGTAGATCTTCCTGCAGCTTTCATCATTAATGTTTTTCTCTCCATTATCTCAACACCTTTAAATAGAACATTCTACCAAATAATATTTATGTTAATTTGTTTATTTGCTACCATAGAAAAAAAACAACTGCAACAACAGTGCTAAGGGAACAAGCATGAATAGTAGTGAAGAAGTGCCTCGGTTATGAGTAATTTCTGTCTCTATTTTAAACATAGTGAGTAAATTCTGCTCAGTTACACCAGCCTGAATTGGAGAAAGGTGAATTCTGTGAGAATTGAGGACAAAATTTAGCCTGCAAGTTCAAATTACTGCTTCAGAACATAACAAAATCAAGTTATTAATTTTATTAATCACTCTTAGCTTATGTTATACTTTCCTTGTAGTTGGTTGTGTGCATAAACTGAACATAAAATTAATTTCCTCATTTTTTTTACTACTTGTTAATAACTTGAAAGCCACAATAGTAGTGATCTTAATTTATATCAGGGAGTACAACCACCATTAGCTCTGCAACAGAAAATGACAGGAGGTGTGGAAACAGCAAGCGCTGCTCTGTCAGGACAGTACCACCTTACACTTGATTTTATTGTACAAATCAGGTTGTGGTGTGGAGTACAGCGAGAGCCCTCAGATGAACAGATTTACCCCTTGGCTCTCTGGATCTTCAGTTCACTATAAATACAACTGCACTGAGACTTTTTGGGAGACATTAGTTTTTCTCCATTTATCCTATCAGTAAGGGGGCTTAGTCATTTTCTACCCTGTCTTTAACCTGGAAAGGATGAAAAATAAGAAAATTATAAGTTGCTGGCTAGATTCATCTCTGCCGTTGACCAGCTGAGTTCATGTCCTACTGGGTCTCAGTTAATGCCCAGCTGCCTTTTCTAAACTCCCCTTCTGCTTTAACTCCATACAGTCCATTTGCCAGGCAGGAGTTGTGTACGATTCCCAGAGAGTCACTGGATAGACTTCAGCATTTACTAACTTTATTCAAACTCATCAGGGATAGCTATAAAGAACTGTACAGAACTAACATGAGTCTTGGGTATTTGATCCAGGGTTTAATGTTACAGTTTCCAGCAAATACACAGTTTTGTTGGGGTTTCTTCTACAGTAAAATGGCAGAAATTTCTGGGTTTGGCAATGCAAATTGAATAGGTGACTGTTCTAGTTGAGTTTGAATTTGTTGAATTTATATAATGGAAATAAGTAGCCTAAGACAACTGCTCCTAAGAGTCTGTGTGGTGTAAATCAAGTATAAACCATACAAAATACATGGAGTTATTTTGGTGCAAATGAAAGTAGAACCAGACTCAGCATCTCTTACAGGCAATGCAGACATGTTCTCCAACATCCTACCAGTATGTAAAGGAGATGGCTCTGTCCATTCCCAGTGACATCCAGTGAGTCTCTGTTAGATGCTTTCCAGGGCAACTGCTGTTTCACAGCTCTCTCAGTCAGGACAGAGTGATTTAGCAGATTTTCTATTTAGCCATGTGCATGTGTCAGAGTGCAGGTAGAGAAGATAAACAAGCTCATGCCTGGCTGTGTTGCAGCATCCTTTCCAGTCTCCTTCTGCATCAGCCTTTAAGAAGTGCAGTTATTGAGCCTTTTCTCATCCCAGCACAGGAAGACATACTGAAGTGGCCAGACTCTCATTTTCATCTCTTCCCAGACAGCATGCAACAAGAAGATTTCAAGAGTCTCTGCCTTTCTCTCCCCCTGACCTGCAAAAGCCTGAGACAAAGCATCTCATGCCTTGTTTCTCTGAGTGTGGAAGGGAGGCAGAAAGTGCCATTTTATTGTGAAAAGTCAATATTTCAATTTAAAAAGAAAAACATTAAGGCAGATCAATAGATCTTGCCTAGTGCACATTTTTGAAAGCCACCAGTTCGTTTAGGGGAAAAAGTTGCAAGATTGAGCAGTAAAACTAAGCAGGAGGACTCCAAGACAGAGCCTCTTGCTGCCTCAGCATGTAAACTCTGAGATTTCATAAAATCCTGCTTCTTCCGACAAAATCAGCTCATACTCAGGTAAATAAGAGCACAGCAGCACATGGCAGGAGGGAGAATCAGCTCCGACATATTCACACAGGCTGAAATTTGGAGCGGCTCAGTTGTCGGTTCATGCACTAGGGAATGAAAGTCATGTGGCTTTTCTGGGTCTGGGAATAAGAGAGTTACCAGTGTGAAAACAAAGGAAGACACGGTAAAAAGCTAGGAGCTACCCAGAGAGTCCCGAGGTACCTGTTTTCAGAAAACGATCAATTCTGGGATGCAAGGGAAATATTTAAAAACTCCCTGGAGCTCCTCTGCAGCGTTCAGTACTGTTCCTCATGGTACCCAGTACAAATAAAATGTGAACTAAATAGACCCATGTAAAGCATATTCAAGCTCACTTTTTCCTTTCCTTTCGGGTTTCTCTTTCAAGTCTTTTTTCTTTGATTTCTGAATGAAATTTCTGCCTTGCCTTTGTGGTCAATCATGCCAGCCATCTAAAGGTCTCTTGAGAAAGAGATTCTTCTCAAGAGTTAGTAATCATGTGCAAAGAATTTTGGTCATAAATACTTCAGGGATGTTGTCAAGAATAAGATGCAACAGAAATAGACAAGTTAAAAAAAAAACAAGAGCAGTCTAACAGAGCCAACCGTGCTTGCTTCTGTCACACAGTCCTTCATGTATCCTTCAGCACAGGGCAATTCAGAGGATCCAAATAATTTCATCTTCAGGAATAAGCTGCTGGTCATATCCTCAAACAACACAAATCTTCTTATGTTAATGAATGTAATGCTAAAATTGACATTTTAAAGACAAGTACAGCAACTTTAATGAAGTATCATCAGTATCACAAAGAGATTTAAGAGACAGTTGCTACTAGCAAATACCACTGACTTAAGCCTACGTTTACAGTTTCTGAAACTACTATATGCTTTCTCTACCTGCAGTGAAATGGCATCGCATTGAAAAGGAGACCATAACTTGGAAGATTACAACCACCATGTGCCCGTATGAATGATAACAAAATCACACGCTCAGCCTGCCTTTGCTAGTAGTCTGGTATTCTGTGCCTCACCCGTCAGTATGAACGCTGACGGCATCCTTAAACCATCACTTCTCCTCTACCAAAGAGGCTGCGGGATTCATTGTCACTGGGCAGCATCCTACAGCTGCTGCAGCAACACGTGTGGCCCTGCCTGAGGAAAAGACAGCGTGGTCAAGCAGAAGGACCTTTGTGGGAATTCAATCAGCCTCACTGCAGCCCAGCAAAGTTACAACCGAAGGCCAAAAGCAGAGAGATGTTACATCTTGTTTAACACTTGTCACCTGTGAAAGGGTACTTTTTAACAGCAGAGGATCCTTGGGAAAGAGATGCTGGTCTCTAAGCCCCTCTAAGAAAGTATTCAACATTCCTTGCTACAATGCAGGTGTCCTTTTCTAAACAAATGTTCTTTCATTTCTGAAACTCATTGGATTTCTGTTTTGTATTAGTTTACAGAGACTCCCAAAGTATCCCTAAGCAGTTTTTGAAGCAGTGAGTTCATATGCAGTTCTCTCTGTAGCTGTGGTTTCATCTGTCACTAACAGATGAGGCAGAGAGATTTTTCCCTCAGTTGTTTCATTCCACCCGAAGTTCTGGCTAAATAATGTACCTAAATAAAGCACTCTTGTACCCCTTTTTCCCCCCTTTATCTATCGTTATGATGGAGCAGAAGTTCATTATTTCTGCCAAAGCTCCAGTCATTACATCGTGACTGAAGTCAGATGGGAGAGAGACAACGTGTTTACTATTAGGCAACACCTGTGCACAATAGTGGGTTTTGTACCAGGCTTTGGCTGTGGCAAAGCAAGGGGTCCCTCCTGTGAGACCTGATGTCTGGAGGGCAGAAAGTTCCTTTCCAACAACTAGGAGTACCAGGAGAACTGAGATTCCCTTAAGTACCTAAAAATATAGCCATATTTAATGATCACAATATCCTTGCAAGCAGCCTGGGAGGCCGAATGAGAGTCAAAATCCAGGAGACACATTTACGACATCCGATGCATTACCAGTGAAACTGATTCATACATCATAATCTGAAGGCAGAGCAAAGTACTCAGCAACTACTGCACTGCTCAAAGTAACAAATGACTTTTCTCAAGGTTTGGACAAGTAAATAGATGTTCTTATTACATGTTTATATGAATAATTTGAAATGATTTATTGGTTTGTTTTGTCATTAAAACTACAGGCTCTGAGTATCACTCAACTTCTGTTCTATGTGTTAAATTTTATCAGTCACATGCACTTTAATTTGGCTCTATTAATGGCTCCAGCTTCTTGAGTCTGAAGAGACCATGGGGAATAATGCAAGGATCTATTTTAAGTCTACAGCTAATTTCTATTTTGGCAAAGAAATAACTGACAGTAAAAAAATATCATGCCATTGTTTAGATACATGTAAAAGATTCTGGATGACCTTATGGAGCCCAAGAAAATAGGAAGAAAAAAGAATCAGCAGCCAACATAAGGAATGTGCAAAGATGAGCATAGTACCATTAAACTGCTAGTAAATGGAAGCATGGCTATATTGAGCTAATTTGAGCTATTTGATCACTTCTTCCTGTATTACCTTTTCAAACTTGAGTCCAAAATTAGTTGTTAATGCTGGACTCACGCTAGATCTAGGGCCTGCTTCTTGAATAAAACTATTCATGATAATTTATTCACAATACAGAAATTTGGCCATTTCTTTATTTTTTTCACATACTTCAGTTACTAACATCTGAAGTATACAAGGACGTATTTGGAAATCAGCATCTTTGTGCACCACAGTAGACGTCTCCCACTGTCTTATCCTTCCAGTCTAGAAATACACAGTGACCCCTTCTCCACTCTGATAAGAAAGAGCAGCCATCTGATAACTCTTTTGCTGCTCATCTTGTGTGCTGCCTCATCAGACCTTAAAAGCAGCCACAGTAGTTAAGGCCTCCAGCAGTGCTGGAATAAATACCTAGGGAAAAATCTAGGTATTTGGGTACTAGGGTAGAGTGCAAACCCCACAAATTACTCTTTTGAATTTGGGAGCCACCACTACCTTAGAGACCTTGTCACATCAGGAGGCGGCATTTCGTTCCTGTGTTATGAGAAACGCAAACAACTGTGCCATATTCACCTTCTCCCACCCTTTATGATTTTATAGACAGTCCCATATTTCCATGCAAGCAATGGGCCCAGTAATTAGCACTCTTTAAAATACAGAGAGCCGTTCCCAGTTCTCAAGCAAACGCAGCATAAACCATCCCTTCCTTCTCCTTCTCCCCACACCAGCCCTTCGGTGCCACAACACAACACTGCTGTGCCAACCCAGCCAAGGCTTTTCCAGGACCACCCTGTAAAATGTATCAGCAGAGTGATCTGTGGCAAAAATGTCCTGCCATCCAAACCCCTATATGGTGAGACTCCAACCTAGCACCTGAGAGGTTAAATCCTGGTTTACGTGAACTAGACATCAGTGTGTGTGTGTGTACCATTCTGGTTGAAGACTTCACAACCTGTAAGGCTATGGCTGTGCTTTTCTCTGACTAGACCCATCTATGGTCATCACATAATAATAGACGCATGAGTTACAGTGCTGCTTCAGTCTTTGAAAACCTTCTTGTGAAGTGGGACTTTATTTCCCTTCAGTCCATCCAGCTCCCACTCTACTCTTACTTCCAGAGGTCTTGAACCCCTGCTTCACCAGTAACCCTCAAAACATGGGAGTGTACGAAGCTCTGAATGAAGATCTTGTTCATCATGTACAGATAACGAGATGTTTGCCTCATCTGCTGGCAAAGCAAAAATAATTACAAAATAAAAATCTTACCTCTTTCCAGGTCACTCTAATGACCCATTAGTAGAGAAATAACTGGTTTAAAGATACGGTCTTGTAAGAGCGGATGCAAGAAGGAGCACATCAGATGGGGGGCGGGGAGTGAATTTGTTCTGTGGTGCGGTTTCTCTTTCACCCATTTCCCAGCTTGTCCTTATCACCACCGAGATTACATAAGTCTTTCCCCCACTAGGAACTGGGCTTGCTTTAGCTGGTCGTGGTCCAATTAATGTTATCTTTATCTCTAGAATTACTAGAATTCCTTAGAAATCCTATGTGGGATGATATTAGCTTATTTGGCCAATACTTTTAGAATATTTGTTTGTTTTCGCTCAGACAAAAATATTCAGGCCATTATGCTATCTACTGTATTAGAACTGAGCCTTTGCTCCAGAAGACATCAAGACTGGCAAGGGCTACCCACAGGACAAACCACCTCCTCCCGGGCTGTGCTGGTGACCTGCCTGGCACAGCTGTAACTGCCATTGTGACTGCATCACTGTCATTGATGGTGCCACACAGCTCCCTTCCTACGAGACAGCAAGCTGTGCGGCACCACAGATAACTGAGCAAACGAAGTTCAGCTCCCAGTTAGGTGGGATTGTCTGATGATAAATGCAGAAGCCACTTATACATTTGTTCTTGTCCTCGGTTCTCCCTTACATCCTCTTTGCACTATTTCGCTACTTAGAGGTATGTTACTTTGTCCACTGCTGTGCCATACCACAGAGAAAATCGGAGTGTTTAGCAGTAGTCCCAGGAGTCAAAGCTCTTGAATACAAATCAAGAGTTAAACCTGCAGTAGGTACAAATTGATATATCCCTATTGATTTCTTTGGATCTATGCCACTACTCTGGTTTTCATCAGGATATCTAGCAGGAAAATTTTCAGATGGGTTGTTATATTAATACTAAGGCGTAGCAAAATAGTCCGACTGTAGATCTCTTCCATGGAACAGTCTTCATTTTGAAACACAGATCATCAGCTTACTTTTAAAAAAAATATAACAGCCTTTAAGGTCACTCAGAGGTTACTTTTTTTTTGGTATTGAGGTTTTGGGTCATTGGGTTGTTTTTTATTTGTGGGACTTTTTTAGAAAGTTCATAATTCATATATATCCACACCTTTCAAAAATCACTCTGTTGTTCTTAAGGAACTTGCTTTCAAAATAAAGAACTCATCCACATGTCCTGTCCTGGTGCTGGAGTTGCTGGAGTGGAAATCAGAGCTGTAGCCAGTACACTTTAAAGCTTTTTTCACTTAACAGACCACTTAGTTTATACAAATTGCATACTTGCTGGTTTCACCTGTCCAAATTGCAAAAACAAGCACCTATAAAAGAGCCAAAGTAAAATCTGAGCACGCATTCAGAAGATGAATGGCACCAAAATGTAGCTGTTTGTGGATGGAGAGCATTTACACTTGCATTCAGTGCAGAGTTATCAGTGTGACAGCTTCCTTTTGTTACTGCTATGTATTGGCTCAATTACAAACCACCGCAGAGCTGAGGACAAAGAAAAACTTCCACATTTCCCAAATTATTTCTGGAACACATGGAGGTCGAAAGGGCAGATTCTGCTCCACACCCACCAGCCTGACACCAGTGGAGCGGCTCTATTGTGGGAGCACAGGCTGGCCTTTGCAAGACTTACTGAGAGATTTTAAAGGAAGCTTTTTGATAGCCAGGTTACATCAGTTTACTTAAGATGCTACAGAGAAAGAAAAAAGCCAAATTCTGCTTATACTGGGTAATATCTCCCAGTTCAGTAGTTATGGGCTTGAGTGCTACGAGATCTTTTTAATAACAACTGTGTTTTTCTCTGCTGGCTATACTTCCTATATCTCTTTGCTCCCATGAAGCTGCATCTCCTCCCTAGTCTCAAAGGACCACATGTTCTTCCTCTTTAGCCTCCACCACCTCGTTTCAAATATTCCTCTCCTGCTGTAACCGTGGCATGCAATCAGCACCCAGGGGAACATCACAGCTCTGGAACCCCTCCTGATACTACACACATAGTTTCTTCAGTCCTACTGCATTTTTTTTTTTTTTTCTCCTCCCCACCTTTCTCCAGGCTCTCTCCCTTCATATTTATTGCAAAACACCAGATTTCTACAATAAAGGGGGAAGAAAACGGAGCCCATCACTAAATGCAAGCACTGGCTTTATTCCTTCTGCCACTGGACCCCATATGCGCCTTTCATTTCACGCTCTCATATAATGGAGGGTTCAGGTGTTTCTGATGTTGCTGCCAGGCACTAAAAGCAGAGTGATACAAATGTGAGCTAAAAAGGATCCTTCGATCCCTAACTGCAATCGCGGATAAAGCTGGGAATTCTCCAGCACACGCCGAGCAGCTGCTGCTGTGAACAGGCTCCAGGGATGTACTTTGGTGCATTCCTGGCCTGACTTAGTGCCTCATGCTAACTCAGTTTTCAACCACAGTCATTCTTGTACTGGCTCATTATTATAGCACTGTAAAAATAAAATGTTTGGACAGTACTGAAACTTCCTCCTAGCTGCCACTCTCATTTGCGGAGCAGGCTACTATTCTCTATAATGGAGTGGTAGCTGTTCCCATCCTATTGCATCTCTGATTTTCCCGTCAGACTATGTTTCCATCTAACGCCCTTCATACACCTCTAGTACAATTAACAGGGTGGTTGCTTGATCTCTGAATAGCAAAAGTCATACTCAGCTCAGCAGGAGTTGAGTAAAAAAGCATAAGATCTTCTGGGATTGATCTTGTTAACTGACTTGCTAACTAAGACATTAAATTTTAATATTACCAATGTTCCTAAGTATTTTTCTTGCATTTTTATGTTTCTAGAAAAAATCGTATTATTATATTGTTACAGTTAGGAAAACATGTTTTCATGTGATTAACAAGTTTGTAGGTGTTTATGCACCTGAAGGGAATGAATTTGATATATGTTTTAATTTGGGTATTAAAAGGATTTGCAGCATTTAATGGAGTGAGTTTTATCTGCTCTTGACACAGATATTTTTATGGAGTGTCACACATTTTTCTTTTCTTTCCATTTCTGAATAAAATGGATGGGAAAAGAAACAACTACAAGCAAGACATGACAGTACTCACAACTATAAAACTCTCTGGCTTGTGAAAGTGCTTAGCAAATGTGGATTCCTCATTACGGAACTTGCTCAGCAACACACTTCCAAAATACGTTCATTCTTGTTAAAGCCACTGATTCTAGTCACTCCAGGAAAGGCCTTCTGAATAAAATATTAAGGAAAATGTATTCCTTCATCTTTATTTGATGTTTGCATTACAGTTTTTGGCCTCAGTGGCACCTTTGAGGCAACTGATACTTTCCAAAATCACCTTTAAGCAAAGACCAACAAAAAAGCATCTGCAAACAGAAACTAAAATACAGAGTCAAATGAGAGTCTGTGTGGGAACCATGAATGTCTTCTGTAATATGCAATCTTTTAGGAACAGTCCTAAGCATTTTCCAAACTGCATATAAGACTGAGAACCTCTAGCCCAGGAAAAGATTTGACATATTAATTATTGTTGGCTGTGTTTAAATTGGGGGGTGCAGGAACTCTTCCAAGCTGAGTTTCACCTTGTGGTTGCAATTTGACTTATATCAAGGTGAATCTAAGGTATGCACAGTGACTAAAACCAGACTGTAATGGAATTAACTGATTTGAAAAAGAGAAATATTGGTGAGAGTTCAAGTGAGATACGGTCTGAGCTTTTTGGCCTCGACTGCTTTTGTTTTTGAAGAACTGTGTTTGCCTCCCAGAGCAGGTGAGGAATAGGAATGTGAAGAAGAGTGATCAAATTTCATCAGAAAAAGTACCGAGGAATAAAAGCAGCCATTACATTAATCCTTGTCTTCAGACAAATTCTACTTCATGTCAGGAGTTGGTAAAGGGAGTGGGCAAAAGGTGACAACAGGGTAATCTGCCCTTTCCATGTCCTTAAGCTTCTTGAAAAATCCACTGTCCTTGTCTCTGCAAGAGCTAGACTTTTAACCCCTCAGCTGATGTACAGGAGTCACACTGTTTTCCAAAGGAGGAGAAACCCATGCTTTCCCCAGCTGGAAGCTGCCTTGGCACCCTGTTAACATCTTGACAGCCATTTGTGTCAACCATTGCGCTCACCCTCACTTTTGACTTGCAGGCAAAACCTCTGAGTCTCTGGCCCAGAATCAATTCCCTTTTTTCTTGGTGGGAAGATTTCTGTCAGCCCTCTATAAGTTAGCCACCTCATCCAAACAGGTGGCCCAGGCATATGTGATAGGGTTCATCCCACCCCAACCTAAATGTCTAAGCTGGCTTAACTCCAGAGAGGCCTCCATCTTTGCACTGATTATAGAGCAGGCAAGACCACTAGCTTAAACCAGACCTGCAGCTTTTAGACAGCTAATGCTAGATGAAATGAATCCCACCTCCCTGACTTGTGTGGTCTTCAGACAGCCTCCAGCTGTCCACTCTAGCTCCGTTTTGTCTTGAGTGTCCTGACCACTGTATATTGAGAGCAGGTTGTACCTACATATTTTAGGAAGATGCCATGGCACTACAGATCAGCACAGCAGCAGTAGCATCCACCTATTGAACCATGCTTGAAGTGGTCCTGAGGCAATTTACAAATCCCTGTTCCCTTTTTAGGCTATTTTTAGAAAAAATTTATATCAGAGTAACTCTAACACCTTCATTAATATTACCTGAGGTGTTAAGGTTACTCCCAACCTTTAGCAAAAGGAGCATAAAGCCCACAAATTTTTGAAAGAGAAGCTCAGCCAAGCCTATTTTCATGCAAATCATATCTATAAAATCTCTACTAAAAGCACTCTGACTTGAAAGCCATTTGATTCTTAAATAATATCCCAATCCAAACAAACAGATCTTTAAATTGGACCTTGTAATTCCTTTGGCAAAATCAGCCCTACCATTGAGGTACAACTGTTGAGCATGGAGTCAGATTATTTTTTCTGTGCATGGGTATTTCAGTAAGTTTGCAGATGAACTCTGTGAGCTCTGGCACAATTTAAAAGCTGTGTATTGAATACGCTCTTTTCAGCCCCTGCCAAACTCCAGCTCACTGCAGGATTAACATATACATAGCATTCAAGCTGTAGGATATCTCTGGAAGGACAGTTCAGCATAGTCCTTAGACCACAGTAATGCCATAAAACACCTTCTAGTCACATCTAAACCACATCAACCTTGCCCACAATTAAGCACAAGTGAATGAGGACTGGAGAGGGAGTGGGCTAGTGACCTAGCTGTCTAGACCCTCCCCAGAGACAACAGAGGGAGACAAGCACTGCCCCAGGGTAGCACATCTTGGACGGGACAAGATGGGCTGGGAAGAATCACCCTCTGGAAGTGCCTATTCACTGTTCCCTGTGCAGGGACTGAAGACAACTATTTCAGGATAGACCTCTGACTTTTAGATGACTAAAGTCTGTCAAGATGAAGCCCATCCATCCCTGGACAGGAGAAGCTCACATTCCTGTTTTTTCAGCCAGCTTGTTTGTCTTTGCCCTGAAATGAACTCCCATTAATCTCAGAGTAAGTCATGGCTGAGAATTAGTTTGTGAATCTGCTTTTTATCTCTACCACCTTTCAGCTCACATTTACCAGCTTCCAGCTCAGCCCGGGTCCCTGGCTGTGACCATGTGCGTAGGCATGCTACCAGGCATGCCAGGACTGTTCTCAAGATAGGGAGCTCAGCTACCAAGCTGCATAGACACAGCCTTTGGCATCTCACTAAAGAAAGTGCAACAGAAATTTTATATTCCTGGAATGGCCTTGCTTCCTTATAAGAATATCTCAAGTGGTACTTATTTTTGTGGGTTTTTCTTCCTGGGAGACTACTCACTCTGTTTTTATTCACTCATGAAAAAGGGAAGAGAAATAAATGCCCTAATGATAGGGCATGAAGAAGTGTACGGAATTTGGCGAAGACCATCTGACTGCTGAATTCAAGTACTACTGGAGCCATAACTTTTACTAAGCTTTATATTCAGGGCAATACCCCAAGCTCTATTTTCTCTGTATTATGTTCATCCTGGCTATTAATAGCCTATATGACACCCATATGACCAAATAAATCTGGCCACTGTGGAGGACCCCATGGAAGTGGCTTGGTTGTGCTGTGTGTGGGCTGAGTTTATGAGCAGGTTTTGAGGAAGCTGTTCAGGGGTTTCACCACCCTCTGGGGAAGGGTCTCTCACAGCAGCTTTCGGGGTAGGAGGGAGAGGAGAGGAGAGGAGGGAAGTGAGACACCCTGTGTGGTGGCAACACCTTTGGTTGCTGCCGGCCCGAGGCCAGAGTGGGCCTGGGACCCTTGTGGTCCAGCCCTGGTGCCTAATATGCCTGGTCCTGGGGTCCAAGGGGGAGCAGTTCCTACCCTTGAGTGAGAATTTCATTCTTTGCTTGCAATTTTACTTCATTCCATTTTGAAGTAGTGAAAGAGTAAGACAAGATGGTAACTAAAATCTGGAGTTGTTTATTCAGTTTTTACTTCTTTTCAGTTTGTCTCCTAAAAACTAAGCGCGAGTTAGTCTGTTAAGACTAAGGGCTAAGGTTAGAGCATTAGGCTTTTAAATTTTTTTATTTAGCAGCAGAGTAGATACAAAGTGTTAATAGTATTCCTTGCTGAGGTTCAAAAAAATATCTTTTTTCTGCAATTAAGCAAGGCTTTTTTTTTTCATTTTACCTACAAAATTGGTAATGAAATTAAAAAATAATCTGTGCTTTGCCTTCCCCCAAGAGACCTTGGCTAAGTACTGCTTCAGATAGTGGCAAAACATACAAGTAACTTGCTAAAGGGACTATCCCAGCGCTGAATTTACTGCAGAACAAACAAACGTGACATAAGCAAACAGGTGAACTCCTGAAAAGGGGCTGGGCAGGGCAAAGACTCAAGGGTTTTTTTTTTATTGGTTTCTCTGGTTCAAAAGGCTTAATTTCTCAGCAAAAAAAAAAACCTAGCAGTGCATGGCCAGGCAGCAGCAACTAGGCATGTTAACTAAATAAGCCATTTTAAACCATTTAATCATGCTAGCCAAGGGGAGCGGATGAAAAAGACATTTTTAAAGGCTATTCCATGCTCTTGAAGTGTCTTTTTTCATTCCTCTGGCCTCCAGATTCCAGGACACGTCTTTGCATGTCACTGAAATCTAGATGAAATCTCAAAGACTGAAACTCTCTGCTGGGGGCTTAGCTGGAACTTGAGTGGTCATAAACCTTGAATGGGCTGCTACACCAGAGGAATTCCATTCAGAGAGTTTCTTTGCCATTTTACTAAGTATATTTTATTTACATTTTGTAACCATATCTTCTGCCTGCACTACTGAAAACTCTTAGCAACTTTTCAGCAATGAATCTTCTGTGTAATGTGCTTTTTAAAGCTTCCTGAAATGAACTCTTCACACTGTATATATTAGAGAACTAATACTGTACTAAAACTGCATGTTTTTCGAAGGGGCAGAGGAGTTCATTCTTCCCATGCCTCTCGATGGTACGTATCTCAGAATCATCCATCATGTGCAGATCAGCAAGGTCGTCATCAGAATGAAGAAATAAGAGTTTTAAATTGCAGTCCTACCACCTGAGAAATACCCTGGCTTTAAGACTTAGCAGGGTGTTTGCATTCCTGTCATGTAACCTTGCACATCCATTTAAGGTTAAGGCTTTGTCTGAAATATGGCATTCTGCGGGATTAGCTATACGGATCACAGCATGGCTGATGTATGGATGAAGTGGCATTTTCTTTGTACCTTTTATGTTAGAGGATCACTCTGATGCTGGAATTTCACCGTCTGAAGTGTATTTTGTTCACAGTTCAAATGAGAAATACTCATATTATCTAAGAAGCAAGTTAAATTGTCAATAGGTAAAGGCGCAACTGTATGCGACGTTGCTCTTCTATGTAGAGACAAGAGCATGAGCTGGCTGCATTTCCCCAGTATGATCAGACTGTACTCACTAGCCATGTAAATGTCAAGAGGAAATAAACTAATTTGGTAATGTGATCAAAAGGCAACAATTTCTGTGGCATGATAATGTTCTATGAATTATAGCTTGTGTATGACTGACTTAAAAATTGCTACCTTTAGAGATGTTTTAGGTGGGAAATATATTAAGATATCATTTATAGGTATTTCAGATTAAATTAATGAAAACATGAATCCATGCATATAAATAGAACAAAATTAAAACAGGGTCTTCTGGAAATCCCCAAGAAATGGGGTTCTCTCTCTGTATTAATTTTTCCATGTATTCTAGAGTATTTTTCTAAAGGCTGCCACAACCAGCAGGCTCAGCAGTAGCCGTAGTTAGGCCCCCTCAAGTAGAGGATTATGCCATGTTCAAATAGGTTTGGTTATATTCAGTTCAGCTCTGTTCTTGGCATCTGGTGTCCTGAGAGACATCAGTACTGGTCCTTTTTGAGATTTCCTCTTCATTCTTCCGTCCCATACTTTTAATGTCCTTGCAACTGTCTGCCTTTTTCAGATGCAAGCCAAAACATCTCTTGAAGTGGGCAGAAGAGAATAGAAACCTGTAGTTGCTTTTACTGCAGAGTGTTTTCTTTAGCTCTAGCAAGGAGCAGGCAGTATAAAACTATATCAGCAAATCTGTTCTGATTCAAACCGAGTCTGTCTTTTCTTTCTCTTGGTGATATTTAGCTGTACTTAGACACCATGACTACTGTATCATATGGTTAATTAAAAGATTTTTCTACATGTTACAGAAAATAAAATCTATTCTTCCAAAACAGAACAGGGAAAATACAGTGGGCATATATGCTGCTCGTATATTTAAGCAGTATGTACTTATTCCAGCCATCACGCAAGACCAAATATGAAAGTAGATGCCACTAAAAATCAACACTTCTTAAACGTTGCTTCATTACACTAGCCAAGAGACACTTTTTACTAGCACAATGGCTCAGACATGTTCTTTAGTCTAATAACTGATGGTAAATATTTATAAAAACAATCTTAAACACAGGACTTATCTGCAATATTTCCCCCTCACCCTTTTTCTTGCCTTTATCTCTGCTCTCCTACTGTCCCAAACACCTCCGTTCACTCCTCATGCATTTCAGGATCCTGTTCTAACCTGCTGCCTTTGCACTTTTTGAAAGGGTTGAATTTCAGCCACTTCATACTGCTTTGACACTTGGGTGCTACAATAGGAGATGGAAAGTAGGCAATGCATATTCACAGCTCCCGAAACAAAAGAAAGCGGTAAAAGACATTAGAATTGTAAAACATAGCAAGAAGAACACATTATTCCTCAGGGGAAAAGAACTATTATTTTTACCTTTGTGTGGAAGAAGGTGATGCTGCTGTCACCTAACACATTCGTAAGATTAAAGGCTGCTGATACTACCCTTTGGCAGCATTCTGAAGGCAAAAAAGGCACACGACAGTCATAGGAGGAATACAGGAAGGTGACAATAAAAACATCAGCATAGTTGCCACCCTGGCTTTGAAGCCAACTGGCAAAATACAGGAGTTTTTACACTAGGTAACTCTTGAGCTATATTCTGCTCATCTATACCTTTGTAAATCCTGTCACTGACACAGTTTCTAATCATTTGTAAGCCAAACTGGAACCCACAAATGTATATTCACAGCTTTACCTAAATAAGAACTAGTAAACTGACCCAAAAATGACAAAGAAGCCAAACGCCATTGTTCAAACTTTTGGGAGATAACCAGCCACTAGCAATATTCTTAAGATTTTGTTCTGATTTTTATGTTAGGCCACACAGAAATAAAGAAATTAAAAAGATATATTAGGTAAAATTGATAGTATTGCAAAATGAGAGTAAACCAAAACATGTCTGTAAAATACTGGTTTTATTGTCCTACATATTTAATATCTAAAAATAAAGCCTTGTTTATTTGGTTTTAGTGATAACATTGACTCACCTACCATGCAGCAAACCAAAGATTTCTCTATTGTGTTTGTTTTGCAGAAGTAACTTGCAAAACAAAAGTCCTTTTAGTGGCAATAATATTTTATAATCACAGAACGGCTGTCGTTTTCATATTGGGAACATAATGTAGCACTTTATGTTTACCGTGTTCGTACTCATAAATGTAAGTACCCTGGAGTGGAAGCCTTGAAAGGCTTTACATATAAGCTGCCTCATATGGCATCACGTGTTCCCTCATTTGATATAAATAGCTTCTGCTTTCCTCTGGGTTGTTCTTTCTTCTACTTGGCTTCACCCCTTGCGAGGTCAGAGATGTATCGTGCCGGTCTTTGCGTGATGAGGGAGGTCAGCCGTGGCCATTTGGAGATGCAGAAGCTTGTTCTGTGCATGAATCATGCTGTAAGGAAGACGATAGACTGTCCCTCAGCTTTTACTCAAAATTCCCACTGACATCAGCGAAGTTTCTTGTTAACATAAGACACTTCAGGAAAATGCAAGTGGACTAGACCTGTTGCTTCTATTGAGATTACACTTCCTTAAAACAGTGAGATACAGCCCTGCAGTGCCTGGTGATATGCTTTTACTGTGTAGCCCTACACCTCCAAACATTTCTCAGTAATGTTTTTTTTTTAATTTCTCCCAATTTCCTGTGAGAACAACTGCAGAAGCAAATGAACTCAGCTAATAGAAAGATCATCAGACTCCTTTAACACCTCCTAGGCCAAACCTTTCTCAAACCAGGGAACAAAATGGCCAGCCATAGATAAATCAGAGTTGAATGAGTGTAACTGTATAGCATTTGTTCCATGATGCGGGAAGACATGTGGGAAAGGCCAAGTACACTGAAAGCAGAGGAAAGGTTTGGAGATACATATAACCTGAGACCAGGTGAGCTGGATTTAGTTCCTGGCTTTGCCACAGGCTTTTTCTGTGACATCAGATAAATCACCCAATTTGCCTGTGCTCAGGTTCCTAAACATAGCATCAGGATAATGCATTGGGAGGTTCACAAGGAGAAGGGGTGAGCACAACACAGGCAATAGCATCTTGTCACACACCTGGCAAGTAACACTGCACTTTAGTCAAGCCTCGCTTTTTTTCTTCCATCCTCTGCTTGTCTTGTCCACGCAGCAGCAGGTCCACCTGAGCAGGGGTCAGCCCTTCCTACACGCAATGCTGAGGCAACATCTTGCAGGCACCATCATGCTGTGAGCAACAAAGAGGACCTGCACAGGGGCCCATCTGAAGGCTACATCATGTCATGTCTGCCCTGCTCCTGTAGGCACACGCAAGGATCACGTATGAGTTTAGTAATGTACCAAATCGCTGAGCAAATGCATATGCTCAGGGTGGCTATAGCAGTGTCCTCTGCACAGAGTAGCGCAGTGAAACAGGTTATTCAGAGGCAGGTTTGGGTCATGTCACTACACAAGCCCCACTGCATCGGTATGATTAGTTGTTAGCACCAGGCAGGCAGCTCCCTTCCCCCGGTTCAGTGTTCCAGCTCACAAAATAGTTGTGGGGGCTGAAATGGGCACTTGAATCCTAAGGTGACAGCAGCTACCCCAAGCTTGCAGGTTTGAAGAGGTATTGGCCAAAACACCTTGCTTAGGAAGCCTGCAGCCCTGAGCGCTCAGAAGAGGAGAACGCGTGCACACCCTCAGCGCAGGGGACACCCTTGCAGCCTACGCAGCGCCTGCGAATACGTGGGAGTGAAATTCAGCTGTTGAACACCACAGTCCTCTCAGTTGGAAAAACAGCCTTCAGACTAATCCTCCTTAGAAACTAGTTACAAGGAAAGTTTCAGCTTGTAATGTTGTCATTCTGGTTATGCACATGAACACGAAAAAAGGAACAGCTTGATTTGAAGTGTTCAGCACCTGCAGCTCCTATTGACTTCAGTGGGATTTCTGACTGCTTGACACTTCTGAAAATGAGACTAATCATTTCACAGCAGAAGAGGATTCTTTTTTTATTCCTTGTAACCAGAACTTGTGTATAAATTATACACAAACTAGGAAAAAAGAAAGCTTTAGGGCTGAAATCATGCAGAGAATTTTCAGCCAAAAGGTGTAGTTATCAACATATAGAGACACAGCTATTTGTAGAAGTCTTCGCTTACACTGCAATATGGTGTTCCACTGCAGTACAAAAATAGAAATGATACCAGTACAATTATTACTATAAGAAGTTATTGTAGCTGTAATAAGTGATTACAACAGTTAGCAGAGTGTTAAAGACTCATTTTAACTTCACATCTTCACTAGTCTCCCCAGGATTTTTTGTTTTGTTATTTTTTCAAGCAAGTACAAACTGGGTTTTGCCTTTTACAAGCTCTAATGTTCAACTCCGTTTTTATATCTCTCAAAAACAGCAACTTCTGATTTAAATGGCTCTGAGCAGGCATTCATAATTGAATTCCACTACAATTTTTGAATAAAACCACAGATAGGCTGTTTGTTTTTTCAAGCTAAAATTAGTTATAGCCTTCAATACAAATGGTCTGCATACCTGCAGGTTGGTGTGGTGGGCTGCCCACAGCACCCGCATGGTGCCAGATACAAACTTAAACTAGCAGTTTGGAAGGATTTCAACATCAACTTTCCCAATTTCCCTGTCTAGGGGCTTTCTGAGTAATTAAAGATTGCCTGGCTCTTGCTGGAGGCCACCAGCTAGTATCAACATTGAACTTTGGGAAAGTGCAGCTACCTGTATTTAGTGCCTGTATTCCACAGGTTGGGAAAGGATGACAGGGCTCATGGTAGGGAATAAGAAGCAGTTGTCACACACTTTGCCATTAGTGAAGCTTTGCAGCTCCGTCAGGGGAAGATCTCAAGCAAACTGGGAAAACACTAGAGGAAGCTATTGTAAGATGCATGCAAGTTTTATTGGAAATGCTACCTTCAAAAAGCAGTTTTCAATACTGCTTTATCAAAATTGAAGGACATAATAAATCAAGGATTTTCAGGTCTGGTACTGCTCCATATTTTCATGAGAGATGTGGGCAACTCAGTATAATGTGTGTTTGAGTCTGCTGATGGTATCAAACTGACAGAGGCTGCACACCTGCTAAAGGATAAGCATTCAAAAGTATCTTGAAAAATAGGAAAAAAGTAGTCTTAAAAGTATAGAACGCAGTTGCAGAAGGTACAAAGTTATAGAGTTAAGGAGCAACAGCAAATCCCTCAGGTATGAGAGTCTGATGCGCAATGGCAGCTTAGACAAAAGTTCCTCAGAAGAATATCTGCAGTCCACAGTAGATCACAAGGTAAACACTAGTGAACAGTATCGTGCTGATGTAAAAAAATAAATACACTGAAATACATTGTTAAATTATGTGTAAAACCTTAATTAATATTCCTGCAGTCCTCAGAAAAAAACTAAATAGGAATGTTCTGTATAGTTCTCAGCCATAAAGTTCAAGGGAAACACAGAGCAGTGGAAAGACCTCAAAGGAAAGCAAGGAGAATCCCCAGAGGCATGCAGTCTTGAGGGACAGGTGAAGGAAATTGGGTTGTTTAGGGAGGAGAAGTCTGGAGGGAGATCTAATAACCATCTTCAAAAACAAAAAGGTAATTGCAAAGAAGCAGCAAATAGATTGATTTCCCTGTCCAATGGGGAAAAATAAGAAAGAAAAGCCAATGAAAGTGAGGTAAAAGCCTGGGAAAAATCTTTCTAGTGAGAAAGGAACAGACTGTCCTGGACACAGGTATGGGATCTCCACCACTGAAATGGCTGGGAGCAGATTGGACAGACATTTTCCAGGAAAAAGGTGGATCCTGCCCTTGGGTGAGGGACAGAGCTCTCCATTGTGTTCTCCATGGTTTCTGTGGCGGCCCAAGGCATTCCCAGCCAGCTGACAATGCACAGGGAAGAGTTAGAAACTCAGCTTCCAATAACTGTTAGTTGTATGTTACCCTCTAAAACCCAAAAGCAACCCCTATAATTGCACCCTACTGCAAGTCTATGAACTGCTTGGTGTTTCACTCCCTCTAGTGTGGACTTCTTCATTCACTGTGACTTCTTGATGCAGTTGTGGTCCAAATGTCCCTGAAAAATACATTTGTGTTTGACTCTGAAGATCCTTAATAAAATAAGACCATATTTTTGGATGGAATAGGCTAATATCTTGGGCTAATATGTTCCTTCACCGTTAGATAACTTTATCAATATGACTTTATTATATCTAGGTTTTGACATGATAATTGAAAACACATTTCCTTGGATGGATGGATGCATGGTTACCCTAACAGACTGTTCATAACTTCTTATAAAAAATTTAGGTGGGAAAAAGTTCTTCCAGGAACTCAAATGCCTTCAGACTGAAATAAAACAATAATAGCATCACAGGAAAGAGAGCAAAAGCTGGAAAATGAACCATACAGGGAGGATATAACTTAGACCCATTTCACCACTTCTGCTGTGAGAAAAAATAAGCATAGATTGGTGTGAAAATCCTCCTGCATCAAGGACACCAGGGCCAGGGTGCAACTAGGGACAGAAAGGAGAGTAAAGAGAGCCAACATTGCCAGTGGGAAGACAAGAGGATGTGAAAATTTAAATTAGACCAGTAGCATTTGTTACAGACATGTTTTCTTTAAAAAAATGCCACCACCTTATTTGGAAAGAGCCTGAGAGTGAATAGTAGTGCTTATGGCCCTTGAGCTGAGAGGATGAGAAGGTGAGGAAGGGCACAGAGCTAGGGAGGTGGGACGAAGTCCTCCACAGGGTTGTGGGCAAGGGGAAATCACAGCTGTGCCTGGGAGAAAGCACACACACCTCCGGAGGGGTGATGGCAGTGTCCAGCCTCCGTCACTGTCACTATGCAGTCTGATAGGGGCTGGACAAGGGAGAGCGCAAAATAAAATAAATTCATCAATGTCGTTTTCTCTTAGCAGCTAACATACTGCTCACTAGGAACGTAGGGTGAGCAAGACACTTACATAAGCATTTAGAAAGACTGGTATATAAATCATTACAAATGGGGTAATTTTGTTTCCAGGCAGAAACGGACAGATAACTATTAAACTGAGAAACTAGTACTAAGTTTTCATGAAAATGTCCTCACACAAGTTGAGCAATGCTTGCAAGATACACACCACCTCTATTAGCAGATGGTGGTCCTGCTGGTGAGAGGCTTGATTCTCTGATCAGCCAGTAAAAACAGCCATTTCTTATCCTAAACTGATATAAAGATGGGACCATTAGAGCACATACATCAAAAGACCCTGTGCTGCCATGTGTGTTATTTTCTTTGACTTTCTTGTGAGAATATAGCTAAATTCCCACAGATGTATAAACTCTTACCTATTTGGACTTCTGCAGTAAAGAAAGATGTGCTAACATGACGTGGACCTTCTGCCTGGGGCAGGGGAATACACCTATTTCTACTTCAGTTCATTGGCAGCTCCCATCACAGCAAGCCATTTCCTATCAGCTCTGACTTGTTTTGGGAAGGAGTTTTGGGAACCTTTTCTTACAGGTCCCTCAGAAGGCATGAATCAGTGTAACCCCCAGTGGGCACATCTCACAGGTCCACTTAGTGCTTGATACGCAGAGATACAACCAAGGAACAGCAGGTATGGATGGGAGCAGTGGGTATCCAATGCCTCGATGTGCTGTGTCCTGCTAGGGAAGAACAAACCCCTCGAGGGCCCCAAGCTTCCCCCCCCCAAAACCCCTTTAGCAAATACACTTTTGGTAGCACCTACCTGCTTCAATCCTGCATCTTTGCCATTCAGCTCCCTCACGACAACCTGGAGAGCCGAGGTGCAGGCGGGTGGCTGCAGGGGCTTCAGGTGGGATCCCCTTTGCTTGGGGCACCTCGGTCACCCCCCAAGGGGTGCTTGAGGGCCACCTCAGTGGGCATCAAGGACATGAGCTCTTTCAGTCCCCAGCTACGGCTTGTCAGCTCCAGGGCAACAGCTCTTGCTTTTAGCTCTGGCAGTCCCTATAAGCCTTGTACATCAGAAGAGAGAAAACCCTGTATTATAGCTGTTATACTGCTCTGGCTAAGGAAAGAAGGCCCCACATAGCTTCACTGTATGCTCAAAACCTTTTAGAAAGTGCAGCAATCTCTAAAATTCCATATAAAAAGACCTTCTTCAGCACTTCATATTAGCACAATTGAGTTTTCTTGGTAGTTCCATTAATGAGACTGATATCATGCTATTTTGTTAATTGCCTCAGAAAGACCTGCTCAAATAATGCAGAAACTAAAGAAGCCAAAACCATTATGAAGATCATAACATGTTTACTTAGATGTTTCTGTACACCAATATTATAGATATTTATATATATATTATATAAACTATTCACAACTACTCAAGTTCCTCCTGGTTGTTTTGATGAACACTTTGATGAACACCTTGCTGTATATGATGCATGAGCTGTTCAGCTACTGGACGTGTTTTGAGAGCACACTACTTGTTATGCTGCAGTCTGAAATGTTCCTGTGATCCTGTCTGGCTGCAGGAGAGAATCAGTTGACACAGTTAATTAATACTCAGCTGTCCAATGTTGGGTACATTAGCACTGGGTAACAAATAATGTCCAAATAGTCTATTAACACAAACCATTAATAACTAATTGGAAATCAGAATCGGTTCATGTATTATTCATTGGTAGAAATAAGGCCTATACTTGAAGTTGCTAACATTTACAACAGATAACGTGAGTTCCGTTCTCAACCACTTTCCACAGACTCTGGCTTCCCACTGATTTGTAAGTCAGTGTCTTTTGTTTGCCATTTTTTGGTAAGAGCCACGAGAAAATGGTGTTTATGTGAGATAAGGCACCAAACGGCTAAAATTTAAGTGGTTCTCTGTCCTGTTGTGAACATTAAGTGCTGGCTAATTTTCAAAGGCTGTAAACAAAATACTCCATATTGCATAAACTGCTTTGCAAAACCCAATATATGCAAAAAAAAGCTGCTGATGATGTTGGATCAGTTTTTTACAGAGCCCTACAGTTTCTATCCCCTCCCCTTTTAAATGCCAAGCATGTAATTTCTGAAAGTCAGCTAAGACACCAGGAGAATTTACCCTTTGGTAAACTCACAAAGTGCTATATGGGGAAAGTATTTATACCCGAATATACAAACCTGGCAAACCTATGAGTAAATTGCAAACTCTGACTCAGGGAAGCCTCATATGGTATTAATTTAATGTGATAGGATAGTACAGAAATTTAATGAGCTTCGACTGGAAACATAGGAACCCCCGTTTAACCCTGGGTTGGGTAGGTGGCCTGTCCTCCCATGTGTCTAACCCAGCAGCCAGTCTGAAGACAGGCAGTAACAAATACATCAGAGACAGGTACAGTTAGCCTTATGATAAGCAGTTATGAAGCAAAACACCAAAGAGAACATTTCCTCTTAGCCCTGATCATATTTGTATAACTTTAAAGACTTTAAAACACCTGAAATCCAGATACCATAGTAATAGGGAAATACATTCCTTGTATGATAGTTTTTAAGTATTTAATATTATGCAAAGATGCCAACATTCTAGAATTATTTTTACAAGTACATAGAAGTGATTACTACTTACTACAGTCTACAGGATTTTTCCACAAGAAGATCTTTGGCTGACCAAATTAATTGCAAATCCAAAGTCTATAAGAAACGATGAAACAAACCAGTGCATTGCACTGTGAGATTGGTGTTGGCGTTAGGTTCATCACTGATAAATCCAGCTTTAACATGCTGAAAACCTCTTAAAAAAAACAGATTGACTTGATGATTTTGCAAATATTTGCATAAAAATGAATATTACTACTAACAAAATTGTTCTCTTAATTTATTCCAACTTGTAAAATCCTTTAGATATTAAAATGTAAATATTTACCTAGCCAGAAGTGCTTTTCCTAAGTCTCTTTTCAGACAAAAAGCCTTATACATTATTGTTTGTTGCAGAAAAATAGGAAGCAGATTGGAACATTTAGCAAACTGCTTTCAGTTACCCCAGTGCAGCCCAGTAGGTTTAGCATAAAAACTTTAGGCAGGAACTGACAGGAGATATTTCATTGCATTTGTGTGACATTCTTTAACTGGTTTTCATACATTCCAGTTTCATGCAAATATATCCACATAGAGTTAATGCTGCGGTACAGGTAAATGTTTGAGACTCTGCAAAGATTAAAGGGATACTGTTAAGCTCACTCTTGCCTTTAGCTGGAATATTTCCTGAATTTTTGAAAGCCTTTATGTATTTTTTCTATACTTTAAGAGCAAAAATAATTAAAATGGCTCTTTTTCTGGTAATTCCTTGTTATTTGAATGCTATAAGCCACAAACATATTATAGAAACCGAGTAGCCTTGACATTGTGATACTAAGAGTCTTAAAATAAAGGAGAAAGGAATAAAATAACCCCTTGAACCTCATTTCAATTCAAAAGAGAAAAAAAAATCCCAGGCTTGTTAACATAAATAGTATGTGCAAATATGCATAAGACAACAGCCCCTTGGTAACATTTTTCCCACAGGAGGGAATTCCAGCAAAATTGTAGGCTATGTGCAGATACTTTATTTTCTAAACAAAAATTGCATTATGCCAAAAGACATATACATTTCAACTACTATTAGAGCGTAATTAAATTATGTTAGTTATCTTTGTTTGTAATACAAGGAACAAGATTTCTGTTGAAAGCGCAAGGCGCTCCTAAGTTAATATCCTTTCATCTCACTAAGTGTCACACTGTAGGTGGTCTGCAGTGCTTTCTTTATACAGAACTTTTCACAGGATTTGCTTGATTCAATGCTACTTTTTAGCTTTTGGGTCAAGTGAAAAAAATAGCAGGAAAGCCATGAGAGGACAAATTCGCCTTTCACTTACACCGTGTAAATCCTGTTGAATGGGGAAAGGAGGACAAAGACTGAATACTGTGCCTTTGACATAAGGAGAAATACAAATATTTCATGAACAGGGCAACAAATGTCTTTGAAATTTGCAACAAAGTAACAATTTCAGTAAAACTGCAGAGCTTATTATTTCCTATTCATTGAAAACATATGTTGATGCTGTTGCACATCAGAAACAATCAGAAGTCATTTTATTTATTTCAAAGACTAAAACAGTAGCTTACTTTTTAATACATAACCAATTGTTACAAAACATCTGGTGAGCTGTACCATTCATAGTTTATAGACAAATTCTTTCTTTAAAGGCAAATTGGAAAATTTTATGCTTTCTTTTCCCTATAAATGTAGTATTTCCTTAGCCCCTGTAGAATGCCTTTGCCTTGCTTACTCACTATTTCCATGCCGCTGGTGGACTTGGATATTGTATATATGTCTTTGAAAAGAAAAAACAGATTTTCTAGGAAAAACTCTTCCTCTCCTTCTCTTCACTTCCCACCTCCCTCTTTTCCTTGCACCTCTCCATGTCACATTTTCATCCATGGGTTCATTGCCCAGGATGCCACACAGCAGCCTCACCAGCTTGCGCTGTACGGGTATTAGCACAGTGTCTTCCATGCATAAAGGGAAAAACTCATGCCATGCCAATCACTTCCAGTGTAAAATGTGAAACCGCTTTTCTTTAAGAAGGGGCCGCTAAGTTTTATATACTCCGAGGTCACAAATGCTAAGACATGTTACCCAGGTCTTTCTTACTGTATTAAATCTTAGAAAGCTTTCTGCAATATTGCATTTGCCCCATAAATCTCATCCTAGATACAAGGATTCTCATATCAGATGACCCTACTGCAATTTCAAAACTCATCTGCCGACTCACTGACATACAGAATTTGAGTTTCCCGGAGGTTTACGTAACGCACCGAGGCCAGATGTGCTGAAGTAGCAGCCTCCGAAGACGCAGAGCAACCTTTTCGATTGCTAGTGATACCACTAAACCACGTTATCAAGGAATAATCTAAGACACACAGCCAAGTCTTTACAATTGCCAAGGCCAGAAGCGCCAGGAGGTAGGAAATGTCAGGTCTCTCCCAACAAGAGGAGCTGCCACTGAAGGTTACTGCAGCGGTGCAGGAACACCTCCTCGGAAAGCAGCATGCAGGGAGCAAGGGAGAGAGCACACACTGTACAGCATCAATCTGACAGATAACCCAGAACAGCACGGAGGAAAGCAGATCCACAAAGTAAGGAGTATGGGCTCAGTAATCCTCCAGCAACAAAAAGAAAAAAATCCTGAAGAAAGATGTTAAAAATTACTCCTAAACAGGAAAGTGCAAATGGCACCAGATCCATGTTTAGTTGTAACATGAGCAACAACCAGAGGATGTGGTTTTAGTAAAGACAGACGTTACGTAGAAGGATGAGGCAATGGCTATCTAAATTGGTTGTTCAGCCTGGAGAAGAGAAGACTCCGGGGAGACCTTATAGCAGCCTTCCAGCACCTGAAGGGTGCCTACAAGAAAGCTGGAGAGGGACTTTTTACAAGGGCATGTAGTGATAGGACGAGGGGCAATAGCTTCAAACTGGAAGAGGGTAGATTTAGATTAGATCTCAGGAAGCAATTTTTCACTATGAGGGTGGTGAGGCACTGGAACAGGTTGCCCAGGGAAGTTGTGGAGGCCCCATCCCTGGAAGTGTTCAAGGCCAGGCTGGATGGGGCTTTGAGCAGCCAGGTCTAGTGGGAGGTGTCCTTGCCCATGGCAGGGGGGTTGGAACAAGATGATCTTTAAGGTCCCTTCCAACCCAAACCATTCTATGATTCTATAAATACAGCAAAAGAATTTACGTTTCCTGAAGGCCCAATATACACCAAGTTGTGCCATAACCCAAAACTTCAGCAATCAGCTCAGATATGAAAGAGCTCTACTATTGACAATTTGCTCTTGGTACCATCTGAAACAGGTACATATCAAGTAATGTTAATTACAGATGAGGGACAGTAGCAATGTAATCTAGAATCCACAGGCATATTACAGCTCTTAAAAATATAGATACATTTGTGGTTTGCAGGAATATGTGTTTGCTAAATTTGAATGTGAAAACAAGGAACATGAAAAATAACAGGAAATTATGTTATAGGTGCCTTAACATAAGAGAAGGACCTTGAAAGAGGTGGTTCAGCAGGGAAGGAAAGCATTCAACAGATGAGGCCAAGAAAGGCCAAGTATTTCATGCCTTTTTGCTTCCTATTGTCACTAAAATGGCAGCTGAGAACTACAATAACTGAGAAAAGTAAAAAAAAAAATGGTTAAAATGAGGAATGAAAAGTACTTAGGTAACTGGTAAGTCAGTCGGTCCTTTGAAAGTCACCAAGAGATGTCTGGAAAACTGGTTCATACAATTTCTGAGACATTATCAATTATCTTCGGAAAGCTGTAGAGGACCAGTGACATTCCAGGTGACTGGAAAAGGGAAAACACAGGGCTTATTTTTCAAACAGATGAAAAAAAGCAGCTTGGAAATAATAGGCCAGTTCATTTTTTAAGTCCCCTTACAGTAATGAAGCAAATAATTTCCTAAAAACACACCAAAGAAAGAAAAAAATTATTTAAAAAAAAAAAAAAAGAGAAAGTGGTAACAGCAGACAGGTATTTGTAAACTTCCAACCCTAGTAATAGTAAACGTCACATAGCTTAATATTAGTTAACATATAGCTTGACATTAGTAAAGCTGTTGACACTGTCTAATATGACATTCTCATAAGTAAGCTCAGAAATAGTCTGCCGTAAGTGCTATAAAGTGAGTTCAAAACCAAATGCAAAACCAGACACAGAGCAATTTTCAGTGGTTCGCTGTTAAAGAAAAAGGTGTATTGAATATATTCTAGTACTATCAAATATCTTCCTGAATGACTTGGATGATGGAGTATATACATATATACAGAAAAGAGAGATGCAGGCGCACTGATATATTACGTATAATGTGTATCTGAACTAACTGCAGGTCATAACAGTTGCAAAGAGCTGGAAGCTCAATGAGGGACAGGACTGAAGTTCAGAATGATTTTTTTCAGAAACCGGGTACAGATTGCAAAAGATCAGGCTGTGATTAAATAAGGACAATTACAAAGTTTTGTAAGTAGGTAGAAATAACCAATTACATAAGTACAAATAGAGAAGGAAAGGAAAGCAGGGTTACAGGAAAGCAAAAGCAGACCATGAGTCTCCATGCTGACTTTCTGCCAAAATCCAAACCTCACTCTGGACATACTGGCAGAAGGGATCACTCCAAGGCATCTGAAGTCATTCTCCCACCCGGCTTGGCACTGGAAAGGCATCAGGCAGAGTCTGAGTTTGCATCCAGTTTGGGGCACCACTTTTCAAGGAAAACATGAGCTTTTGGATAGATTATGATCAGAGATCTGTCCACAAAAGTGGAAGAATTGATGCTATTTTATCTGAGGGAGGACACGAGACAAATTTCTGCAGAGAAAATTCTGAAAAAAATTCTCATGTTATGGATTGTTAATAACTACAACAGATTACTTTGAAAGGTTGAGCTATCCTATCACTGGAATTACTCAACTTGTTGGACAAGCATCTGCAAGAAAAATTTAAGTGCATTGGTGCTGACTTTGAGCAGGGGAATGGACTGACTTGTTGACATCCATTCCAACCCCACTGCCTGGGATTTTGTACCAGGGTTTGACAGTAGCTGCTTACATGGAATTGATATCTTGTGCCTTATCTGTGAGTGAGTGTCTGATCTTGCCTGACTGTTAGTTGGCCCATTTCTTGTTTTGTTAAAACCTTGGCAATTTTTTCTCTGGTATATCCATATACTATGTAGACAACCTTATGGACTCCCTTGTTCATGGAAGTGCAACATCTTTTGTGACTTTCTCAACCCTTTCCAAAAGAAGTCTGAAAAACAAACTGTGTAATCCAAAGCATCCCCTGCAGGGCCTGGGAACATCTATCAGCCTCAGCCTTCATGAAGGAAGGCAGCCAGTTGTCTGATGTGCCATGAAAATGGCTGATGGCTCCATGGTCAGTGCTCACGGCTATGCCGTTTCCCTCTCACTTGTTCCTTGCCTGCGTTTGTCCACAAGCTCCATTCCTGTCCAACATGCAATGAGTTCTCTGGGGTGAAGCTGCATTTTCTTCTCTTTGTTCACACAAAGTTACTAGCAGGATGACTCCTGAGAGAAATTCCCATGAGCTACAATTAATTCATTACTGTTGATTGTAGTAGTATTAATATTTTCTGTTTACAATTACTCACATGTAGTAATAACATACATTCTTATTTTCAGTTTGTACAAAATATACATTGAGAGAGAGAGGTGATATTTAATCTTTTCTAAATAATCTATTTGCAAGATTATATCAGATTTCAGATATAGAATATTGTGTTCCTTCTACATGAAGTACAACAATGATCTGGGGAAGACAGGGATAACGGAGAGGACAAGGCTTAGGTCATTTGTTGTCCTTCTTAAGTCTTCAGTGAACTCTTCTAGGGAAATATTACTCTGCTTGTTATTCTTATAGCAGACATATTAATTCTTATCTTGCATCCACCTGCTTATCTACCACATTACAGAGGGGTCCTGCCCACATTTAATCTGCTGGTTAAATGCCAGTTTAATTCTTCTATGCTGTAGGCCACAAGAAATGTGTTCAAAGGACAACCCCTCATATACACACCACAGTATAAACATTTTAATGAAAGAGAATTTTTTGTAGGAGGAAAAAAAGTTTCTTTGCTTTGAAAATAATGAATACGCTCTCATTGAAATGAACTCTTTATGTATATCTTTATGTTTCTGATCTGGCAGCTTTGAAGAGCTGATATCATCAGTTTTAGAACCTGGAGTCTGGCCACTATTCTCTGAAACATGCTTTACAATGGAAAAGGCCATTTGAAAGCATGTAAAACAATACAGAGAAAAAATTCAGGTACTTTTCAAAGCTTGCAAACTTTTTATTACTTTGCAAACTTTTTTCCTAATATATGAACCTTTCTGTGTCTCTCACTTACCCATACTACTGCCCCATTACTCTGCAGCTGCATTTAGCATACTAGAGCTACTGATGGCAGAATTTAACTGCAATTTTACTTTTCCATTGGAAACTGTTTGTGTAATTCCCACTGTGTGATGCTGTGCAGTTGCTCTTGCCAGAGCTTACGCTACATCAGCCCAAGCAAGTACATACTTCTTGAGTTCCTCTCATTTGTAAGCACAGAAGAACACTGGTGTAAGTCTGACTGCACTGAAACCAAAAGCAAACTCACACATGGGCTTCAGTAGAGATGGGAAACTTGCTTTAATAGTGCTCATCATTTACACAGCACTTCTCACAGGAGCCACCTCAGTTCATAAATTTAACTCTTCTACAGACAGAGGAACTGAGGCAGAGGGCATAAGGCTCAGCAAGCTTCAAAGGTTGACCACGGAATTCAATGGGAGCAAAGGCAGTGCTTTTGAATCCTTTCCTCCCTTGACCCATGCAGTTTACTTATCTATAGCCACAGCGAGAATCAGAGCTGGAATCAGGATTAAAGTATATGATCTTTCTGCACACAGACTGTAAGCCATGACTTATTACATGCACCCAGAAGGCAGCTTTTCAGACTTTCAGCACTCTCCAGCCCACCACTTGTGCTGATTGTCCCTGCTGGTCCCTGGCTGGGCTGAGGAGAGCCAGCCTGACCCCACCTGCATCCCCCCAGTGCTCCTCCTCCCATGGCAGCTCACCCTCCTACTGCCACAGGGCTCCCAGGTACCCATCGCTCCAAAACTGCCCCAGATGAAACTAGGGTCTCTAAACATAAGAGTAGGTTTAATCCATCCAAAAATGCACCACAAACCTAGCTGCCACAAAGGTTTAAACCATCCAAGTATTAATAAGCTTTTTGCTTATAATGAAAAATTTAAAATCAATTTGCTTCTCCTTTTATAATTGTTTCACAGGCTTCCAAAAGAGCAAAATCTGTATTAAAATGTATTCTGGACACTCTTGCAACAGGAACTCATTTTGAGGGTCCCAAGTCCTGAAAGGCATGGCTCCTTTTCAGTACATACTTGTCAGATACATGTCAGAAGACAGACAGAAGCTTTAAAAAGTAGTCTTTAAACCTTCTGTAGAGCCAGTAAGGGACAAAAATTGGATCAGATGTCTGAAAACAAAATCACAAGAGACTTCTGGTGTAATCCAAGGAGACACCACTGACTTCAGCACTCCACGTTCTCCAGTGAATCTCAAATTCCCTGCAACATGGACCATATACCCCTGCTGATGAACTGCTTAGTGGCAGCAGAATTTAAGAGTACCGAAGGGCTACTCTACTTTCCACAATTAGGCTTATCCTTGCAAATGGAGTCTGTGCAAGTGGAGCACAGCTCTTCTGAGCTCGCACGCTGATTATCCCGCTCTGAGCACAGCACTTCTTCCCCCTTACACCAAGGGGGAGGGAGCAGCAGGCAGAGAAGGTGACTCCATAAATTCAGTAGATCAGAGTATCTGTCCCCATAAGTATTCTCTGAATTTATAATTATGAGCAGCATCTAGCTTTGGGACCATATAAATTAGTCTCTGATGTCTGCAGTCCCCAAATCTCAGAATTTTGTTGTGTTCACATTCATTATGCTTAGCATTCCACTTGCAAGCAAATTTAATAATAACCCTCTAATCCTGAGAGCAGAGATCACACACAGCAGATTGCAATATATAGCACTGTTCTCTTGTACATGAGGTTGTTTTGTGTAACCAGGCTCAGCTCTGAGGCATCAGGACTCTGCTCTTGCCCACTAGTTTGGTATGAACCCAGGGGTGACCCAAGGGTCACCATTGAACATAGGAAGTTCCATCTAAATGTGAGGAGAAACTTCTTTCCTTTGAGGGTGACAGAGCACTGGAACAGGCTGCCCAGAGAGGTGGTGGAGTCCCCAACTCTGGGGACATTCCAAACCCGCCTGGATGCCATCCTGTGCAACCTGCTCTAGGTGCACCTGCTCTGGCAGGGGGGTTGGACTAGATGATCTCCAGAGGTCCCTTCCAATCCCTGTGATTCTGTGATAGTCCTGCTCCACATCCCACAGTAGTTCTGAAATGTGCAAAAACATCACGTACTCTGCCAGAAAGGTAATAGGCCAGACATGGCTGGATTCATCTGCTACTATGGTGCTGGTCTCTCCATCTCAGCCAGTCCCACCTGCCACAGTCATGGGAGAAGAACAGGCACTGCCAGAAAGCTATTTGTTTCATCCAGAAGACACGTAAAAATGGCCATGTGAACCCCACACACTCTGTCTGAGCCCTGACTCCCTGAAAGCCCCCTGTTTCCCTCCTCCCCTTTGCTCCCCCTTCACTCAACAGCTCCTGCAGCCTACAGAAGTATCAGGCCTACAAACACTGCAGCATGAAAAACACAAATGAACATGTAACCCCCACATCTTGCAAGTACTTGGTGACATTTTCTTCCACTTCCCATGGATAACTCACAGCAGGACCGCTTTGTGCTCTGTTCAGCTCTTGCACACAGTCCACATTGCAGGAGGATTATGGCCTTTGCAAGTAACTTGTTTGCCTAGTGCATCTCTATGTAGGGTGGCTGACAGGTTCCGAGCAGGGAATAAGACAGCCTGTGGTGCATTAAAGTCTGTTGGACAGCCTCCAGTGTTTTGTTTCAGCCAAAATTCAGTGTTACTAGTTCATTTATCTGAAGATCCCTTCTACATGATCATGTAGAACCAAATTATTCTCTCAGTTGCAGTAGAGAAAATTACGACAGTAATGGATGTGCAGTCAAAAAGACAATCAGGGCTGTAGTCCCTGCTGGAATAGCAATCTTGTTGGCGTTCCTCGGATTCCCTGCATTTCTGCTCCCTGCAAACACGCAAGGCAGAGCAGCCTAGAGGTAGACCCAAAAAGCAGGCGCAAGACGGGTGCAGTCCTCCTGTCAAACATGGACTAAGCAAACATGGCCAGTCACTCCAGCAGAGAAAACATATCTGAGAAACTGAAAGGATCTGCACAAAAACCCATGACAAGCTGAGCTGCCTCAAAACATTTTCTGTGATTTTCCAGAAAGAGAAATTTTAAAAGTCCATTATGATTCTGGTCAGTTATTGCTTTTTTTTCTTCCATTGTTCCATTGGCCTCACTCAAACATTTTCTTTTCCCAGATCTCAACTAAAAATACTCAACCATGCTTTTCCTTTAATAAGACTTACTTGTTCTTTTTTGGGGTTTTTTTTCAGAGCAAAAGTCTGCTCTTTTTACACTTGCTTTACAAGGCAAATTTGGCATACAGTTCAGTTGCGTATCCTAATGTCGGCTTATTGAAGGCAGGTGCACACTTTAATATATAAGGGCACAGAGACCCCCATCCAGACTATAAAAGAATACTGGGCATGTCCTCATGTGCAATATCTCTAGGTTTTTTATTCATAAACCTAAAAATATGAGCTGTTCTTTTGCCTATACGCATTACAAGTGAGTGTGAACAGGCAGGCACCATATTTCTACATTACAGAGATGGTGTTAAAATGGCTCCACTAATGTTTTTTCTAACTTACTGTCTTTATGTGACAGTAATGGGAAAAGGAAATGTTGCTGTAAAGTTGCACTTTCATTGCCAATGAGAGACAATCATGCAAGAAAATATAACATGGTGAAGTAGCTTCAGCTAGCCCAACTGCCATCATTTTATTTAGTCTGGAAAGAGGTGATACAGCATGTTGTCAAACAAAGATACTTCACTTACTAGTTAGCATTCTTATTGCATTAATAATATGCAACAAACAATAACGGAGAACAATTATTCTGTCTGTAATGAAATAAACACAGTTCACATGATGCCATCTTCTGAGATCTTTAGTGTGGTGTCCTTTTTATTTTGATAGATCTATATGTAAAATGAGTCCATCTGTGGATGTTAGAACATTTTTTACTTTCTAAAAGTCAAAGAAAAATAACAGCGATCAAATGTTTTATATAATTTTGTTCCTATTTTCTTGTTTGCATTCACTCAAACCTCTCTAAAGGCCAAACCTATGCAGGCTGCAATCCCATTCAGCTGACACTGTGGCTGTGCCTTGTGCCAGGCCATCTCCTGGTCATCTAGACCAGGGACCTGCTGAAGCAACGAGCTCTTTGACTCCGAGGCACTTGCTTATGTTCCTGTCTGTGAAAAATCAAGATATAAGGAGAATGTAAAGATCCAGTGGGGCTGTGCCCACATAGGGCTTCCCTCAGCATGGCATCGGGCTGCAGCTGGAAATAAGAAGTGCCCTAAGCTCAGATATGTCTGAAGATATTCAGCAACATATTTCTTATTGATTCCCAGGGCTTCTAAACACCTTTGTCAGCCTATAAGGGCATCTAACCCAGTAACTGAAACAGATCAAAGCCATGTCCTTGAGCACCACAATTCTGTTGTCCAAACTGATGAATTGTTAGCATGGACTCTCATATGGATTCAGCCCATGCCACTTAGCTGTCCCCAAAAATGCCCTAGGTTTGGGACTGAATGTGAGTCAGGGACTACTCCCAGGAGGGAGCAGGAAAGCAGCTTCCCAGGTTCCCACACAGCATGGGGAACAAACAGGCAGAATCGGAGATCTGTGTGCAGTCACAGGGCCATGATCTCATCGCAACTACTGAGACATGGTAGGATAGCTCACATGACTGGAACGCTGTCATGGATGGCTATGTCGTCTTTAGGAAAGATAGGCCAGCAAGGCAAGGTGGTGGAGCTGCTCTTTATGTGAGAGAGCAACTGGAATGCATTGAGCTGTCCCTGGGGGCAGATGAAGAGAGAGTTGAGAGCTTGTGGGTAAGGATTAAGGGGCAGGCTAACATGAGGGACACTGTTGTGGAGGTTTATTGCAGGCCACCTGATCAGGATGCAGAAGTTGATGAGGCCTTCTACAGGCAGCTGAGAGCCACCGCACAATCACAGGCCTTGGTTCTCATGGGGGACTTAAATCACCCTGATATCTGCTGGGAAGGCTACGCAGCTAGGCAGGGACACTCCAGGAGGTTCCTCCAGTGTCTTAATGATAACTTTTTGACTCAGGTGGTGGAGGAGCCAACAAGGAGAGGTGTACTACTGGACCTAGTACTGACCAACAAAGAGGGACTGGTGGAGGACATTAAGGTTGGGGGCAGCCTCAGCTGCTAGTGATCGTGAGAAGATCGAGTTCAGGATTATGTGCAGCAGGCATAAAACGACAAGTAGGGTTGCAACCTTGGACTTCAGGAGGGCTAACTTTGATCTCCTCAAGAAACTGCTTGGAGAAATCCCATGGGTTAGGGCTCTAGAGGGCAGGGGGGCTCAAGAGAGCTGGTTGATATTCAAGTATCACTTCCTCGGTGCATCCCTAAGAGCAAAAAATCAGGCAAGGGAAGCAGGAGACCTGCATGGTTGATCAGGGAGCTTCTGAAAAAGCTCAAGTGGAAGAAGGAAGTTTACACTAAGTGGAAGAAGGGACTGACCGCTTGGGAAGATTACAAGAATGCTGCCAGAGTATGCAGGGATGAAACGAGGAAAGCCAAGGCCTCCTTGGAATTAAATCTGGCAAGGGATGTCAAGGTCAACAGGAA